>JAGFMF010011458.1:5870316-5882932 GCA_019455555.1 Galemys pyrenaicus | reverse complement strand
GGGGAGGGGGAGGGTTGAGGGAAGATGGGAGCACGAGGGACTGAGGTGATGGTGCACTGGTGAGATGGTGATGGGGAATACATGGGGTTTACAATAAATGGCAAGTATATGTAAATTTTAAAATATTTTAATAATAAAAAAAATGTCATAGTATCAAAAAAAATAAAAAAAATAAAAAAAATCTTTCCATATATATCCCACAAAAGTGTTCAGAGAAGCGCAACAAGTAGAAATCAAGAGTATGCGATTCAGGTTTGTGATGGAATACTTTAGTTTCATTTATGCTGAGCTGGTAGATTGCTCAGAACTGGTCAGTGCAGAAACAGGAAAGGCTAAGATTGTTTATAGTGGCCTAAGGAATTACAAGATGTATATTCAGGCCACAGAGAATCAAATATTGAGTATTTATTGTTAGCTGTTGTTCTAAGCACAAGGGTACAGAGTACGAAGGTACAAAAGTAGACCATTTGCAGTTTAATATGATAAAAAAAAGCTCCAAACAAAAAGATCATCACAGCTCAATAAAATAATTGCTATGAAAGAATACAGCGTGTTATTATTGACACATAGGGGAAGCAGAAAATTCTTTATGGTGTATAAAATGTAATATTTTTCTAAGTGGGAAATGAAGATAAAACACAGAGACATTCCAAGCATCATCATATATGATAAAGCAGACATTTGAAGACTTGATGGAACCGCAGGACACAACTCTTATACATAAACAAACTGAGGCTAAATGGAATTACTCATTGGCCCATGTCACACCACTTCTCAGTTGGCAGGTCAGACAAAATTCCAGAAATCCTGTGTCCTCACCAGTTTTTCTTTTCTTATTTTGACTATTTTGCCAAATATAATTTCTCAATCATGTTTTCAAAAATGAATGTATCACAGCCCACTCTACAATTTTCCTCTTTCCATTAGTGCTATATTCATCACCAATTTGAATCAGCTTTGCTTGTTTTTGGTTTTCTTCTTATGGGAAGATATAAAAATGTAATGAGGAATTTACAGTGAACACTTTTTAGAGTGATCCTTTATTAAAGAATGAATTTTCCCTACATAGTTCAAGTTTCAATTTAGGCAGTTAGTGAGTTTATCCCAGTTTATAAAACCCTAGATAAAAAGCAAATTTAGACAGCTAAGTATCAGTGCCTCTGACACATGGATTGGAATATTCTGGATGACAGAACCAAGAAAGACTTGGTAGAGACCCAAGATAGGGAACAGCAAATGGCATGTAAGGAAAAGGGTGTGAAGTGGATGAAATCCGCTTCTGAGTCCTATAGCAGTTATCACTTGGGAAACCATTGACGATAGTTTTCACAAGATCACTCACATGTCTTAAGCAAATACATCAAAGAAAGGGCACGTTAAGGTTTTAAGAATGGATTCTCACATTGTCTGATACAGTTCAACAATTTTCCAGAGACAGCTGGGTCAAATATGTGATTTTTCTAACCATTCTTTCTTTCTCCTCTTTTGGGTTAATGGACAGTTCACCTTCCTAAGAGATTTTGGAATGGATCAGGGGCATGCCTTTTTTTTTTCTTCACTAAAAGGCTGGAGAGACACTTAAATCATTGGGGTCAATGTAACCACAGTAAAAGCCCAGATGAATTCACCACTTTTCTGGAAGTAAGATATAAAATGGAATCTTTCAGCAATTTTAATTTTGCTTTCTAAACATTTATTCATCCTTAGTAAAGGAATGGTTGTGGCAAAAAGGAAAAGATTGGTAGAAAGTAAAGAATAGGATACTGGTGTTATGGACTCTGTTAAATGAAAGGGAAGATGAGGGAGTGGGTAAACAGATCTATTAGCAAATTTAAAAGCACAGTCAAAAATGCACAAAGCATATGTGTGTAACTCAGTTCTTTAGGGGGGCTAGTGGAGAGAACTCATCTTATGAAAGCAGAACAGGATCAAAGAGGACGACTATTAAACTGATGCCATCTTTTTCTGGATTTCCTTGGTAAAGTTCATTTTTTGCACATTGGAAAAATACAGGTAACATAATATGATGTTTCTGTGTCAGTACACAAAGCCATAAACTAACACAAGTGAGAGAACCTAAGTATGCTCAGTTCTGAGTAGTTAAACACACTTGTTCTAAGTATCTAGTGTCACCAAATAATACCTATGGAGACAATTATATGCTTTCCAGACATTTTATTGAGACTGAGATTAAAAGAAAAAAAATGAGTGTAATATAGTCAATCTCGCCCTATACTTGTATCTGACCATCTATTGCATTAGTCCTAAATTTTCTACTGAGAATGGTAACATAATAAAATTTTTCTAGAGAGGTTATTTATAGATAAATAGTTCAAAAATGATCTCAGGTAGAGGAATGAGCATTTGTTGATGCTCATTTCTGGGCAGTGCCAGGGAGGAGACTGATAACTAGAGATTTGGTAAGTGATTCAGCACTGCAGGACTTAAAAACATAAGAGGATACAGAAGGAGTCACAGATGAAAGATTTACTGGCTACTCCCAAATGTTAGATTTCAAGATTCTATTCTACAAAGGTTGTATATCCAGGTTTTACATTTCAAATATATGGATTGAGGATGTTAATGTCTGGAGGTAGAAGGAACAATGAGAAATCTAATGATCAAGGAGAACAAATAGAATATAAAATAAGGCAGCACAAGTGAATAGATATCAAGGAAGGAAAGATAACTTGTCAAGAAGGAGTGGTAGGGCCTCCCCTGGTGGCGCAGTGGGTTAAGCAGCACACTATGAAGCAAACCGCAGCCACTTGCAGCATGAGTTCGATCCCTGCTGCCGGCCGGGGAGGGGGACCCACATGGTGCGGCAGACCTCTCCTGCTGTGCCCGCTGCTCCCCTCAGCAGTGTACTTCTGTTATCTGCCTGTTCTGCTCCCTACTCTCTGTGGTGAATCCTCTCGCCCACCCCCCCCCACCTCTGGTCTGTGCCCCAGTGCTTGTATGCATAAATAAATAAATCTTTAAAAAAAAAAAGAAGGAGTGGTAGATAGAATCTGAGGGATAAGGGAGAGCAGAAGTCCAGAGCTTGGGACTAGGAGATTAAGTAAACAATAGAGTCCACAGGACTGTGAAAGAATTACAGCCAAGCCAATCAAACATAGAGCAGCATTTGCCAGCATGGTAGCATGACCACAGTGTAGCAAGCAAAACTCAATGATACTGGTTAGAGACTGCATGGACAGAGGGTAACTATGGGCTAACAGCCTGCCCTGATTGTTCCAGGCCATCTTCACACACACCCACACCCCATCCCAAACTCACAATGTATACCCAACCACTCTTAAATACTGGAGTGCCTAATACCATATTAATAAGAAAAATCTCAAAAGACATTGTTACCTACTTGGTTCAGTGCTTCTTGAAAAGGACTTGGGAATTGTTTCCAAGGATTTAAACACTATAAAACGATTATTTTTTTTATATACCCAATAGTCTTCTGTAGTATTCATAAAAGGAGTTTCAGTTTACCATGTTTAAGAAAGCTGAACAATGAGTCCTGGATATTTCAGAACACTGGGCTAGGTATTACCAGGAGAGGGAGGGGCATCAGATATCCCATACGTGAGTTTCAAACCTGATTATCATCAGTGTTTGACTTAATCTGACCCTCAGAATCAGAATCAATAAGGAGAGTCTGCTAAAGTGCACTTTTCTAGGTCCCAAATCATTGCTAATGAATCAGAATTTCTGGCACTGGGTCAGAGGTTCCTGCTTTTATATAGCTTCTGTTGTGAGTCTTAAACTTATCTGAGATTACAATCACTGAAGCTGCTCTTAGCAGACCCAAAACAGCACCCGAGGCATCACTTAAAACCCACAGGGTACTTGAACTTAATCAAAGAATAGCTGCAGGCTATGCTTTCTTCATCCACAGGAATGTCCTCATGAATCATCTCTCCTACCTACCTCTCTGGAAAACCTCCTTATTCTCTTTCTTTTCTGATTTAATTCAATTTTAATTTGGTAACTAGATTTTCCTCTCCTGCATTTGTTCTGACTTGGTAATCTCTACCTCAGTTGGGAACAGCTATACGAGCCAAAGGCAACCTGTGCTCACAACATGGCAGAGCCAGGTCGCTTCACAGCCTCTGTATATATCCTCCTTGACTTTGTAAATCAAAAGAGAAATTTCTCTTTAATATGAAATACTTATAATATAGCTGAGTATTCAAGTTCCTGTGGTGGTCAAAAATCTATCATCACAAAACATGTCTTTCTGGTAAGATGCTTATTTTCATGGAAGGGGCTGTAAAGGCTGGGAAGAGGTTACCTTTCAGACATTTACACATAGTCCCTTAAGGGCAGCTCCCTCACTGTATTGGAAAGAGTAAATAACATTTTCTCTTTTCATTGGGGAAGGCTGGACTCAAATCTGCATATCGATGTTTACATGTTTTCCTTGGTAAACTCCCTAAGTGGCCTTCCACCTTCCTCCCTCTACAACCTCCTTTGTCTTAGCTAAACTCTTTAAGACGGGGTCTAAAGCAATACCTGTGAGTTACTCAGTTTCACTGTCTCTCCCAGGTAAATAGGAGGTATGCCTGCTATTAAACTTCTTTTAGCTTTTTATCTATCTGTTTATGCTTATTTTATTATTTGCCGCCTACAAGAATCAATAGGATTATAGGATATCAATAGGATTATAGGATAATTCCCTTCATGCACAGAGAACGCAAATAAATTGTGAATCATTTTGATTCTACACACATGTGAATAGGTAGAAATAACTAACTTCCATTCTTTAGATTAAGAAAGAGCAGAATGACCATCTATGCAACATAAAGCATATAACTCTAGAACTTGGTCAAGTAATTTCTTTGGTATGATTTATTTATTTATGCATAGAAGAACTGGGGTACCAGAGCTGCAGGGGGAGTGAGAGGATTCACCAGAGACAGAGTGGGGAGCAGAACAGGCTGATGGACTGAAACACACTGCTGAGGGGAGCAGTGGATGAGGCAGGAGAGGTCTGCTGTGCCATGTGGGTCCCCTCCCTGGCCAGGGATTGAACTTGCACTGCAGTAGCTGCGGAAGTGCCACAGTGCTGTGCTCAACCCCTTGCACCACCAGGGAGGCCCTCGGTCAAGTTATTTAAAAGTTGGGTTAGAGCAGAATTTTACTTAACTTTGACACTTGCAGTTTGGGGCCAGATAAGTATTTATAATAGGATGTGGGGTAGGGGGGGCGGGGAGACAGTTCTGTCCAGTTAGAGAACAGTTCTGTCCCAATAGAGAACAAATGAATAAAAAGGTAACTACCCCACATGAGAGAATGCATATGAAAGTGCTATTAAATTCTAACAGATTTCTAGAACATGGATACAACTTAAATGCCTACTGATAGAGGTTAATATTAAGAAGATATGGTAAATTCACACAATGGATTGTTGTCTAGCTGTAATGAATTTCAAAATATTGCTCTTGGAAGGTTTTGAAGGCATTATCTGGAGTAAAGCAAGTCAGAATGACAAAGACATTTAAATAGCAGATGATTCAACAAAGCAAAGTACTTAAAAAAATTAGTGGATGCTAATAAACAGAAAGAGGCTTCTGAGGTTAAGAGGGAGGAGGAAGGACAAAAGATCAAAGGGGTATAAGTGGTTGTGGGAAATATTTTAAAAGATAAATTATTACAGATTTTACAAATAAAGGGATTGTTATTATGATGTAGAAGAATTTGATCTTGTTTGAAACTAGCATTTGCTACAGTTTAAGCTATTTAACTATTATAAGTCATTAGTGATAATAATATAATAATTTTAAGGATACAGATCAAAGAGCTACATAAACTTGAATCTTAAAGCACAGTGGCCTTAGACAATATTAATGGGCAGAGCAAACTAGAATTGTACTACCCAGAGATACCCACAGAACTTTTCTGCAAGCACTTGAATGAATGTTTTATACCTTTATAAATATATAGAATCAGTCACTAATTAGCTCTTATGCTTCATATAGAAAAGTATTTTAAATGTAAAGTCCTGTAATATCACGCAGTAAAACAAATGCTAGAAGTCTGTACTTTGAAGCCGCCCATTCCTTTTATTAATATACAGAAGCTGAAATAGCTATGATACTAGAATGAAACCACAATCTCATGGGTTTTCTTTAAAATAGAATATTTTAATTTTCTTATTTAAAAAAAATTACTATCCCTAGTTCCTCCTGAAAGAATTACATTCATTCTCTGCCCATCTTCCCTGTCTTTTTACCCCCACCCCCACCACCCCACCCCACCCCCCCCACACACAAACTTTTTTAAAAAGCTCACAGTTAATAACCATGTGAAAGTGTAAAGTACCAAAACTCTAACAAAAGAAAACACTTTGTTTCTAATTCTGGTGACAATGTGGTAAAGAGAACAACCTGCATAGTCTCTGCAGTCATTAACATGTTCGTATTGCTATACTACCTTTTTTCAGGTATGTGTGTGTCATCACACATGTGTAAAAGCTAACATATAAAATTTGCTTCCTCATCTGTATTGTATACATTTTAATGCTTTGAAATATAGTTACATTGAATTAAACAATATTTACGTTGGATAAACATTGTACACACAGATTTTTTCTATTTATATATATTTTACATCATTATTCATTTTTTTGCAGTTTTCTCTCTTCTCTCAGGTGTAGTGTCCATAAAATTCCACCACCAAGTCATCTGTGAACCATCACCGCAGTCTTGTGCTCTTCCTGCCCCTATTTAATCCTTCTCCCTTCCCCTTCCCTGCTGAAAATCCCCAATTGACACTCGTTTTGTTTTTTTCCTGTCCCTTACTTTGTTCGCCTCTATTCTTCCTTATAAGTAAAACCATCCAAAGTTTTTTTCTTTTTTCTTCTGACTTATGTTACTAAGCATAATTCCCTCCAGCTCCATCTATGTTGGTGCAAATGGCATGAGTTCATCTTTTCTGATTACTAAATAATATTCCATTGTGTATTTTTACCACATCTTCTTTATCCAATCATCTATTTTTTGGGGGCATTTAGGTTGTTTCCACATCTTAACTGTTGTAAATAGTGCTGCAATAAATATAACAGTGCAGGTTTACTTTTGGCTTGTTTTTGTGTCCTTTGGTAGATTCCTAGAAGTGGAATTGCTGGGCCATATAATAGTACCATTTTCAGTAGTTTGAGGACCTCCACACAGCTTTCCATAGTGGTTGAACCAGTCTGAATTCTCAGAAGTAGCGTAAGAAAGTTCCTTTTTCTCCACACCTCACCAGCATTTCTTATCAATTTTTTTTTTATATATATCATTCTCACTGGTTGGAGGTGCAGTTTTGATATCAAAACATTGATATACATTTACCCTATTATATTGATGTTTGGCATTTTTCATACACCTACTGGCCCCTTGCATTTCCTGTTTGGAATAATGTCTTTCCAGCTCTCTGGACATCTTTTGACTAGATTATTTAGATCAATGGGTCTCAGTTTTGTACAAATATTACCTTGGAAGCTTTACAATCATGTAATATTCTGGGTATCAATGATGAGTACTCTAATTCTGTCTCTTATCTTATTTTTAGCTTGCATCTCAGGCAAATAAGACATACTGGGTTTTACGAATATATTTTCAGAAAATAATCTGGGATTTTTCAAACATTTTGAACTTCTGCATTCCTCTTATATTGTGCACCATGAAAATTATCAAATCACAACCAAAAGTAAATGAATAAAGACATGCCAAGGAATCTGAATTCCAGGTTTTTTGTTTGTTGGGGAATATAGACCCACCCACCCCCACCTTGTGCCCCAATACCAAATATTTGTAAATGTAACCTTGCACGAGTTACATTTCATCTGTCTCTGGGCTTCAACTATGTCATTATTAAATGAGCATACTGAACAAGATGACAGCTAATATTTGAGCTCTATATTTTAGGACAAGGCAAAAAGTTAAACATATAAATATCATTTCATGATCTAATATTCATTATGCAGAAGTTGATTTATTAATATTAGAATTCATTAGTGAATACCAGAATTCATTAATGCGACAGAGACTATGAACTTGTACCAAATTTTGTTTGGTTTTGTTTTATAAGATATGGAATAAATCAGATCTACTAGTTAACATTTTGTTGCTGATCTTCCTTGCAATACTGCTTAATGAAAACAGGCTAATTAATATGCTTCTAATAATTTACTGAACCATATCCCTGGCACTTAAAATCAACATTCACAAATAGCTGGAACCATGATGCATGGGCATGCCTCTGACTTCCAATCTTCAGGGAAGATTGTGAATTACATATAGCATCTAATGAATTATTTATAATGCTAAGAAATGAGCTGAAACATGCATACCAGCCATGGGGAAGAGTGAACTGTGATAGCACTTGGAGCAATGGGCAAAATCTGGCTGCCAGGCCTACATTTTACTTTGAAGTTCTTTGTAAGCAATTTGTGGCTTATTCAAGCTTCAAAATCTTAAGGAAAAAAATTATGATGAGCTTCTCAATTAATTTCCTCTGAGTCTGTAGTCATTGGTACATTTAAAAAGAATACCATCTTCCCCAATTTTCTTCACTTATCCTATCTATCACATTTCTTTATCTAACTATAATTTGACATGATTTGTTCCTGGAATTGACAGATGAGAAACTAAAACATGTTATATGTTGGAACTCTAGATGGACTTTTTTTTCCTCAACATAATTTGTTTTTACTTTTCTTACTTTATAAAAAAAAAGTACATAGTTTATCTAAAAAGGAAAAACATAATCTTTCCTATATGTTATTCCATTAAAGATTCATTGAGGACAGAAACTAAGATTCATCTCTGTGTCCTTCCATAACAACTTGGAATTTTTCTATTCCACAATATAATTATTAACCAGCAAATTTATTGAACATATTGAGAAAGAGTGCCTGGTACTGATCTAAACAATGAGAATCATACAGCATATAAGGTAAGGCAGTCACACCTTTGATGTAGTTAATATTCTGTTTTTAAAAACAAATATGTATTTATTTATATACACAGAAGCTGGGGTACAGGTCAGAGTCACAGGAGGTAAGAGGATTCACCAGAGACAGAGTGGGGAGTAGAACAGGAAGATCTACTGAAATACACTGCTGAGGGGAGCAGCAGGTGAGGCAGGAGAGGTCTGCTGTGCTATGTGTGTCCCCTACTTGGCTGGGGATTGAACTCACGCTGCTGTGCCATGGATGCTTCACAGAACAGAGCTCCACCTGCTGCATCGCCAGGGAGGCCCAGATGTAGTAAATATTCTTGAGGGAAGAATAAATTTTTTTGAATAACGGGAGCACTCCTAATTGTAGATCTTTTTTATATGCTAAGAATTACTAGAACTTTTATTCTTCTCTTCCTCAGTTCTTTCCCAGTGTTTATTATCTATCCTCTCTTTTATTGTTCACAATAAGCTTTTTTTCCTCTTTAATGCATATACCCTTTAACATACCCTCTTCAAACCACATCTAAACACTCCTCTAATACGTGTATGCGTGTATGAATATATCTGTGTATCACAGATCTATTTCCCTCTCGCTACCTGTTTTTTTTTTTTTATATATATCCTGCTCTCAGTAAGCCATATGATGGGAATAGAGATGAATGAGATATGACCTCAATCTTCAAAATAGAGATTCATTTGAAAGTAGTTCCAGAAGAGAAAATAGCAGTGTTAACAGTCTAGGAACAAAATCGAAAACAGATTTCATTTCAGAAAGATTTCAATGTATCAGCTTTTGGAAGTTAGGAGTGATCTTTAAGTGTCTTGTGAACTATAAAAGGACCATGTTAAATTTGTTTGCGAGCCACAAAATTCTGTATAAGGGAATGGTAAAATCCCATTTACACTTTTAAAGAAGTGCTGCATTGAATAGTGGGAAAGAACTGGGCAATACTGGAGGGAGTGCCCCGTTAGGAACTCAGTGCAGTAATACAGACAGGAAATAATGAAAACCCTGACCAAGAAGAGTTCATTGGAAAGTAACAGGGAGATAGAGCTAGAGGGTTTTTTTTTTTTTAATAGTATGGCAAAATCTCCCTAACACAATGTTTAAGTGTACAGTTCAGTGGAATTAATAATTTTTAAATCATGTACAGCCAACTCCATGGGTCTCCAGATATTTTTCATCTTACAAACTGAAACTTTGTTTCCATTAAACAAAACTCTGCATTCTTGCCTTTTCTCAGACACTGGCCATTTTGTTTCTCTATGACTATTCCAGTAATCTCAGCTAAGGGGCATCATACAGTGTTAGTTCTTGTGAGTCTGGTTTCTTTTAACTAGCATAGAATCTTTGAGGATCATTAATGTTGCAGTTCATGTAGAGATTCATGAACCAGAGAACAACTGCAAGTTAGAATCAATAGGAACTGATCCAATATAGGAGTGAAAGAAAAAAATGAAAAAAATAAAATGCCCAATTTAATGGCATCACAATCTAGGTGATCAATTGTGTCATTCAAAGAGCTAGAGATTGAAAGAGACAAAAGACCTAGAAGCGCTGAATTCAGACATGCTAATATCATTAATGATATACTACATACTATACTCCTAGCCTTGTATTACAGATGTACATACAGAATAATACTTTACTGGGATAAAAGTATCTCCTACGGTTACAGTTATGCTGCATTTTTTGTATTCATCTAATTGTAGACAAATATCTTTATTTTATTTGCCTAAATTCATCCTTTACACTTTTCTGGTAACTAACATTTTCTCCTATCACATAACCTGAATGGACTAGTTGTTTTATTACTTATTTCAGACCAGGTAATTTCGGTGAGGACAAGCATGTGACTAGGACAGAATAATCAGATTTTATAGAGGCTTTTCTAGTAGTGTTGGATGAGAAGCTTCTGGACACTTGAGCTCTAGATAACAGTCTGCCAGTCATCATGTTAAATGCTACCTAAGGTCTAAACACTATAAATAAAATGATGCGAAAGAGAACCCAACACAGAAGAAAAATGGAGACTGTACAAGAGTGACAAACTTGTATTGTGTGACTTGAGATACCCTTTTTCCAGGCTTCCCTGGGGCAACTACTTCCTAGTCCTTATACTCATTAGTTACTGTTGTTGTTTAAAGTCAATAACTGGTATTATGCTTTTCTGAAGGTGAGTTGTAGTTTTTAACCAACAGTGTTCAAGTCAATGTGACCTCCCACTCTTTGTGGTTTCTACAAGGCACCTTGCAACCTAATCAGTCTAGTCTATTTTCCTGATGCCATCTCACCCTAATTTCATTCATTTAGAACTCAGTGAAATTATCCAAAAACCTAATATTTTTTCTATACCTCTAAAGACTTGCTTTTTGCATTCTTTCTAGAAGGCACGTCATTTTTGTGCTTAAATATATCTTTTATTAAAGTCATAGTTCAGATACATCTCCTCCAGAAATAACACCTTTGCCCTCTTCTCTTTTTCAGGAAAAGTTAAGTACTAGCTCTTTGGACTCTTACAGATCCCAGGACTTAGCTTGTTATATTCTAGTATAGACAGACTTTTCAAATTATTATTATTATTTTTTAAAAGATTTATTTATTTATGCATACAAGCACTGGGGTACAGGCCAGAGGTGTGGGGGGTGAGAGGATTCACCACAGAGAGCAGGAAGCAGAACAGGCAGATCAACGGAAGTACACTGCTGAGGGTAGCAGCGGGCACAGCAGGAGAGGTCTGCTGCACCATGTGGGTCCCCCGCCTGGCAGGCAGCAGGGATCGAACTCATGTTGCAGTGGCTGCAGTTTGCTTCATAGTGCGTTGCTTAACCCACTGCACCACCAGGGAAGCCCTCAAATTATTATTATTTATTTGACTATGCTGAGTGCTTCCATTCATCTCTTTAAGAGCCATTTTTATAATAGTCAACTTTGGATAATACCTTTTGCTAACTTCTAGGAAAAGTAATTCTACTCAACCTGGCATTGTGTTCCACTAGATTTATCACATCCTGCTCTACTATTTATTCAGTAACACATTTTATTAGATTCTGTGTCCCCAAAAGCTAGCCCAGAACCTGGATGTTATAGAGATTGAATTTCAGAGTTAATGCATGTCAATTATCAGTTAGGTTTACTTTTCTCTTCTACTTATTTTTGAAATCTGCTTGTATTAATCATTATACTACAAAGAATGATTCCTGAAATATTTAATAAAAATTCTGAAGCTCTCCTTCAAGGATTTGCTTGCTGTGACAGATGCAGAACTCAAACTCTCCATGACAACACTACATGGGCATGATTTCACCTGGGATTTCCTCCTTCTTAAGAGGCAAACCAGGAGTACCTGACTTTTCCACGACCCTGTGAACAGTAGAAGCAATCAGCATCTGGTAGTGTCTTGTGTCTGTGAGAGAAAGTTTTCTTGTTCCCCAATGACTAAATGGTTGAACAAAGATACAAAAGTCCTTTAACAATATTTGAGTACACTATATCAGTTTTTTTTTTTTAAGATAGGTTGGACAGCTTATGTTTGCAAGTGTTCTTGGTGATACCCAAAAGTATTAGAGGGTATTTTTTTTCCTTTTTTTTTATTAAAATATTTTAAAATTTACATATACTTGCCATCAATTGTAATCCCCATGTATTCCCCATCACCATCTCACCAGTGCA
>JAGFMF010011458.1:5827912-5869613 GCA_019455555.1 Galemys pyrenaicus | reverse complement strand
AGATTTTCTCCCAGTTGGTGGGTTGTCGCTTTGTTTTGGCTAGTGTGTCCTTTGCTGTACAGAAGCTTTTAAGTTTGATGTAGTCCCACCTGTTTATCTAGAGGATATTTTTTACCCTTAAGTTGACCCCAACTTCCCTGTCTATAAAATCTCTCTTATAGAGATAAATAATCTAATGAATAAATGTGTATCCATAACATATGAAGGCAAACCCTGGTAGTATGTGTGCCACACAGCTGAAACAAATAGCAAGGAATGCTACTTGTGGCTTCACAGATTCTACGGTTGGCATCTTTGCTCAATCACCAGTCTGAAAGTAAATTTTGTACCGATACAAGCTGATAAAATGTTCACGTGAAAAAAAAAAAAATCACAGAAAAGTATGCCTAGGATACTAGCATTTGTTAAAAAAAAATAAAGGGCCCCCTGGTGGCGCAGCAGGTTGAGCACAGCGCTGTGAACCATCTGCGGCAAAACAGCTTAAGTTCAATCCCCCACCAGGGAGGGGACCCACATGGCACAGCAAACCTCTCCTGCCTCACCTGCTGCTCCCCTCAGTGGTGTGTTTCAGTCACTCCGCCTGTTCTGCTCCCTGCTCTGTCTCTGGTGAATCCTCTCACCTCCTGCACCTCTGGCCTGTACCCCAACTCTTGTATGCATAAATAAATAAATATTTAAAAAATAATAATAATAATAAGGAAAAGTAAGTTTGCTTGTAGATGTTTAGTTTTTTCTGAAGGATAACTGGTTGCCTCCAATAAGGAAACTAGTCGTTTGGAGTATAGACAAACTTTTTCCTGTATAACCTATTGTGCCTTGTGAATTTTTATCAATGATAATATATTTGTTTCCCATTTAAAAAAAAAATTGAAAATACACCTGGCTAAAATATTGATGTTTGAGTCAAGTCACTAGGGAGTCTGCTGGTTTTCAAATGAGCATGGGTACTTCTGTCTCTCCCGGGGCCTTTCATTCATCTTCTCTTCCTTTACAAAACCCTTTATAAAATCACCAGTGAATTCTTCTTTTCTTTTGATTAGTACTAGATGGGCTCACATGGTGTCTGCAGTATATGGATTTGATTTCATCATAACCCTTTCCCCATACTAATATGGGTTGAATCAAAACATCAACACATCCTCAATTCTTAACCAGAAGCTTCCAGAGGCCAATTAGTCAAAACTTTCCTTCCAAAATGTAAAAAAAGAAAAGGAAAAAAAAAAAAAAAACACCCAACAATTGATTTCATGAGGCATCAAATATATATTGAGTGCCTACTGGACATGGCTGAGTAATTTACAGTTATGGTGGGAGCTGGGGTTTATTTACCTTGAAAATAGATCAATACAGATGGAAGAAAATGAGAATTTGTTAAATTACTGCTATATTTGAGACTATGAGAAAGAATCTTTCATACACTAATTCATTTAATCCTCCCAAACCATGTGAGAGAGGTATTTTAATATTCTTGTTTTCTAATTGAGAAAACAGATATGGAGAGTTTAAATAACTCATACATGCAATCACTCTCTATAACTCCAAGGCTCTTTCTATCCAACACCTTTAGAACTATAGAAAATAGTAGAAATGAAAAAGCTCATTTCTTTGTTTTTGCCTTGTTGGATTAATCCTATGCAGCAAAATGTCAGCACCAAATGCAAGATGTATTTTATAAAATGCTTTAATCTGTTTATTCATCACTTAAGAGTACATTAGAGAAAACGGGAACTTGATCTTTATTTTCTTACTAACAGATGTTGTTACTAAGAAACATATAATTGAGCACTTCGGGGCAATTATTTTAAAATATAATGCTCACCTTTCCAATAACTTTCCATGTGGTTCCTTGAAATTAAGACACATTTCATGTTGACTCATCAAAGGGCCCCATGCCCTCTCCTTTGAGACAATACTACCTCAAAAAGTACAGTTTTAAATTGCTAAGCCAGTACAAAGAGGAGGAATGTCAGGCCTCTTACATATTCAGAACCCTCTGTCACCAGATCTGGAGCTGTTTTTTGAGGCTTTTTAAACCTCACTCCAGTGTTTCCTTACATTCAGGTGATTACTGCATTCACAAAAAGCATTTTCTTCTTTTCAGAAATTCCAAAATCCTAAGTTACATCTGTATTGGATAAAATTTTTAAAGAGAATTTTAAATGGCACAATTACTTGATTTCTCCAAATGTGCTGTGCTCTAACACACTTTTTGTCTTTCTTTCTGCAGTTCTCCTACCCAATACATTGCTGCCATGCCCCATCATCTCATGCCAGTCTCCATTCTTTTTTAAAAAAAGATTTTAATTTTTTTTTATGCATACAAGAGCTGGGGTACCAACCAGAGGTATAGGGGGTGAGAGGATTCACCAGAGACAGAGTGGGGCACAAAACAGGAAGATTGAATGAAATATACTGCTGAGGGGAGCAGTAGACGAAGCAACATAAGTCTGCTGTGCCATGTGGGTTCCCTCCCTGGCTAGAGATCTTACTCATACTACAGTGGCTGCAGAAGCCACACAATGTGGCAATCAACCCCTTGTGCCATCAGGGAGACCCCAGTCTCCATTCTTCAGGATCTTTTTCATCATTGTCTTTTCTCTAAAACATATTCTGTCTTCAGCCCTCCCCCAGGCAGAGATAGGTATCTCTGCACTGCAACCAAGCTGAACACTATGAAAAAGTCTTTTCTAAGAGTCATTTCTCAAATTTGTTTACCCTCACCCCTTCTCTAGACCAATGTTGTTTACAAACTGCAATACATACTCACATAGTCTAAAACTATACTACTAAAAAAAAAAAAAATCTGTGCCCAGCACAGTGTCCCATTCATTGCTTGAACACATTTTGGGTGAATGGCTAAAAACATAATTGTTTTTAATTATAGCAAAGAGATTTACTGAACTGTTAAATGCAAGCACCAATGTGCCGAATGCAGTGTGGATCCCAGGCACACACAGGCAGGAGGTCAAGAGCATGGTGGGAGAACCATGCAGATTTACCCCAACACCTGTATATTCTAAGGCATGTGATAAATGAATGAAGCCCATTAGACAGGAATTCCTCATTAGGAAAATAATATTCTAGCTCCATATGGTTGCCCTGTATATTTAATGAGATAGATGTATAGTAGACATTTACCAGTAGACCCAGAACACAAAAGTCATTAGACACTTTACTACCCATTTAGGAGCAGAAGACAAGAACATAGAAAACAAATAAAACTTTAAGATGGGATGTTTTAAGGAATTTTAAAATTACTTATGTGTTTTGTAAAAAAATTGAAGACAGCACAGCACAGACCTAGGGTCTACAGGATGTTAACTTATATGGTACATGCTACCTTCACATTCTCAAGATACCAGTCTTCTGTCCCGGACTAGCAATTCTCAGAGAGAGTGAGATGAGAGCAGCACTAGCATCAACCTGGGCACTTTTTAGAAATGCAAATTTCCAATGCCCTGGAACACTGAAACACTTGGCATGGGGTCCAGCCTGCCAAAATTTGAGAACCACTGCTCTAGAGAAAACACAAAAAATTCTCTTTGCTGTCCTCCCCCCAAAAATTATGTCTGCATATTTTTCAACATTATATACTTTTAAACCCTGCCTACTAGCTACTCCATGTAATTTATACATTTCCCTAGATATCAACTGGTTCTGCCCAGAGACATTGGAATTAGCGCTCTTCAACACTGCTTCTTCATACAACATTCTTGACTCCCTTACTTTAATTAAGTACTAGTATAAACATTTCAAATATTCATTATGTAAGAAAGCCTGGAAAACAATTACTTTCATTTGAATCAATTGCATTCCCTAAATCACAAGCCGAAGTTCTCCTAGTGAGGCTAGTGGTAAGAAGGAAGCTAACCAAGGAAACAAAGGGGCGGGGGAGTGGCTTTTGCCCTTATTCACCAAAGCCTCTCATTTGCTTATAGCAACCCATTCTCCTGACATTAACAACTGCCCTTCATACTCATTTTAGATGGATGTTCATGTTGCATCTCTTTCTTCCTAGATGTCTCTGTACATATAGTCACTATTATTAATCCATTAGCAATTAGACCATGGATAACATGGTCAGGTAGCATAGAAAGACAATTTGGAAAACTATTCCTTAGATCTAAGCTGGACATCATCTTGTTTTCTATTCCTTTTGGAAAGAAAAGGTCCCAATTCATTCATTCATTCATTCATCTATTTATTTTTTAAACTTCTTTTTTTTTTTAAGATTTATTTATGTATGCATATAAGCACTGGGGTACAGGCCAGAGGTGTGGGCGGTGAGAGGATCCACCAGAGACAGAGTGGGGATCAGAACAGGCAGATAGACTGAAATACACTGCTGAGGGGAGCAGCAGGTGAGACAGGAGAGGTCTGCTGCACCATGTGGGTCCCCTCCCTAACCGGCAGCAGGGATCGAACTTGTGCTGCAGAGGCTGCAGTTTGCTTCATAGTGTGTTGCTTAACCCACTGCACCACCAGGGAGGAAAAGGCCCAAATTTAAATTTAGTTATAACCCAAATCTACCTGATCTGATGCCTCAAGAAGGTAACTGGATAATTAGGGAATCTATACTAATGTTTTCTTACATACATGTCCATGAGATCATTACTTACTTGAAAAGATTTTAGAAATCACCAATTTCTCTAAACTTACTTGCCTGAAATAAATGAGTTCCAAATACCTCTGCTCCAAAGATCTCCATCTTTTAAAACGCTTCTTGAAAACCAAATACTCAATTGATATTAACTGTTGTTAAAATATGCTTTAAAAATAATTCTGGGGCCTCCCTGGTGGGGCAGTGTGTTAAGCAGTGCACTCTGAAACAAACCACAGCCACTGCAGCGTGAGTTTGATTCCTGCCGCCCAAGTGGGGGTGCAGCAGACCTCTCCTCCCTTGACTACTGCTCCCCTCAGCAGTGTGTTTCAGTCCATCTGCCTGTTCTGCTCCCCACTCTGTCTCTGGTGAATCCTCTCTTCTCTCATGCCTCTGGCCTGTACCCCAGTTCTTGTATGCATGAATAAATAAATCTTTAAAAAAATTAAAATAATTCTAATGATGTTTATTAAATACCAGATCTCTAAGTTTCATGCTGTCACACTTGAAAACTCAGCAGATGAGTGATAACTGGAAGCTTACAAGTTCTATGATCTTAAGGTAAAGGAGTAATAGTGAAATACAAACTACACAGGCAAAGTAATACGTGATTTCTGATTTAGTAAATCTACAGGGCACCTGTTGATTTTGTTACTTACCACTTTTTTAACAACATCATTTTAGATGTGGTAAATTATACAGAACACACAGATAAAATGACAATCAAAAGTAAATATAAATGCAAAATTAATTTTTTGAACTCACATATGCTATGTTCTTAAGTTGATTACATTACCTAAAAACAATCTATTACAACAAGAATATGCCCATTTTGGTAAAAGGATTCAACCCAGCATAATTTTCGAAAGATCTATTTTTACTTATGCATGCAAGAACTGTGGTGCAGATCAGAGGTGGGGGGGCGGGGGGGCGAGAGGATTCACCAGTGACAGAGTGGGGCGCAGAACAGGCAGATCCACTGAAATGCACTGCTGAGGGGAGCAGCAGGCAAGAGAGATGTCTGCCACGACAAGTGGGTCATTCCTTGGCTGGGGAGTGAACTCAAGTTGCAGTGGCTAATGATAGCTTGATAGAGCTATTTTAACCCCTGCGCCATCAAGGAGGCCCTCAATCTGGCATAATTAATGAAGTTTCTTTCCCACTCAGAAACATATTTTAGTTATACATGCACTGTAAGTTTAATCAGAAAAAAAATGTTGATAAGAATTAAGATGACTACCAGCTCTCAAAAACCATAGAAACCAAACTTTCTGGCAATACAAACTAAATTGTCAGTTGTGTTAAGTAGGTGTATTCACATTAATTTTCTAAAATATCTTTTGCACATATATTTTGAGCTTTGCAATGTATAGTAATCGATGGAATGAAAAATGCAGAGAAGTTTCTAAGCTATTTAGAGTCAGAGATTGTAGCCTACATTTCGTAATCATTGTAACTTCTTTTAGTTCACAGGATAATATGTTATGCTTCAAGTACTCAGAGAAAAATGAGTCAATACTTATATTATTATGGTCTTCAATCTTCTTCTAAAAATAAATGTTCAATTCCTATTGAAAAGCTCTTCAAAAACGAAGATACTACATGAATTAAGATAGTGTGAATAGCCCAAAAGACACAGATTTAATTTATTAGTTTACTAATTAGCTTAGTGTAAGATTTTTCAGGAGACTGTTCAAATACTTCTAATTCACATTCAATTTTATTTGGCTAGGAAAGATACATATTTTAGACAACATGTCCCAGCAATTTTTATATCAAAGCTGATATTTAACAGATTTACTGTTGAAGATGTACCCATTAGATAATTTTTAAAAGACAATTATAAAAATATAAATAGCCAAATGCATTCAAGGAGCCAAACATTTTAAATCATACTTGTCACTTAATGGCATAAATGAAAAAGTTGAAAAATGTCAAAATAAGTCAAAATAAAAACTATAAAACAGCAATACTACATCTTAATATTAGACTGTGGTTCAGATGTTTTCAACAATGACCATGAATTGCAATGAAAATGAAATATTTTTCTTTAATTGATATAATAAGTACATATGTAAACCTGTTTTTGTCAACTTGCAGTAATTAGATTTTATATTAACTGAGTTTCTTAAAAAAACATGATTATTATAGTTTGTCTCAGTTTCTTTTTGCTTTTATTTTTTGAATAAATTTTACTTTTAGAGCAGCTTAATTCACAGCAAAATTGAGGGAAGGTACAGACATTTCCCAATTAACCCCACTGTCCCCACATATGCATAGTAACTCCCCCATTACCTATATCTTCCAACAAAGTGGTACATTTCTTATAATAAATTAACCTACACCGAGACACATCATAATCACCCAGAGACCATGGTTTTCATTAGTGTTTGTATTGGTGGTGAACAGTCTATGGGTTTGGATAAATTCATAAGGACATGCATCTACCATTATAGAAACAGACATAGTATTAGTTTTACTGCTCTGAACATTCTCTGTACTCTGCCTTTTCACCCTTCTTTTCCCCCAAATACATAAACTGCTGGTCTCTTTACTCCCTCCCTAGTGTTCTCTTTTATATAATGTTGTAACATAGAATATGTCCTTATCAGATTGGCTTGTTTTACTGAATAAAATACATTTAAAGTTTCCTTCGTGCCCCACCTCTCCCCAGCTCATTTCTTTTTAGTGTTGAATAATATTCCATTGTCTGGATTTTATACCACAGTGTGTTTATTCATCCATTTCTTAAAGGGCACCTTGTTTATTCCAAATTTGGCAATTATGAATAAATATGATAAATAGGATTTGGTGTAGTTATGAGTTTTCCACTCCTTTGGATAATATCATGGTTAATTTTATCTATCAAGTTGAATAGCCTACAAGTTTAAACTTGTAGGTGCCCAGATTAAACTTCTTTTCTGAGTATATCTGTGAAAATAGTTTCTGAAGTACATTAGCATCTGACTTGTAGTACTCAACATACAGCTTGATCCATGTGTAAAGTATGTGGAATACTCCATAACAAAAAAGATAGAGGAAGGAGGATTTGTTCCTTTTCCTGACTCACTGATTGAGTTGGGGCATCACATCTTATCTTCTCCTGCCTCCACAGAGAGTTTACATCATTAGTTCCCCTTGTTTTCAAGCATCTAGACTTGGACTGAATTACAGCTTTGGCTTTCCAGGGTCTCTAGTTTGCACACATCAGATCATGGAACCTTATAGACTCCATAATCACATGAGCAAATTCCTCAAAACAAACAAGCATACACGTGCGCACGCACACACACACATATTCACTCTGTTTTGTAACAACATTTTTATATTATAAGCCACTATCAAATTGTCTTCCAAAATACTAAAACATCTGTATTCCCCTAGCAAGGAATGAGACTTCCTACTGCTCACAAACTCACCAACATTTGGCATTGCCAGTGTTCTGGATTTTTGCCATTCTAGTAGAAATATACTAAGTTTCTTCTCTCTCTCTCTCTCTCTCTCTGTCTCTCTCTCTTCTTCTAAATATAATTTTCTATAAGTTTAACAATGGATTACTAAAAGCAGAGAATAACGACAGATGCATGCATTCATTCATCAGTAAACAGCAGTAAATATCCCAGTTTACATTCACTGGAAGCTTTATTTAGGGAAGACATAGAAAATGAGTGTATGAAACAAATGAATTAAGACTTTAATTTCAGAGATGAGAAAGGGATATGCAGAAAATGAAACAGTAATATGGAATGGGGGAATGGCACTGTTATTTATAATATAGTTTGAAAAGGGCTCTCTGATGATGTATTATTTCTAAGACCAGTTACGGACATTGCTGGGACAAAAGCTTCCTCTGCGAGGTATAGAAATAGAAGTACATTGGTACTGAGAGGATCTTTGCTCTCTTAAAACCTGCACAAATGCTGGAGTTTCTGGTTAGGTCAAATAGTTTAAGTTTGTAAATAAAGTAATGATATTTAGGATAATGGAGTCAAAAAACATGCCAATTTTACTTTTGAAATCTCCTACTACAAAGAAGCAACAGTATTTCACCATCAAAATCAAACCAGAAAGATAAAGAGATGCCTATGAATATATATATGTATATATGTATCACTGATGAATAATGTTACCTATGGCTATCAATCCCTTGATTCACCTGTGTGTTCCACATATATTCACTGGACACCTACATTATGACAAACAGTCTTCTAATTTCTGCTACAGGGATGTAGGCCTGGAGAACTACAATTCTAAAAGTCAAAAGTTTCTGTCCTCATGATGCATAAATTCTTTTGTGGTAGAGAAAACATTAAGTAACAACAATAACACACACAATGAAATAGAGTATTTCGGATGGCAGTAAATAATATGGGTATTATAAAACAGAAAGGGGAAATGAGAAAGGCTATATAGGTTTTTAAAATTTAAATAAGTATTTCAAGAAAAACATACTCATGTTATTATTTTAATGAAGACCTGAATTAGGTGATATATGGAAAAAATATTCCAGAAAAGTGGAACTGAAAGTACAAAAGCCTTTTAGTAGAAACAGGCATGGCATCAGTGAACACACACACACACACACGAGAAAACCCACATGAATGCTTGTGTGCACACATATTATATAATGTATGCAAACATTATGTATATACACATATGTTAATACATGCATGCAGGAGCAAATTTAAAATTCCAACACACATATCATATGCACATACATAAAAAGTGATCAGTCAGGCTGGAGTAAAAAGATAGAAAAGAGTATTTGTAGAGAATGAATGTCACAGAGGAGATTAGTGGATGACAATTTTTGGAGGATTTTACAAGTTATTTAAGGAATATAGATTTTGTTCTGAATAAGTTGGGAAATTAATGGAGACCTTTGAGCAAAGAATGACAAGTTCTGACTTTTGTCTCAAATGATTGCTTGAACTACTGATTACAGGTATACTTGAGAACAGAAACCCTTGTGATTAGATGAATTAGATGTGAGGTGACAGAAGGAGTGCAGTCCAGACTGGTTCTGTGGCATTTAGCCTAAGCAATGTAAAAAAAAAAAAAAAACAAAAAAAAACATTTGCCAATAAGTAGATAAGTCACTCTACTAGAGGAACGGATATAATGGTGAAACTAAGACTTTAGTTTAGAAATGGCAGGATCCAGATGTGTCCGATAGACATCCATATCTTCACGCTGAAAATAAAGTTGTGCAAATAAATATAGAGAAAAGGAGTCACGGGGATAGCAATATGTCAATATGCTTTGCTTTCATTATTCTTACACTAGATCTAAAAACATTTCCCAAATCAGAATTTCAGAAAGCAAGTTTAACAATCAGTAGCACACTTAGAAAAACATATCTAATCCACTTAAGCATTTACCTTAAAGAGAAGTCAACATTTTTGGAAATGTAAATTGCCCCGTGTTTTCTGAAAACATATTATTTATATAACAGCACAGACATTTTCTTTCAAACCAAATTTTTATGGAAAGATTTCAGCATTTGGTGATATTGATACCAATGAAAATCTCTTGTCTTTGATATACAATTTGAGGTCCTGGCTTTGCATGTCAACTTCCTTTCCTTCTGTTTTCATACAAAAATTTTATATCAGGAAATATGAAATCCATGAAAGCAAAATCAAATCGACAGTAGTTATGTGGGAGAATTTTACAGCAATTGAGCAATATGTAAGTAGATTCCAAAAGCACACTGTCCTATTCATTTATAAAGACCAAAGTCTTAATATTGAATACATGCATAACAAAATTATATTCCATTCTGATTGCTGTTTACTGCTCATACACTGCCCAATAGGGACATCCAAATATCAGTTAAGGACCCAGGGGGAACCATAAGGCACAGTCAACTGATTTATTATGATGGTTTTAAGAAATGGTGCTGTTTACGAATGTACAGTTAGGTTTTCAGAAAACAGTCAAAGATGCAACAGTATTCTAGGACTAGTAAAAGGAAGAATAAAGACTGAATGGCAAGGGACCAGGACATTTAAGGGAAGCAGGAGAGACTAGGTATGAGGAGAGAACAATCTCCTAGAGCCTCTGACAAAAGGATATTGTCAAGCCAAACTGACTGGTGTGGAAACTGAGAAATTCAATATCCTGATATAATTTTCCTCCTTTCCTCTGATGTTCCTCCTGATGTCTTCAATTGTATCTCAGATGATTTGTGAGGAAATGGATGGAACTATGTGGTATATAATTGAGAAGCAGGTGTCCAATGATAAGTCAAGGAAAAAGGGAATACAGACTCGGTTAGAATGGAGACAGTTCATTGAACTGTATCTTACAAATTTACCTAGCTACCTGGTAAAATGGAAAACAATTTTTATTGTCCAATTATATTTTATTAACTTCATTTTATATTAAATCTCATTCCATAGTGAGGTTGAAATAATTTATATACTGTTCTCACAATGTCACATATATCAATATCTGTCCTAGAGAGGAATCTATAAAATCCTACCCTCTTTTTACAATTAATTTAAAAAGAATCTAACTGTAAGCAGTCCCTGGTGGAGGGTGGGATGCCATTTTATTTTTTACACGCCTGTCTATTTCCAATCACTCTTTAGCTTCCAGACATTTCTAACTGGATTAGGAAAAAACATGATACCCCTGAGTTGTCTTAGCTTGAAGTGGCCCAGGAGTCTTCTCTATATTGGACAACAGCAACCAGACACATAAACTGATCTCTCCTGGGCAAAAAAATTGGTACCGAGCATATTCATAGAAGATAGGTCACCTGAGTGCTGGAAATGGTACTGAACCACTGAACTGTCTATAACATCTGATGGCTACAATAGTCTTAGTAGTACTCCCCTACTGTCTGATTAAACTAAAGTGATGTCAAACACAACCACACATTTTATGTGAATGATTATAATTCATTCCCACTACCCTATACAATCTGGGAACATATTTTCCTAGCTATACTGAAGAGACTTATACACTAGGACATGTTCAGAATGGATAGGGATTATTTGATTAGCAACTTGTAACCTTGGTGCTGTAGAAGAAAAACAAAGTAAGGAGCTCATCTTACAGAGAAGACTGTATAAGGACACATATTGCGTATTTAAAAGGCAGTGTTTCAGTCAGTGAATGAAAAAAAAAATGGAACTGCAAGGATTTCTAGGACAACTCAACACTATAATTAACAAAACATAGATTCAAGGGGAACAATAATAAGCATTATTAATAATTAGTAATAAGCATTAATAATTAGTAATAAGCATTACACATGTACACACACATAGTCACTCGAGCACAAACCACTCTCTCTCACACATTATTTTGAATCTCATCTGGAAATATAAGAGAGTACGTGTTTTTTCCCAACAACTTTTTTTCCCAAAGAACCACCCACCTCATTGTCAGCAATGTCTGTTTCACTTCTCTGAGTATATATAACTTTTAAAAAATATAGTTGTACCCAAATGCAGTACTTTCAATTTAGGTGATTTTTAATTTTTGTTAAAATATCCAAATAAGCTAGAAATTTTATAGATATGTGCATTTCAAGTATTTTCAGGTTTTGGTGTAATGCCTTCAATATAACATGTAACTTTGAAAATATCTAGCTGTTTCAAATTCTAGAAATCTGACACTAGAATTTATGCTACTTGGAAAGTAGTAAGCGTCACTTTGGGAAAATATTGCAGAATAAAATTATCATGGTCAGCAACTATGCAAGGTCGATTTTTAATTGCTAGCGCTACCTACATTACCTCAGAAAAAAGGAAGATAATGAGTGAATATAACAAAAATTAAATTTATATTTACTATTTCTGTTTTCTACTAAGTGATCCACTTCCATCTCTTTTAAAATATTATATAAAGATCATCAGTGTTTTTGTCTACCCACTCATACTCACTATTAAAAAAAAAACAAGTGTAAATTTCTCAATATCTCTTTGGTTTTATCTTACTTCAGATTGTTTATTCCTAATAGGACACATGCAGAAGATATCAAAGTATAAGACATCAAATATGATGGAATTTAATCCTTCATAAATTGGGTATTTTTCTCAAGTCAAGTCTGTGTTGTTTTATTCAGAAATTTAGTACAAGTATGAATCTATACTTGGTTTCTATTTCTATTACACTCTCCATGTGGCCCCAAATTAAATGTGTTTTGTCAGTTTTGACCATCCAAAATGCAGTCTGCAGGTAATTCTTAATATTATGAAAAATTTCCAAAAAGTTTAAATGAGCAAATAGGCAATGTCTGGAAGAGTTAATGATTTACTTTTAAAATGAATAAGCCAGAAATATAATACCTGACTTTTATATGACATTTCAATATTTTATAATAATGTTATCCAGAACAGTATCTTATGTACCTTTAATTTTTATTTTTCTATTTCAGATATTATATCTGAAATATTAATGTTTACACATATTGTAAATTTTAGATTGTTTCACTTTTTTGAAAATGACTTGTAATATTTGACTTAAGAGAACTTGCAAAATAAATATTATGTTCAAAATTTGTATTTTATATTATATGGGTAGCTATTTAAGGAGATGTAAGAAAGCTAAAGCAAATATTTTCATTTTGTAGTAACTTTCTCTTTTTGAAAAGGGAGTATAAAATGTTCTATATTTGAATTAGATCATAGCATATTGTTCAGAGTTTTTTTATAAAAAAAGTTTTTTTATAAAAAAAAGCTTTTTTTTAATAAACAATATAAATTTGGATACTGAATTGTGCTTGCAGATATAAAGCAATCTTTATTAAGTACCAAATATTAAAAATGACTAATTGCTTTCTGGGAAAGTGCATTATATTCTTTGGAATTTTGAAAGTTATCTTGAAATTAGATTGTTGCTCCACTAAATAATAACTACTGATAGCAATATTACTTCCATTTTTTTAAAAAATAGAACATTCTTACATTTCACTGCTTGGTTATTGTATAAGAAAATAAGGTTTTCTTTTCAACTGTAGTCTTCATGTTTAAATAATAAACTTTATTTAGTTTTAAACATATAAGCTTTTTCTGTGGGAATATTAAGATTCTGAATATAAATTACATGTCACACAATTGAGTCAATATAGTTTATGTTCTTGTAGGTTTAAAACAATGCAATGATTGATTAATTTGTTATGGGATACTAATGAAATATAAAAGTACCTTTATCGAGAGCATTATAGCAGGGAGACAGAAAATTATGACAAGATAAATGATATGAGATCTAGACAACCCAAAATGGGACCTTTTGAAGGGTTTATTTAGTTCTCTTTGTTAAGAAAAACTGTAAATATAGGCTCTTTGCCACAGGAAGAACACGAGGAAAGGAGCGTCCACACTATTTCCCGTGGACAAAGCTCAAGAAACCAGATAGCCAGGAAGTCTGGTTGACTTGATCAACAGAGCTTTCCCAAGTCATGGAAAGATGCAAAAAAGAGGACCATCAATCCGGAAAGGTAGATGGAAAATATATAACAGTGTAAATACCTTCCAGTTACTCTTCTTTAAATTTACGATACACATTGTTAATATATTTTCTTCAAATTTTCTCAAAATTTGTGTTAGTCCTTTTAACTGCTGTTGCATTAATATGTAGCTCTGACTACATGAACTAAAGTCTTAAAGTTGAAAAATTCATAAATGTTGTGTATTTGTTCATATATTTAATTCTTCCTTTCTGCTGTTTCATTGGTTTTCATAACCATGCCCATGTAATACCCATGTATGAATTGTGCCATAAATTCTTAGGTAATACTTTATAATTTGCATGGCATGGTCTAAGTATGCTTCTCTACTTTCCCCCATTGATCATATTTTGTTGAGGCATTTTTTTTTAATCTTGCTATGTCTATAAACCTCTTCTTTTGAATTTGGTATAGGAGCTCTGCCCATATATGTTCAACCAACTCAATATGCTTTCCTGTCTCACTAGGATTGTTACCCAAGAAAATTCTGCAACATCATTATGTTTATGTTTCAACAGTTATTTTTCACAGGTATTTTCTCATTTAATTATTTTGATACCTGAAGGTTTGACAGGGTAAAATGGAAGCCTTCCTCTAGAGTTAACTACTCTTTTTTCCCAGCTGGGTTCCTTAACTACTCTGGTATTAATGCCTGGTATCCAAATGAGACATCTGGAATTTCTATTTTCTTGCTCAGTTATGTTCGAACACATTTTGCACTACTGCCCTCCAACAACATTCTACTATACACATAGATACACAAACTGAGAGTAAAACTGCTTTCTGTATCCTTAATTTATTTCTTAACTTTTTATATAAAGTTGTAAAATATATAAACTTCTTGCTTCAGGATAAGATCTACAGTGGTGTCATCATGGAAAGTGAGGAAAGGGAGGCAGGAGTCCAAATTTGTTTGGCATCCTGCCTAGTGCATATCAATGTGCTTTTTGAGGAACCGGAGTTCTAGGAAGAAGTGAAAACAGTGCCCTTGTCATTGTTAGAGCAAAATATCAAAGCAAGTTTGGTCTGCATGAATGATCAGATGAAAGTACAAATTACAGAAGGAGTAAGGAAGACATCTAATGAGGAAGGGCATCCCAGAAACACTGATTTGGGTAATCTGAGCCTAATTATGCACCACCTCTTCCAGGTCTGCCTCTAGGCTCCCCATAAGTAAACACATGCATATACTAGAGTACTAATGAGACAGTGAGTTTGCCTCTCCAGAGAGTACTTCAGACTTAACACACTAGACATGGTAACGGGATCGAGTTTACCTTCGTAACTGGATGTACTTTCATTTTATGCTAATTAGCCTTTTATATGTCCAGTAAGCTTTAAAAGCTTCAGTAGAGATACCTCAAATATTCATAAGCAGTGCTCTTTTAATTTGATTTCATCAAGAATCTCATGTTTAGAGATGCACTTGGCAAGCAAGGGTGCTGTTCTTGGACCTGTTTTCCAATTCTCATTCTCTTAATACTCACTGTGTGACCTTGGGTAAGGCATCATTGTTCTAATTGCAAAATGATGATGATTTTCTCCATAATGAGTTTTGTATATGGGACTCACAGGCACTGTGACACCCAGTACACTGTAGTTTTGGTTGATGTTTTGTGTGTTTGCTTAATCCTTTCTAGAGCCTCCCATGTCCTCACATACCAGGCCTCAATAAGTTATACAATATATGCATATCTGGTAAGAAAGGCTCTTCCTAGATATTGTTGCATGGCTAATATATATTATTTCCACATGTACAATGAAAGGTACACATTAACCAAGCCACTGTGAACTGCATGTGTGGGTAGTACTTAAGATTAGCAGTTTATTGTGTTGAAATAACATTTTCATAGCACACCTAGTAGAGACTGCTTCGGCTAAATCACATAATCTACTCAACTGTTACTTGCCTAGGGGAAACAAAATCATTATTGTGGTTCATTATCATGAATATTGCACAATCTCACATATACTATATTTCTGTTTTTTTACCACCATGGTTTAGAAGTCTGTATTTAGGGCTTCACTGGAGAGATCTCAATTGTATTTCAATGTAAATCAAATTCATAAGTATATCATTTACTTTAGGCCTTGGCATTATGAATTCTGTACCTTAACTCTGCTCATGGAAGGCAATGACCAAAGACAAATTCAACACCCAATGTAAGGCAAGCTTTTGAAAAACATCAATATAAGAGTGGACAAGAGGAAAGAAGTTACTATGCACTTTTACATTAAAAAAAAATTCTAAATATAAAATTTCAAATTGAAAGGACACTATTATTGAAATTTAGCTCATAAATGCTAAAAGGGTATATATGCCTAAATAAATAATTTCATCAGAATAGTGTTTTGAGAGTGGGTATTTTAATTTGGTTTGCAAAATACCTGCATGTCATAAAATGAAATAAGGAAGGGGTTAGCCCACTGTATGATGTAGCATTACCCAAATTTCTTTTCTAGCCTGTATCCAAGAATTTAAAAAACATAGTATCTATTTCTGATGTTAATGTCAATGAGTACTATGACTTGAATAATGATTAATTTTAAATACTTTCCATGTCATGATGTAGAATGTTGGTTTTGCAAAATTTTAAGATAAAAATATATAATCAAAATACCTATTTTTGTGACCCAGTTTAGTTTTCTCCCAGAAAACTAAAACTAAACTAAACTCCTCAAAAAACCATTCATATTTCTTAGCTGTTAGGAGTGTTTTGATTAAAAAAAAATACTTTTGAGAAGTTCTACCCCCCTCCTCACTTCATGAAGCTTCATGAAGTACAATCTACTAGTTAAATTGTGAGTTCAACATTTCTATTAAAATAAATTATTTGTTAAGTGAGACAGTGTTCTAAATCAAACCATGAGGTAGCACATATATTTATTACACACAGTGTAATTATTCTCAAGTCCTTATTTTTTTCTGAGAGTTTTCTCAAAACATTCAGAGCCACGAAATAATTAGTGCCTAGTGTTCAACCAGGAATATCATACGAACTTGAAAATAATCTGTTTTGTATAATTGTCCCTCTTCTATGTCCCATATTGAATAGAACCAGTCATTATCCAGTTACCCACACCAAAATTTCTGTCTTGTTCCAACCACAAGCAAAAAGAAAAAACAAATAGATAAACAAATTATTTCAAGTCTACTTCATTCATTTTTTTTTTTTTTCTGTATCACTTTGCACGATAGCTCAGCTGTTAAGTTTGCATCATGATGCTATCATCAGGTACCACGGAGCTGTTCACTTATTGAGCGGTTTTCAAAATGATATCAATTATATCTCAATAAAATGAAAGAAAAACTAAAAGAGGTTTCCCATGTATCTTTACTTCTTAAGTCCTCCCATATAATTCCTTGCTAACACTGCCATCCAGAGCACACTTGTCCTTGCATTGTGTACTTGCTACAGAACCAGATAGACATAAACTACATCAAGACAAAATTGTTTGACTTTCTGAGAATAAGTTCTTGTCAGACTTATATGTGACAAAGTAATTTCTTGTTTAAGAAAGACTCAAATGCAAAGTCATGAGAATAACAAAAAACAACATGGTTATTTATGTAAAATGTGAAATTTCTTATTTTTAAAAAATTTGTTACAGGCAGGGCCACCCTGGTGGTGCAGTGGGTTAATCGATACACTATGAAGCAAATCACAGTCACTGTCGTGTAAGTTCAATCCCTGCCTCTGGCCAGGGGGTGACCCACAAGGCACAGCAGACCTCTCCTGGGATGCCAGCTGCTTCCCTCAGCAGTGTATTTCAGTCGATCTGCCTGTTCTGGTGAATCCTCTCATGACCCCTCACCTATGGCAGTACCCAGTTCTTGTATTAATAAATAAATATATTTTTAAAGATTTATTTACTTATGCATATAGGCCAGAGGTGCAGAAGGTGAGAGCATTTCACCAGAGGCAAAGTGGGGAGCAGAATAGGCAGATCTACTGAAATACAGTGCTGAGGGGAATAGCAGGTGAGGCAGGAGAGGTCTGCTGTGCCATGTGGGTCTCCTCCCTGGCTGGAGGATCGAACTCGCGCTGCTGTGCTGGGATGCTTCACAGTGTGTTGCTTAACCCACTGTGCCACCAGGGAGGCCCAAATAAATAAATCTTTAAAAAAATGTTATAGCACTTTTTCTTCAAAAAAATAACAGATTATATAGGATGGCCAAAGCAGTCATCCTATACTTCCAAAACAAAGTAATGTAAACCAGTAGTACCTCAATAAAAAACTACACACACACACACACACACACACACACACACACACACACGAAATGACATAGCTGAAAAATCCTGGAAATCCTGGCATTGAAAAAATAGCCAAAACAAAACAGACAGTATGATCTTAAAAACAAAAGCCAGAAACATACCAGATTAAATGTTTGCCTATTTGAGTAGTGTCTATTCAGACCAAAACTTTTTGATTTATTCCACAAGTATTCACTTGAGAGCATCTGTTTGGTCTTAAATGTTCAGTACTTTATTATTTGTAAAAATATAATTTAATTAGTATTTATTACTATTACTGTAAGCAGTCTGATTTATTTTTCATATTAATGCCTGATAATAATTATTATTTCTATTTAAAAGAGAACAAAAATGAAACTTAGAAAGGTTATTTGAGTCAAAGTTTCAGAGACATATATTATAAAAATGAGGAGGCCCTGCTGATTATAGTATAACTTATTAAGTACCACATTATACTATCTCATTACTTTTCCATGCTCCTTATTATTAAGTAATAGTTTATTTTTATGGTCCTGTTGTATGTCTTTACCCTAACATTTCATTCAAAACATGGACAGATTATTTTAGGAATGCCATTAATTTTGTACATTAAGAGTTGTTGTGAAGACTTATAAGTATTTTGATTGAAATATAAAAACAAATATGAAACAAAATGAAAATTTAACAATAATAGTTCCTCAGTAACATGTTCAGAACTTCAAAAGATAGCAATCAAATAACTATTGCATTTTAATTCCACATAGATTCCTAAATCATATATTACATAATTAAAACAAGTAGAATTTGAATCTACAAGACTATTATTAACAATTTTTTTAAATCTGTAATTTTCTACAAGTAAGAACAGGTAAGCCCTATTAAATGTAGGAAGTTCAGTAAAGAGGAGATAATCCATAGGATTCTGACTATTAAGACATAGACCAATTTCAAAAATCTTGAGGGTAGGTTCCAGACAGATGAGTGCCTAGAAGTAGCAAAGTAGTGACAATTAGTATAGATTACAATATGACTCTGAAGAAATACGGTAAGATGATTTGTAGTGGCTTTTTGTGACAGGCAACTGATTGTGATGTCAGGGAAGATTTGATTTTGCCTGTAAGCAGAGAGATGTACCCTGGAAAAAGTCAACATCCAAATATGTGGAGGGAAATAAAAGAGCAGCAAAAAAGCATCCATAGAGAATCCTTCTGAAAGAAACTGGGTAGAGCTTACTGCCATAATGAAAGAAATGTAAAAAGTCTTACTTAATCTTTGCATTGAGAACAGCAGAAAATTAGCTCGTAAATACTGAAAGAAGTCTAAAGTGAGAAGTTACAAATGAAGCACACATACACACACATGTATAACCTTACATATAATTCACTGTAATCCTGTTTTATACATGAATACTGTTTTATGTGTTTCATGTTAACCTTACAATATTGCTTTGAAGTGAATAGGGCAGAAATAATCATATGTTCCATATAAGTACTGAGGAACAAAACCACTAGGTTTTAAGGAATCACCTAAAGGACAAAGAGCCAGAAGAAGAATAACATGCTCACTTCAGAGAAAATTCCTGGTCCAGTGCCTATTTCATTCCAATATACCCCCCAACCTCCTTGCCCCATTAATGACATACTGACACTTGAGAAAGTCACAGCTAGACATATGTCCTGCTCAGGCAAAGTAGTTAATGTTCTTTACACAGTTTACAAAAGTCACTTCCATAATAAATGGTTTTTCAGTTTTCTCCCTGGCCACATAAATGAATAAGGGTGATAATGACATTCTCATTATTTTAGGAACATATTTGCATTTGTAATGATACAGCTCCTACCAGGCACTAAAACCATAGAGACAACTGTCTGAATTAATTATATTTGTTTGGCTGATTAAATAAAAAATGCAAACATAAACTGCACATCAAACTACTTTAAGATTATTTAATCCTTCTCTTGAAAGGGAAATAGGCTCTGAAGTTGTTCTTCTTTTAAGTTCAAAAAATAGATCATTAAATCAAGCAGCTAAAACAGTTCTTTAAAAAGTATCCCCCCCCTCCAAATTCTTACATTTTTCTCAAGTGTCTGAAATAAGCATATCAATCTACATAATATCAAGATTTATTTATTAATTTGCAGTTTTTTCCTAGATTAGCCTGCTCAATTTTCATGAGCTAACCCCATGCCTCTATGGGAGTAATGCCATAAACAGTGTCCATTTAGCAGACAGCAACTTTGAAGTGGGGATAAGTACAGCTAAAATCGTTCCCCTGAAGTTCTCAAAGTGCACAATTAGCTTTGCAGATGTTCTCTGTGCACACCTACCCTTTGCAGATTATGAAGCCTTTGTTAAGTGAAGCAATACCACTACTGTCCTCCTCACATACACCAGTGTAGAGCCCATACCCTAAGTTTTCTAAGTTGCATGTCAGAGTCCAAATGAGACTGATATTATTCAACAGCACTTCAACATTTCTGTAAGCCACATTTCACTCAGCAATGAAAAATAATTCCCAAAGTGAAAGCAGTGGTCTAAACTTTTTAATTTCTCTTTTACAATCTGCCATTCCTTCACCTCATGCTACTTTATTCTAAAGTACAAATCAAAATTTCCTTCCTGATTAAAACCTTCTATGACTCCTTCTATTTACAGAATAAAACACAAACTTTGCAATAGGGCTCCAGTTCATCTTCCAACTTTATCTGCTATTTTCTCCCCATACCTAGCAGAACAAAAGTATCTATAGCATCTATCCACTGATGAGTCTACTTGTGCATTTACTATTTTCTACTAAATATCAGATGGAATTTCATCATAGCTTCCAATTTCCAGATATTTGTGGCTATATTATAATAGGTAAATATTTCAATGCTAAGTGTTAAATATTCAACAGTCACTCTTTACGGGGTTTTAAATAATTAAATAGAATCTTCCGATACAGCAACAGTCTTGAGGAAAAAGGTGGTGGTGTGTATGTTTATGTGCATGTATATATGTATGCCATATGTGCATATGTTCTGGACATAACTTTGATTATAAACTAGCAAGAGTTTCACTTTGAATATCTTAGAGTAAAAATGCAAGGCTCTAACTAGGTCTGAAGGCTATCCTATTTAACAACAAAAGAGTTACTAGCATCTCTGGTGGCCAAGACACATTATAAAAGACTACTGCAGAACTAGTTTAAAGACAAAGGATGTAAGGGTTAAGATAGGGTTGGAAACTAGAAAGGACCAGAATCAACTACTGTAATGAGTAGCAAAACTGATGTGCTATCCCGAGGAAACACATTATTCAGAGTTATGGACCCAGTTACCAGAAAATGGTGTTCCTAGGAACACCATAGGTGGCAACCACAGTAGCTATATAATTAAAATAAATTTCTACCCAAAAAGAGTCAAATAATTGAGAAATCAAAGGAAGAGGGCTGTTGCTTCAATAAAAAGTCATAGTTTGCCCATTTTCTATAGTTCAGACAGTTTTTGTGCAGTTTTAACTCACTGATAGAGAGGCCAGATATATGAGAAGAAGTGTCCTTATCAAGAGTGCATGGTGGTGATTCCAGCATTCTTTCCCCAAAGGGATCTGCTGCCATTTTCCAGAATAATTACACACTAGGGAAAGGGGAATGCCTTGTCATTTTCAACTGTTGAGTTGAAGATGATATTCATACCTGGATATCTAAAACATCATCATTTCACACCCGTGATATGGGCATATGAGCATCAAGCAAAAAATGGAATCATGAACAATAAACATCTGGTTACAGTGAGCCTAGTAGTAGGAACATATATCCACGGAGTGGGTATTTCTCTGGTTCTTGAGGCTACAATTAGAACAGTCATAGCTGCACATTGGTGCAGCTACTGCATTATTCTCTTGAAGAGTGTGATGAGAGTTATTATAGTGGGGAAGGCCAAGTAGAAGTCCCCACCTCCTTCCCAGCCAGGACTGATGATCTGAAGCACTCTGGGCAGGGACATAAATTAGAGTTACCTTTAAGAGTCTAATGTATGCATGAGAAATGGTTTCTTCATTTTAATCAACAACCTGGCCTCTTCACATTAAGAGATGACAGTAGACTAATACAAGCTTAGCAGAGTAGTAGCCAAAATTGCAACTGTTCTGCCAGATGTGATGTTTTTAATAGAGCAGAGTTACATGATTTCTAGTACATGGAAGGCAGCCACTGATGTGGAAAATATGCTCTTCTCTTTTTTATCTTTATCAGAAAAATTGATCAGACACAGTTCAAATTTACTTAGATGAATAGTACACATTTACACTTGAGATACGTTAACAGTCCCAACCTTTGTTATAGTAAAATTCAAAGGGACAACAACACAAAGAATCAATATATTGATCATATCATGCTAATCAGAGAGGTAAAAAAGTTAGCATAGTGGAGGCTGCAGTAAGGCATACACTGCTGCTAGATATAAAACAGATGTAGGCTGGTACGTGTATTATATACAAAATCTGTGTAGATTCTGGTTTCTCCTAATTTATTAAAAATTTAGGTATCTTATGGTTGGAGCATGCCCAGATATATCCAAAATAAAGGAAAAATTACTACATCTAGCTTCTCCCATCCTGAAGAGAAGGAAGTCCAATGTAAAAATGTTTCTTAAGATTTTGGAAGTAGTTTACTTCATATATGCGAAAACTATACCATATACTGAGTGACAGGAATTGGATATAGAACAGGAAAAACAATTCCGAGGCTCAAGATCATGGCCCTTCAACTTTGTTTTCAGGTAGATCTTATGTTAGTAGAGATATCAGTGGTAATTCAAAATATTAATACATCTTAGGGATAGAGACACTGGGGAAATCACAATGCAGGCACATAGTATTCTGTGGGAAATCCATCCTATCTGGGAGGGTCGAGGTAGTTATGCTTTGAATATGACTGTCAAGTGTCCTCCTGGATTGTGGTAGAAACATAATACCTGAGCAGGAAATATCATGTTACCATACAATTAGAAGTCTTCATTACTAACTAGGTGTTGTCACATCCCCCAAGTTATAAAATCTGGCTTGTCCGGCAACAAGGTGTTATAAAAATGGAAGCAGTATATCTGAGATCAAGCCCAAGCAGGACCGGAAGGTAGAAGTGAGTTATACAAGCAGGTAGCCAAAGCCACAGCCCTGTAACATAGCCTTCACTGGTTTAACAGTTCTCTCAATTCATATTCTTGGCCATATGGGTTTGCCCTATGAACAACCGATGAATGTCAACTGAGTATGTGTTCAACCCACAAGAAATCACTGATGTCCTGTAGTCCTAAGATAATAAAGAGAGCTCTCAGAGGAAATCCTCCCATGGGCTAGACATTTTTGTGGACCACATAATCATTAACTTTGTGTGAATTGAGAAGTGATCTGGGATTATAATATGTATAGATAGACTCACAAGCAGGAGTGAATGATTTTTCAATCATTCTAGAAGAAAAGGTATTAAGAGGTATAGGATGGATATATACGAATAAGCACAATGTGAGAAATTATTAATTGTTAATAACCACAAGGAGTATACTACAGAAAAGTTTATATTATGATTTATTTTTGGTATTGTGTATTCTATGTATCTTGGACAAATGTACAATAATATGCTTCCATCACTATGATGTCATAGGCTATTAACATGATCCTAAAAATTTTGTGTTCAACCTATTCACCTCTCCACCTCTCCCAACCCATGAAAACGTTTTTACTATCTCCATGATTTTATCTTTTCATTAACGTCATATTGTTAGAATCACACAATATGTAGTCTTTTCAGACTGACTTCTGAAAGCATAAAAGTATTATGCTTTTTTTAAAATTTTTTTTTAAAGATTTATTTATTTATGCATACAAGAGCTGGGGTACAGGCTAGAGGTGTGTGTGTGGGGGGGTGAGAGGATTCACCACAGAGAGCTGGGAGCAGAACAGGAAGATCAATGGAAGTGCACTGCTGAGGGGAGCAGCGGGCACAGCAGGAGAGGTCTGCCGTGCCATGTGGGTCCCCTCCCTGGCCGGCAGCAGAGATTGAACTTTTGGTGCAGTGGCTGCGGTTTGCTTCATAGTACGTTGCTTAATCCACTGCGCCACCAGGGAGGCCCAAAAGTATTATGCTTTTAAGGTTATTTCATGTCATTTCATGGCTTGATAATTCATTTTTTAGTGCTGAATAATATCCCATTGTTTACATAAATGAGTGTAAAATTTGTCTGATAATTTTAACATTCCTATTACTGTGGATTCTTATGATTGTTCTGTTTCTTCAAATTGTGTATTTTGCCTTTTTATCCCTTGTAACTTTTTCTTGCTAGTATGCTGCCAACTTGCCTTTAGTGATATAGTGGTGAGGTTTGGGGAGGAAAGCATTCTATATGTACTATGATTATATCTTAGGCTTTTAAAGATGTTTTGCCTCTGGACTGTGAATGTCACAAGTATTTCTAAAGTTTTTTTCTCTTCAATTTAAGTGGGATAGGATGGCTGGAGCATGCTGGAGTTGGGATATTTATTTTCCTTCCCCTAGCAAGGCTCTAATAATAACCCAGCAGGTTAGGTTCTGTTAACTTGTTTTTCCCTCAGGACAAACCTTGTTCAGAATAAAGTGTATTGGAATATTTCAAAATGGTTCTTCCCTTCACACCTTTTCCTGCCAGATGCACAAGGGGATTTTTTTTTTCTTATATTTTCTAAGAGAATCTGATTGAGCTCCTAGAGGTAAATCAGTGTCACCTAATGAATGGGTCCTGTGGGATTTTATCTCTGACACTTGTCTGCACCAATCCTCCAGCAACTTGTCAGTTACAATTCAGATAATCCTACCCAGGTTCTAGTTCCCTTGGTGGTTTCTACTTGTGAGTATCTCCTCTGGGAAGCTGAGACTCCCTGCATTCACCTATTTGGGGGCACGTGGTTTGACCTGAGTCTTCCTCTCTCTTACCGATGTTAAGAGAAATCTTTGATTTTCGGCTTATTCAGAATAGCTTTTCACTTACTTGGATAGAAGGGCAAGTTCCAAGCTCTTTACATGCAGCACCAGAGGTCCCCCCTCATATCTTCAAAGGGTACAGCAATTCATTTTGAAACACATTTTAGGGATGAGTTTACTTTTTCTCTGTTAAGGGTCTCAGCCAATACTTCTAACTGTGGCTCTATAGAACATCTAATCCACTGAGACTCGCACATCATCATATCAGACTAAGGGATCCATTTTACAGTCAAGATGGTGAGAGAGTGGGCATATGACCATGAGATCCACTGGACATGTCTCATACCACAAAGGTTGAAATTGCTAGCTTTATAAATGGCTCATCTAAAGAATCAGCTCAGGAATGACACTTTTCAGGAGATTCCAGGGTTTTCTTTAAACAATTGTGGGATATGCAATATCCCACTGCATATTGCTGTTCATGTCCTTTCACCAATAGCAAGGATGCACAGGTCTGGAAACTGTGAGGTGAAAGCAGGAGTTGCCTGACTTACCATCACTTCCACTGACCTACTCGGGGAATTTGTGCCTCTCATTTCAACAATCCTTAGCTCGGCAGTTTTCGATGTCTTTGTTCCCCAAATGAGAATGATTCTGCCAGAAGACACAACAAAAAACTTGACTGTAAGTTATTTGGACACTTTGGGATCCTTCTGTCATGAAGCCAGTAGGAATAATTGTCTCTGGCCATCAGGAAGAAGTAGCTGCAGTTATACAAGGGGACCAGGGAGTGATGTGTTTATACTTCAATATCTTTGAGCCCTCCCTTGACAAATTATGATGGTGAGTTGCAAAGCAGTCTGAGAAGTGTCACAGAATGAGGATCAAGGTAGCAGGTAAGCTACCTTGTCTTGGGTAGGTAAAGCTGAGGACAAGAGAAATATAAAATAGATTATGGAGGAGGGAGGCAAGTATTACCTGTTGTCTTGAGATGAGCAACAGCAAGGAAACTGTTGCCTAGCAATCCTTCTTTTCTAAATGCCCTTAGCACTATAGGTTTAATACAACACCAAAAGAGTTCCTCCCAGAACTAGATTCTGTCAAAAGAGGATCCAAATGACACAGGGTGGATCACAGTGATTCTCCCTTTAGTACAGTCATTATCGCAGTTTCTGAGAGTGCTGCTAGCATGCAGGTTGTGGATAGCCCCATTTGTGAAATGAAGAAAGTTGCCATCCTGGAGCAGCTCCTGTAGAACTATTAATCCAATGTGGGCAGAAATACCTGGATGTCTTGCTCCAATTTGAGATGGCACTGAATGGTCATCTTAACTCCAATGTTATATATGAGCTGTCTGAAGTTTCCACTGAGGCCCAGGAATAAAATAAAATCTTACTTTGCATGAAACTGCATTTCTCCTTTCCCGCCACACATTTTGATCCCAATAGCACTCCCTCACAACTTACTGCACGGCAGTCTCTGATTCAGGGTCTTCCTTCTGGAAAACCCAACCTGCAAGAGTCTCCTAACTGTTCTTGCAAAGTTGCCCTTTCCTAGACCTAACCTGTGGTATATACTGTGGCCACAGAATATCATGATTTCAAGTGAATTCCATTATATTTATTAAATAGTCAAAGACCATTCACAATTTTCCAATTAATTTTTAATGCATAGCAACTCCCCACACAACTCTGAAGGAACAGACCTTCTAAAGGCTCTCTAACTTCACATCACAACCATCTCCTGATTTGATCACTAGACACAGATACACTGACCTCCTTCTAGTTCTAAGGACAGGACATTATTTTTTCACTACAAGAACTTTGCACACACTTTATATTCTCTGCTTGGGGCAATATCTTATTTAGTTCCATCTCAACATTCATATGTCAGTTTAAATATTGTTTTCTTAGTGAAACCATCACAGATTACTCGAGCTAAAGTAGGTCTCCTAGAAATCTTATGTTAATTCTTTCATTCACAAACATTTTCATGGCTGCATGTTTTCTTGTGTACTTGTTATCATCTTTCACAATATACTGTAAGCAGAAAATATATTTGTAGTGACTGTTTGTGTACTTACACTATATTCTACCACATGGTCCTTTTTAAAATAAGAACTTTTAAATTTATATATAAGAACAACACAGGGTATATTTATATCCACCTCTGTTCTCAGAGAGATATTTTTTTTTCCGGTATAGCCTTTCTTTACAAATTCCTATAAAACAGACATGATCGTGTAGTCTCTTTTAGGATTTGACCTAATCCCTTCACTTCTTCCACTTATATTGTTGCAAAATTTCCAGTGCCAAACCAAGACATTTTTTCCACACACACAATGAAAGGGGTCTGAGGATATGGCTCTGTTTGCCATAGCCATCGGGACACAAGCATTCTCTTTGTGTTGATTATATGATTGTTCTAGATATTGAAGTCTACCATTCAGTATGGCCCCTTACCACTCTTTTATTCTGTAGTCCCTTTGCTAGTATAAGTGGTAGTAATAAAATTCATGATTGACTACTACTGGCCACTGCAACATTATTAGAAATTCAACTACATAGGACATAAAGTGGAGTTAATGTTATCAATGAAGATAGGATACAAGAGAAAATACATACATGTTTTAGTTCTGTGTTTCAAAACCATCTTATCAACAACTCTTTCAGCTGAAAACCAACATTATATCTTAATAACAAGAGTCATTTTTCCAGGAGGAAGTGTAAAACAATGCATTTTCTTAGGTTTATAAAGATAAAACTGTGAGAGAAAGTGTGTGCGTGTGTGTCTGTGTATGTTGTGCACACACTGAATACATGATATAAACCTCACAAGCTACAGTAGCATACCACTGTGGACACAGAATAGAGTTGAGAACTGGTGCAGAATCTTGCACTTAAGATGAAATGCAAAGATCAAGTTGAGCAACTAGAACAGGTGCTTCTATTGAAGCAGAACTAATGGAAGAGACAGAAGAGAAAATCAACAAAAAATGTAATAAAACTTGTGCAATTGGAGCACAAAGAGAAGTTTCTGGAATTGAAAAACACTGGGTGGAATTTTAGTTCAGAAGGATTATACATATCCTAAGGAACAAAAGGCAGCCTGTCATTTTATTTTTGTAAGCCCAGTTCTCACACACTATCTGTCTTATAGAAAATGATCAATAAATGAATTGATTGGAAATGATTTTTTGAGTAGATCAGCAAGTAAAGAGCCCACAATCCAAAGAGGTGCCTGAATTGGGCTGTTGCTATCACACCTGGAAAGAATCAGCCATATGGCTTTGAACAGCTTACTTTACAATGACTCTTTCTTTTATAAGATACTTGGCCTTTTGTAAGTGGAGCTACAGCTGTCTCTGAAAATGGCAACATCTGATCCTAAGGCCTAGAATATAAAGCACTTGAAAATGTCATTCATTCAAGGTTATCCTCTAATGCTAAAAGCTCAAAAAAAAATAATAATAGGAAGATCTGGTGAAGCAAAAGAACAACCAAACAACATATTTGTGAATATGAATAATAGGAATGCACACTTTATACCAGATATTCTCTCTGCCCCCCATCCCTAGGAGAATTACAAAAAGGTTACCATTTTGGAAAATATGTGATCAGTTGAATAACAATAGACATGACAGGATTGTTTATTTCCTTCTAAAATAAATGTAACAAGGGGGCTGCATGATAAATGACTGCTATGTGGCTTTATTAAATGGCAGGACAGGATAATTGAAGGTTACATTAGAGGTGATTTCACAGATGGAAATATGATTAGGGTCACAATTCCTTATCAGACAATCCAGGTTCAACTTCCAACTCCATCCGTGAAATGGAGATTAATACAGGATCTACCTCATTGAGTCATGAGTGAATTAATAATGCATATAAAGCCTAAGTAAAAAGTAAATAATAAACTTTATTAAGTTTAAACTTCATTTTACAGATTGGACCCCGAAGTTCATTCATTCAAACACTGATGAGCGTCGTCACAGGAATTGTGTGCGAGAGGAGAAAAGATCAGTGTATGGTCTATTCCTTGGTTAGAGTCACATATTTTTGGATCACACATGATTACAAAGAGTTATATCGAGATATTTGAGATAAACGGAAGGAAGAAAAGATAATAAGGGAAAGACTAACAAATGCTCAATTCTGTCTGGAGTATTCAGGAAGGCTTTTCTAGGGCAGGAGGTATACAATCTGCTCTCTGACAGGTGAATAGGAGCTTGTTCCACTATAAGGACAGAAAGGAAATTCTGGAAAGAGAGAAAAAATTTCCATAAATGTTGTATGACATGTTTGGCAACTTCAAGTAACCAGTTAGGGATGTGGAGAGTGAAGTGTGTAAGAATGGACAAGAAAGTTCTGTAGAGTCCTTTACTTTGGTTCTTCTATGTCAGGCTGGAGTCCTTCTTCTATAGGGACATGACTATTCTGAGTAGCATCATTATTCTGGACTGCAGAGCATATGTTATTTTTTAACGTATCATATCGATATGATCTCAGACTTCCAAAAATGTCCCAGAAATTGTTCTAAGACTTTCTATACATCTTTTGCCCATTTCCCCTAAATGTTAACATTTTATGTGCCCATAACCAGTTATTAAAAATGGAAATTATTAATTATGCATTATTTTGAGAGTCTTGGATTTCATACCTTTTAACTGTGTGACTAATAAAATATCTGAGTCTTAGTGTCTTTATAACTTGGAAGTAATAGCTGCTTTTCATATGTAGTATAAAAACTGTTACATATTATTTAGTTAGTAAAGATAATATATTTTTGGGATCACGGAAACCTTGAAAACAACTACTAAATGAGTGTTATGTTTTAGAAAAATTATTATTCTTGTAATGAATTAATTATAAGGAGATGTCTCCGTATTGCTCCAGGAGAACATGTGCAAACAATAAACAAGTATGACAGGGAGAGAGAACATGTTTACTGTCAGCTTGGAAAACACTGGACTTTTTGAAAGATATCTGACCTAACCAGCTCACTGAGAATATTAGATTTAGGCTTCATAAGAGTAATAATGCCTTCACCTATAAATTTCAGGCTTTCCTATTTGAAAAATATTTTTAGTAATGTTGGCTACAAATTCTGATCCAGGCTCCTTCCCAGGTAATGGGGATGATAGGCACCTTGTAACATGGTTCCCACTGTTGCCCAGTATTGCTGTGGCATTCATATTTTTGTAATCCCTTCTCACCCTCGGAGTATCTGTAGGACATAGCAAATCAAATAGAATGTGCTAATAACTCTTCTGTGATTAGGGTTAAAAAGAATGACATCTGTTATACTAGAATTTGCTCCTGGCATTTCTGTCATGCTTGCTCTGGTGAAACAAGTAGCTATATTTTGAACTGATCAACTGAGATATGGACTAGTCTTCATGCAAGGAACTGAAGAAAGTCTCTGCTCAAGATCTCCTGTGGAACAGAGATTCTCAGTCCAGCAATCCACAGAAGCTAATCCTACCAACACTCACTTAGGTGAATCTGGAGATCCTTCCATAGGGGAGCCTTCAGGGGAAACAATTGATTGCTTCGGTACAGAATGAGGCAGATGATGTCTACCCATAGAAACTAATTAAATAAAGTGTAATGAATTTACAATTAAGATTTGATGTTTATCTTATATAACATATATTTAATAACCCTATTACACTAAATTTTAAGTTTTTTTAATATAACAATAAATAGCTAATATAAGTGTTAAACTCATTATTATAAAGTTCCTATTATTGTATAGCTACTATATATTAGTGGAAAGATAAATTAATGATAAAACAATTTCAGATAAAGGTAAGTGAAGAGGAAAACAGATCAGGGCACCTGTGATGGTTATTTAAACTGGATGCCTTGCAAGATGACATTTGAGTAGACTTTCATAAGAAGAGAATTATGTAAGTATCTAGAACCTTCTAAGAAGAGAAGGTACAGATGAGAAACTGAGTCTCAAAAATAAAATGAAATTTGAAGTAGATAATAGTATAGTGAGGTAAAACTGGCATGTTTTACCCAGATTTAATAACATTATATCCTTTTCTTTATCTAGTAGCTTCAAGAAGGAGTAAATTTATAATAGTAAATTTAATTAGTAAGTATAATCCCAAGTAAATATAATCCCAAAGCTTCTAAAGAATTTTTAAATTTGTCTGGAAGGCAAAATATGAAGAAAACAGGAGAAAAAGTAGAGATATAAACACAAGTAAAAAGCCAAAGTAGGAAAGAAAGTGATAAACAGGTCCAATTTGGGGTGAAGTTAAAAGTAGTTCTAGGCCCTGACAGTACTAAGGGAATTTAATATATTTTTCATTCCTGCACAGAAAATTCCAATGAGTATATGTATGTATGTGTGTGTATATGTGTGAGTGTGTGTGTGTGTGTTTGTGGTGAGGAGAGAGAATAAGTGGGTGGAGGGAGAGAGGGAAGGAGAGGGTAAGAGAGGAAGAGGAGGGGAGAGAAGAGAGAAGACAGACACCTTTTACCATCCCTTTCCTTTCCCTCTCCTTCCTGCAGGTACAGGTACTATGATGATTAAATTATGTGCTAATTTGCCATTCTAAGAAACATCCAGATAGTTGGTGAAACATTATTTCTATGTGTATGTTTGTGAAGGTGTTTCTGGAAGAGATTAGCATTTGATTCATTAGACTGAGTAAAAAGACTACCACCATTATGATAGGTAACATCCAACACACTAGGGCCGAAATAGAACAAAGAAGTGATGGAAGGGTAAATCTTACTCTCTTCTTGTGCTGAGATGGCCATTCTATTCTTCAAACATCAAAGTACTTGATTCTTAGGCTTTTGTATTTTGTATTTTGAAGCTTACATCATCAGCTCCCCTACTCTTTGGGTCTTTGGACTGGAAATGATTTACACTACTAGTATTTTTGTTCCTCCAGCTTATAGAACGCAGACTGCGGAACTTCTCAGCCTCCTTACTGTGTGAGTCAATCTCTATAATGAACCTTCTCTTCTATGCATTACACCTATATATCTATCTGCAGAGTCAACTATCCACCTCCTTTTAGATCTATTTCTCTGCAAAACCCTGAATAATAAGGTAATATTTATGTAATACATATAATGTCTGAAGTCTCACAATATCTATAACCCAGAGTAGGAGAGCAAATGATACAATCTGACATTTGTTTTTATAAATTTGAAAAGCTTTTTTTCTTTCTAACCACAGAATTTGAATACAAATGGCAGCTTATATGCTCAAATCATCACTAAAACTAAAAATGGTGGAATGGTGCAGTTTGAGCCTGAGTAGGAGCGGGCAGATACAGAGGGCTTGCCAGTTTCCTCTTTCCCCAAAGCTGTTCCAAATAGTTCTCTACAGTGACTGATTTCTCTCAATACTAAACTCTGAGCTGCACTCACCAAACCAAGAAATCTGATTCCATTTGTTCATACAGTGAAATACTCTCCAGGATGCGCTGACCTCTTTGGAAAAATGCAGATTCTGACATTTTGAAGATTATCTTTTATATTTCACTTGGCACGACGTGATTTAGGAAGTAGTTATTTAACATTTTCCAAGCTGCCTAGAATCTGAAAGGTCACGTGGGACCACACATTCCCTACACAACCTGTGTTCTTGCAAACACACACATCTCTAAGACACGTGAACGACAGAAACCATTTTCTCGAAAAATAGGAACTAGCACACCTCGATAAACGTTATACCATGACATAGTATTTCTGCGAGACAGAATTCCTCAGATACCGAAGTCTGGGCATGACTTATGTTCCCCTTGTGTTTATTAGATAGACTATTTGCACTTTCTCTTTTCCAATCAACATTTGTCACTTTGGTTTCACCTCCTTTGTGATGATTTTTTTTCCTTCCATCTACTCTATCAATGAAACACTAATGGTATTTGTGATGAATACTTTGCCCTAAAATTAAAGCAATTAATCCAAAATTAATCCAGAAAGTCAGACTTATTAATGCCAGAGTCTTCTGTGTTTGTGTAAGAAGGGGATTTACTCACTTTCTTATAAGATATTTAAGATTTAAGTTTCTGGATTCCCTTTCCAACTAAAGTTGCAACATGAAAGGTTTGAATTTATAACAAATGCCTTTTTCTTAAGAATAAAATTGTCTTTTTAGTAGGAAATCGCCTTCATCAGATTCTGTTAGCTCAGGAAGGGTCCATATTTCCAAGGTTTTCCAAAGACAATAGTAGTAGAAATTTCATATTTGAAAATCCATCTTGAAAATTTGAGTGGATTTTAAGAAACTAGATCCTTTAAAGTAGATTTGATTTATTTAGGAAGTGCTCCTGGGATTTGCATATCAGTTTCAAAACACTTTTAGAATGAGTAAATTACAGCAGATTAGGTGAGCTGGTTCCTTCAACAACTTTTAAATATTAATAAAATGAATAGTAATATCATATGATCTGTGGCTTTAAGAAATGCTTACACTTCATTATTGTACTGGACAGTCTCCTTTACATTTATGAATATTCTAGGAGAAACAGGAGAGAAGTTTGACTTCTAAAATGGCGAGCTCTATTTACATTCAATTTGAGTAAGTTTTATTTAAATAGAAAAAGTAGGTTTCCAATTTTAAAACATTAATGAATAAGAAAAATGAAAATAATGCTATGTTTATTCTATTTGATGCTAAAGTGGAAACTATTGGAGCTGTTTCTTTGTCATTTTAGTCCCAGAAGGCTTTATTATATTTTTCTCTTTAGAACAATCTCTGCCACCTGTATTCTGTGTGAGATACAATCATTCAATGTCTACAAACAACTGATAACATTATTATGCATTTCTGTCCCCTTTCATTCTTTACAAGAGTGACAAATATCCCTTTTCTTAGACCTAATAGCTTAGGCTGGGCACCAATGGACTCATTACCATTCCATTAGTAAGCAGAGGCCTCCTGAGATCTAGATTTTTCAAAGCCCGGACTTTTATATCTCCCACTGGATTTTCCTAACAAAAGCCTTGTGGGTTGGTATTTCTTTCACTTTACCATTCCCTTTATAAAAGAAACAATGAAAACAAAGTCCTGAGATTAGATTGGTGATACCAAAATGATTCTGACAGCCAACAACAATGCTGCCAACCTGAAACGGGATGCTTACATTATTTATGAACATTAAATGTCACCAATTTCTCATTCGTCAGATAATTTCAGGAGACAGAACCACATCTGTGGGGCTAGAGGGAGTATCTGTACCTGTGCAGCATCCACTCCTCTCCCACCATACCAGCCCATATATCTCGCTGGCTCTGTGTCAAATTCTCTTCCCTGGGAAGAAAACAGGTGCACCTGATCATGTTTCAAGTTTCACTACAAGTCTCAGATCAGCTCACTTGATAGGGATTGTCAAGTGTGTTTTAAACCGAAAGGGACCTTCTGCAATGCGATATCATTAGGAAGTCAGTTGATTTTTCTTTTTAAAAATTCTGTTCCTCATTACTCCCTTTAGAAGTTAATTATCAAAGGGAAATTAGCAGAAGTTAAAAGAAAAAGACAATATCATTTTAGCTCCCTGCTCTATTTACTGCTTTTGGGGCTACGAAGGAGGTACTCAAATAATAATGAACGTGACCCACGTCACAGAAATTATCCGTATGAGAATAAGATGGAAGCCAAGCATTCTGGTCTATTTAACTTTTACAAGGGGATCGGAGTCTTTTCAAAGTTCCAGCTGATAGGCAGTGATTCATTTCATATTACACTAACTTTTACACTTTTAGCCATCCAAGTGGAGCACTAAGACATGTTTAAAAACCAAGCGTTCTATAACAGAGATCTCTTGGGGAAAGGTTTTACTCTATCATCCAGTGTTCGCCGCTTAGCATCTATCTGAAAGGAATCCTGTAGCTCTTGCCATTTGGCCTTCTGATTGTAGATCAGGTGTCTGAAACCTAAAGAGGTTATCCTAAGGTTAATGTTTTCACACTTTGGGAGAGCAGAAATGGGGCTATAAATAAAGACTGTCTTTGGTCTTGCATCATTCATTTCAACTGGAACCTGTAACAGCAGCAATACTTCTTTACCTCTTCATAGGAAGAGAATTGTGTTTCCAACATCATTGAGAACTAAATGTATGTCCTGAAGACATCCACCAAAAGCTACATGCTACAGTAAAGCTTAGCTTATAAAAATGAATAGATTGCTAAAAAATTGAAATTAAGGAAAGAGGCAGAATTAGGGATAATGTGAATCTTCTATGACCTATATTTAATAACAGTTATACTGCCCACACATTCATACAGGTTTATTTCAGACTACCACCTGGGATCTACTTTTATATTTTGGATTGTTTGTTTGGTTTTTACTAGTCAGAATTCTCCAACAGAGGAATATCTTTAAGGAACCGGCTCACATCATTATGGAGGCCAAGGAGTTCCATGATCTACTGTCAGTAACGTGGAGACCCAAGAGAACTAGTGAGAGCTTCTGCCTGAGCCTGCTTCAGCCCACGGATCCACAGCCTGCCACTGCCTGCCTAGGAGCCTGGAGCCCCCGCCGGCACCCGCCGGTTATGGCTCCCAGAGCTGCACCCCCTTGCCTCCGCCCCCACCTCCTGCCTCCTGTCTCAGGCCTCGGTAAGCAGAACAGAGCCCGCTGTGATTCAGCCCATACTCGCCCCGTCCCCTCCCGCCCCCGCTGCCGCCGCCACCACCACCACCACTGCCACACAAAAGCCACAGCCGTGGGGAGCAGCACAGAGAAGTTGAGCCCCGGCTGTGGGGCAGTTTGGTGACCAGAGAAACGGCTGCTCGCTCGGTGTTGAATGGAGACAGGGGCAAGGTGAGAGGAGAAAAGACCCACTGAGGCTGGAGCGGGACAGAGTCCTGGACGACATTTTAAACCACCACACCATTGGGGAGCCACTTCACGGGACCCCCCCACCCTGTACACATGGTTTGAAGACACAGGGTTAGGAAAGGCTGAAAACTGCAGCAGCTGGAGGGAGACCATGGGAGGCTGGCCCAATTTGGGACACCACTGAACCTCCTGGATACCCTCCAAGTGGCAGTAGCTGAGACAGTGTTGGGTGGGACTCCTGAATTCCTTGCCCAATCCCACTTTTTTCCTTTTTTATTTGTTTGGTTTTGTTTTGGTTGTTGTTGTTCTCCTTTCTTTTCTTTTCCTTGTTCCTCTAGTTTACTCATTTCCCCCCTTGGAAAGGCACTAAAGGAAACCTCATAAATCCAATCCCTGCAGAGGTCCTCATGGTACTCCAAATTCTCAGATGAAAAGAGTCCTAAGGAGCCCCATCACCTACCCAGCTACAACAAAGGACCCGAAGAACTCCCATATCTGCCTCTACAGTACAGTCAACACCACACCTTGCCTTCCACCTCCCATATTATGGCTGCAGGGGGATTTTTTATTTTTACATTTTTCATTTTTCTATATTAATTCCTCTCCTCCTCCTTTCTCTTCTCTTTTATCTCTGTTGTTTGCCTATTTTGGTCTTGTTTTTGTCTGTCTTGTGGTGTTTGTGTGTTTTTGTCTGTTTGTTGACCACTAGTTCCTGATACTCCAAAAGGAACACCCAAAGAGATGCCTGCCAATACAAGCAACACAGTGTCTCAACAAATACAACAAATCAGAAAACAGACAACAGGGAGAAGAAAAACTATAACTAACCAAGCAAGCCCTCAGGGGAAAACTACACCATAAAAGGAAAGCCAAACAAAAGAACCCAACAACAATGACATGGAAAACAAAAGAACCCAACAACAATGACTGAAAGAGAAAGTAGAACCATCATGATGGAAAAAATAAATGATTTGTTAAAAATTATTAATGATCTGAAGAAGGAGAACGAGATATTAAGAAAAAAATGGAAGATATGCAGGAAGATAGGAAGAATAAGGAAAACAGAATGATCAAAATGGAAGAACAAATTAGTTCTTTAAAGAAGGAAAATGAGGCATTAAGAAAATTAATGGAAAACATACAGGAAGATAGGAAAAACAGGAGAAACAGAATGGAGGAAGTAGAAGAACTAATCAGTTCTCTTGAAGATATAGAAACAAAAAGAACCAAGACAGAAAAGGACAGAGAAATCCAAAGGGAAAAAAGCAAGGACATGCTCCGAGAACTCTCAGACACCATCAAAAAAATAATATAAGAATTATAGGAGTACCAAACAAGAGAAAGCTGAAGGAAATGGGCAATTACAACTAAAAACAAACAAACAAAAAACTCAACAAGATCTAAAGGTCAAAGATAAACCAAAGGGATCATGGGGGTGGGTGGAGAGAGGGGAGGGCAAAGACTGAGATGAGGACATAAGGAGGACAAGGGGCTGACGTGATGGTGTATGGGTGAAATGGTGGTGGGAATCTCCTGGGGACTACAAATGACGTAAAATACAATTAAATAAATCTAATTTAAAAAAAAGAATTATAGGAGTACCAGAGGCTGAAAATGATAGAGGAAGTGAAAACATATAAAGGAGATAATAAGGGAACATTTCCCAAGCTTAAGAGAAGAAATGAAGCTAGAAATACAAGAAGCAAGACGTACCCCAAACTTCTATGATGGAACTAAAAATACAGCTACACACATAACAGTAAAAGTACCAAGAATACAAGATAAAGAAAAAATAATGAAGCTGGCAAGGTCAAAGAAATGGAAAACATACAAATGAAAACCTATCAGGCTAACTTCAGACCTCTCTAAGGACACACTACAGTCCAGAAGAGAATGGAAGGATATATTCAAAGAACTGCAAGGCAACAAATGCCAACCATGAATTCTTTATCCTGCAAAGTTATCCTTTCTATATGAAGAAAAATTATAGATTTTCTCACACAAATAGAAACTCCAGAAATTCAGCACAACCAAACCTCCTCTCCAAAAAAATTCTGCAACAAGTACTAAAGCCAAAACCATCACAAAAATGAAAAAGAGGAACAGTATAAGGCAGGAAAAACAAAACAAAACAAAAAAAGACAAAATGGCGAACACAGATGCCAGCATAACAATTTTAACTCTAAATGTGAATGGACTAAACTCAGCAATAAAATGACACAGAGTAGCAGGCTGGATTAAAAAATACAATCCAACCTTCTGCTAGCTTCAGGAAACACATTTAAACACAAAAGATAGACATAGACTGAAAGTAAAAGGTTGGAAAACAGTCGTACAATCGAACAGACCAAAAAAGAAAGCAGGAACAGCCATACTTATATCAGACAAGATAAACTTCAAAATAAAAAAGGTTAAAAAAGACAAAGATGGACACTATATAATGGTCAAGGGCACAATACATAAGAAATACACAACAATTATCAACATATATGCTCCAAATGAAGGAGCACCAAAATATATCAATTACTATCAACCCTGACACTTATATAGTAGTGTTAGAGGGAAAGACCATCCTGAATGGATTACAGAAATAGGTTATGGACTTCGACCCCCATTCCAGAACTACAAATCCCATAAGGCTATTGTTGAAGAACAGATCACTGGGACCTGAGGGTGGAGTTGAGCAGCCAGCTGAGTATAAAAAGCAGACACATGGGCCTTGGGGCTCTCTTTTCCTTGGGAGCCAGCTCTCAGCACGCCATTGTGGTCCAGCTCCGAGGAACTGGTAGGACATTTATGGATCTGTATCCCTCTCTTCCCCTTGTGTTATTCACTACACTATATCCCTTCCCTTGTAAATAAACCCCTTTATTAATCTTTGTTGTATGTGCCTGCAGTTGGGGCATAATAAGTGCCATTTGAGCAGAGGACCCAGTCAGGCAAACCCATTTTATATTAGGTTTGCCCTGTAACAGTAGGAGACTTCAACATCCCACTCTCACCAATGGACAGATCAACAAGACAAAAAATAAACAAAGAGACCAGAGCCCTCAATAAGACCTAGAAACTATGAATCTAATGGACATCTATAGAACTCTCCACCCAAAAATGTCAGAGTACATATTTTTCTCAAATGCACACAGATTATATTCCAGAATTCAATACTCCAGAATTGATCACAAGACCAACATAAACAGATACAGCAAGATCAGAATCATCCCAACTATATTCATACTGATCATAAAGGTATCAAATTAGAAGTAAATCACGAAAAGAACACAAGAAACCCACCCATATTATGGAGATTGAAACCCGCACTACTGAAAAACAATGGTTTATAGAGGAGATTACAGAGGAAATTAAAAAATACTTTGAACTGAATGACAATGAGGACACCTCATTCCAAAATGTATGAGATGCAGCAAAAGCAGTTCTAAGAGGGAAGTTCATAGCAATCCAGGCTCACATCAACAAACAAGAGAAAACTCAAACAATCTAATCTCGCATCTCAATCACCTAGAAAGAGAGCAACAAAAGGATCCAAAAAGCAGCAGAAGAAAAGAAATTATAAAAATTAAAGCTGAAATAAATGAACTAGAAATTAAAACAACAATCCAAACAATCAATGAATCCAAAAGTTGGTTTTTTGAAAAGATAAACAAAATAGATAAACCTTTAGCCAGACTAACAAAGAATAAATGAGAGAAACCACAAATAAATAGGATCATAAACAAAAGAGGAGAAATTACAACAGAAGCAAAAGAGATTAAAAGAATAATCAGACAATACTATGAACAGCTATATGCAAACAAACTTAATGACTTAGAAGAACTGTACCAGTTCTTAGAATGATATAACCATCTGAAGTTAAACAAAGAAGAAACAGAACACTTAAACAGACCAATCACAAATAGTGAAATTGAAGCAGTGATCAAAACACTCCCTAAAAACAAAGCCCAGGACCAGACTGCTTGACACATGAATTCTACCAAGCATTCAGAAATGAGCTAGTACCTATCTTCTACAAACTCTTTCAAAAAATTGAGAAAGAAGGAACACTGCCAAATACGTTATTTGAAGCAAGCCAACATTACACTGATACTGAAATCAAAGACAGCACAAAAAATCTACAGACCAATCTCCCTAATGAACACAGATACAAAAATCCTCAACAAAATTCTTGCCAATAGAATCCAACAATGTATTAAAAGGATAATACACCATGATCAAGTGGGATTTATCCCAGAATCCCAAGAATAGATCAATATATGGAAATCGATCAACATAATCCACCATATCAACAAAAAGAACAAAAATCATATGTTCATATCAATTGATGCAGAAAAGGCATTTGAGAAAATCCAACACCCATTCATGATGAAGGCTCCCGAAACCCTTGGAATAGAAGGATCATTCCTCAACATGGTAAAAGCTATATATAACAAAACCACAGTCAATATCATCCTCAATGGTGAAAAACTGAAAGCATTCCCCTTAAGATCAGGAACAAGACAAGGATGCCCACTTTCCCCATTCCTAATCTATGCACATGTTGTTTAATCCCAACCCTTTCTCCTTAATGTATGAAATAAAGACCTGCTGAGACTTTTCAGCAAGGACTCAGACCATACCCTGACTCAAGTTTTGTAACCCTGAACCCCCCTCCTTCCGACTTCCGTTCCATCCTTTGGGGACCTGGCCTTCTGTCACAGCTGGTCTTCCGCAGCTGGCCTTACAGATTTTAAATTTGATGGTCATCTACCACTGCCTGCCAGTTATGTGAGCCAATATCTTTTAAAAAAAAAACAACAAATCAAAACCTGTCTATCTGCCTCTGTATCTCTTTACACACACACACACACACAAACACACTTGTTTCTCTGGAGAACACTGGCTGATAGACTTAGATGGAAATTCAGGTAAAATGAGACACAAAAAAAGTTTTTTTTTTTAAGATTTATTTATTTATGCATGTAAGAGCTGGGATCCAGACCAGAGGTATGGGGGGTGAGGAGGTCGACCAGAGAGAGTGGGGAACAGAACAGGTGGACTGACTTAACGACAAATTTGAAGGGAGCAGTGGATGAGAAAGAAGTCTGCTGTGTCATGTGGGTCACCTCCTTAGCCGGGGATCAAACTCAAGCTGCAGTGGCTGTAGATAGCGCCATAGTTTTTTTGATTATTATTATTTTTATTTATTTATTTGATTATATTTGACATCATTTGTATTCCTCAGGGAATTCCCACCACCATTCCACCCATGCACAAAACCTCGGTCCCTTGTGTGCTTTCTGCCCTCATCCCTGTCTTTGCCCTCCCCTTCTTCGCCCCACTCCCATTGTCCCTTTGGTTTATCTTTGACTTTTTGGTCTTGTTGAGTTTTTTGTTTGCTTTGGGTTGTAATTGCCCATTCCCATGAGCTTCTTTTTCTTTTTGTTATAGCTGTAGTTGTTGCTATTTCATATTCCTCCTAATATGAAGCCATCCGATATTTTTCTCTTGCTTTCTGACTTGTTTCACTGAGTATAATTCCTTCTAGCTCCATCCCTGTTTCTATAAATGTCTCTAGTTTGTCATTTTTGATTGCTGAATAATATTCCATTGTGTATATGTACCACATCTTCTTGATCCAGTCACCTACTTTT
>JAGFMF010011458.1:5783804-5818127 GCA_019455555.1 Galemys pyrenaicus | reverse complement strand
TGGATCCTATGGAAGTTCCATTCTTAGTAGACTGAGGAACCGCCATACTGCTTTCCATAATGGTTGGACCATCTTGCATTCCCACCAGCAGTGTAAGAGTTCCTTTTATTCCACATCCTTGTCAACTAAAATAGTGTCTTGCTAAAAAATGCTAACTATTATCTGAACCTTCAGCATATCTTAGTTTGTAATTGGAAGAAGGTCACTGTTGTATCATGGATGTTGTGTTAGCAGGTATGAAAACAACATTAATATCCTTGTACATCTCCAGGAGAACTGTTGGTGATCAGATAATCTTCACTGAGCTGTAATATTTTTAAAGAAATCTTTTTTTCAGAGCAGTAGGTTTCAACTGTGGAATTAAAATATTTAGCAAACCATGTTGTAAAGACAAGTGTATTAACCTAGGCTTTCTATTTTCACTTACAGAGCAGAGAGAGAGTGCAGTTAGTATAATTCTCAAGGGTACTATGATTTCTGGAATGGCAAAAGAGCACTGGTTTCAACTTAAAGTAATCTGCTGTATTAGCCCCTGAAAAGAAAGGGAGACTCCCCATTAAAGCTTTGAAGCTAAATACTAACTTCTCTCTAGCTATGAAAGTCTCACCTGGCATTTTCTTACATGTTCATTTACAAGAAAGTCTACTTTTTAGTTAAGTCACTAGAAAACATTTTATTCACCAGTTATTTTAGCTAGACCTTCTGGAATATCTTGAAGCACCTTTCATATCAGCACTTGCTACTTTACCTTGCACTTATAGGTTATGGAGATAGCTTCATATGAAACAACCTCTTCTACTTTCAAACTTATCTTCTAGTTTTCTTGCCGCTCTCAGTCTCCACAGAATTCAAGAGAGTTAGGGCCTTATTTTGAAATAGACTGACTTTGTGAATAGTCTGATCTCCTTTCCAGACCACTAAAACTTTCTCTATGTCAGCAGCAAGATTGTTTTACTTCCTTTACATTCATATGTTCACTGAAGTAGCACTTTAAATTTCCTTCAAGAATGTTTCCTTTGTAGTCACAACTTGGCTAACAACTGTTTGGCACAAGAGGCCTTAGTGTTCAGTCTTTCTCAACGTTTGACATTTCTTCCAATTTTATCTTTTCTAGCCTTTTCTTTTTTTTAATGTGAGAGAGATGCAATTCTTTCTCTCATTTGAACAATTAGAGGCCACTGCAAGGTTATAAATCAGCCTATTCTCAGTACTTTATGTCACTGGGACAAGGGAAGCTTAAAGAACCAGAGACGAACAATGGAATGACTGGTCAGTGGAGCTATCATACCTTTACTGGATTAATTATTTCATCTGACCTGATGTGGTCAGAGAGTTTCAAACAGTCACAAAAGAAGCATCAAAGATCACTGGCCACAGATCACCACAACAGACAGAGTAAAAACAAAATTTTGAATACTGGGAGAATTATAAAAACATAACACAGGGACACCAAGTTAGCATATGATGTTGGAAAAATGGTGTCAAAAGGCTTGCTTGATGCATAGTGGCCATAAAACCGCAACTTCCAAAAAAAAAAAAAAGGATGTATCTGCAAAGCATAATAATTTTGGAACACAATTAAAACAGGATATGCCTGTGTGTACAACATTTTAAAAAGAAAATTATAAGATGTAAACTATTTTAAGTTTTTTAAATTGCAGGAGATCTGCAACAACTATTGATTTGAAAACTGTCCCCTGAATGAGGAAGCCTACTCCAAATTGGTAAGTGGTAGATTTAATAAGTAAGGAAACTTACATAAAAAGTTTGATTTGACTGGAACCAAGCGAAGTGGAGTTCCACAACTGCTGGCCAGAATCTTGAAAGTTTATATATAGGACTTAAATGGGTTTAGTCACATATCTCATCCAGATGGTCTCAGCAAAACACTGCTCTCTCAAGACTAGTTCTTGAAAATGCATTTCTGGTAGATTCACTCTAAGTTCTTTCTGAAAGCATTTTCACCCAAACATTTCCCCTACAAAACTAACTGGCCATAAGGCAATTTTCCGATAAAAGATAAAATAACTGGTTGACAGTTTAGCTTGACAGTTTACTTTCAAGTTTGGTTTTAATTGATACAGTACTCCCACTTTTATATTATAACTTTTATATTATAAAAGTATGGTGATGAAACTTGTTAGAATTGTGAAATAGGAGAGTAAAGCCAGATTGCATACTATATTAGAACATGATAACATATCAGTTTACAAATCCTTCAGTGATCTGAATCATTCTTCCCAGATGTCAAAACCAAACCTTTACTGAGTTATAACATATAAAAGAGGCACAACTAGTTCTTCAAGAGCATTAATTATCAATTCTACCACATTTATCAAGCAATATCACAAGTTGAAGGCAAAAGAAGAATCAAGCTTCTCCTAACGCCTGCCAACAGAAATGCTTGCATGTTTCCTGTTCCTGATGAGCTTTCATGGTACAGAAAATGATGTAGACACAATTTTGTGTTTTGGCATAGAACTTGATAGAACATTTAATGTAGTCTAGATATGTACTAACATCAATCTATATTACATAGCGTAATAATAAACAGCAATATTTCTACCTGTCAAACAATAATGTGGAAGGCTTTGTAAAGCAACACAAAGCTCAGTTAGAAATACACATTTTGGCATTTGGAAATGGATACTTCTCTTAATGAGGGAAGAAATCTCAGTGAAAAAGAAAAAAAGTACTTCATGATGCTCCTTGAAATTAATACCCTTCAATTCCCTTTTTACATTTTCTTTGTGATTTTATTTTCTCTTATTAGAAAACTGTATTATGTTCAATATGGTGAAAGTGTTTGTCATGAAAATGCTTGTGGCGAAAATGCCTGCCAAAACCAACTCAAGGCAAAACTATCCAGAACCATGAAAGCAGCTCCCACTGTGGGAACAGTGGGTAGAACTTACATTTCAAGGACAGTGGAAGGAGTCACTAATCTGATTACCTGGGTCTAGCTCTCACATCTCCCAGGGATCACATCCACTCACTGCCTTTTTATAACAACTAACAAACTTGCTTAACTATAACGAATACAACCCTGAAATGAAATAACTTCACTAAGTTAATGTAAGAAAATAGAGGATTTCTTATGATAATAACAATGCATATCTGTAAAAAATTAGCAGTTTATAAAAGAGTACCTTTTTACTATGGGAGGAAAAATAATGACTCCCCAACACTGCTAATTCCTGGAAACTACAAAGTAACGTTACATGAAATAGGGAAATTAATGTAGTAGATGAATACATTTACTTATACACTAACTTTAAAATATGCAGATTATGTTGGGTTAATTTGTATGAGTCTAAAGTAATCACACAAATCCTTACAAGTAAGAACAGGGGAGCAAAAAAAAAAAAAGAAAAAAAATGACATTGTAGGAAAAACTTGGTCTGAGGGTTTAAAAGAGAGTCAAAATGAGATTTTATTTTTAAAAGTGGAATTGATTAATGCATAAAATATACAATTTATGATATATGAGTAAATTTCAGAGTTTACAATGATGTTCAATAATTTTTAAGCTTAATGGATTTGCTTAGTGCAAATATTAATACAATCTATGCTATCTAGTTTTAAAAAACTGTGAATTCATACAGATTTCAAAAAACACATTTCTGTCCTGTAATGATACATTCTTAAGTCATCAGCACAAAATGCAATCTAGAGAATGGGCATGTTATTAAAACATTCACAGATTGAGGTTTAGAATGTATACATGCTGACATATTAATTTTGTTTCTGACAATATATATTGAATATTAGTAGAAAACTGGAGAAGTAAAAAATAAAAATAACATATCATTGAAATATATAAAGTCTTAAATGCCTAACAAAAGGCAGAAAATATATCAAATATGGGCTATCCTTTCAATATACTAATAGTTATCTAATATATACTATTATGAAAACTCTAATAATGAAAAAAGGTTTGTGATATAAAACTAAATGATAAAAAGCAAATGTAAGCATGCAAATATGATCACCACAAAGCAAATAAATATTGAGATTAAGCGTATCATAAAGAAGTATTAGAAGAGGTTATTAAGAATAGAGTTACATCTGTTAGTGTAATACTGAGACATTTAAAAATTTGTGTTCTAGTTTTTATAATATTCTTACTTTCTCTAATCACAAGTGATTATTAAAATAAAAAACAGCTTGGGAAAATACTTCTTTAAAATAAAGAAACCAAAGGATAAATTTGGGATTCCTTTTGCTAAATATGAATAAACATTGATGAAATAAAATAGGACAGAAGAGAGAAATATGAGTTGTCCTAAATTCTGTCTCTTACTGAAAATAGGACAATGAAACAAAATTCTCACTTGCCCTAAATTTCATCTCTTTCTGCTATGTCAGCTTTCAGAAGAGATAAGGTGGCATATTTGACATATTATGTCTGATTGACACTCATAACAGTTACTGCCCACCGATGTGTAATTGAAATTAGTTCTTGGAGAGACATCCCCCTGCCTTTTCAAATTATAATATGCAGAGGGTTAGCTATGAGCATAGCAGGAATAGGTGGGTGGAAGTGAAAGGAACCACAGAGCCATTCTAAAAGGTTTAAAAATATTTAAGATGTAGTGTTAACAGAATGAAACAAAGAAATAAACCTATGGTCTTTAAAATTTTTTTTTTTCAAAAGGACTTGTTTCCTAATCTTTGAATAAAAATCTGGGTTCTACATTTTTTATTTTTACCAATGGGCCAAACTGTAATAAAATAGAAACGTGAATGCCTGTTTTTAACACACTGATTAGAATAATTGATTACAAAATAAGATCTTACAGAATTATGAAAAGCTCATTTAAATTTTAGAGTAAATTTCGTACAAATTTGAAAAAACCAGTCACATAAGAATCCTTTAGTTTGTCGATATTGTTAAGGCTAACCGGAAAACTTTGGGAGACCAAATCAGAGTAATTTTCCCTGGTGGCACAGGGGTTAAGTCTTAGCACTATGAAGCTATCAGCAGCCACTGCAGCACCAGTTCGATACCTGGCCAGTAAGGTGGCACACATGGCATAGCAGACCTCTCCTGTCTCGCCTGCTGCTCCCCTCAGCAGTGTATTTCAGTAGATCGACCTATTTGGTTCCCCACTCTGTTTCTGGTGAACCCTCTCAGCCTCCATGCCTCTGGCTTGCACCCCAGCTCTTGTATGCATCAATCAATAAATATTTTTTTAAAAAAAACATAGTGAGAGGCTCATAATCACAAAGAATTATAATACTACTTTGATCACTTTCTGTAAATTAAAACCATAGGTCATTAGGATAAAAAAAATTGACCAGAGCAAAAAATTCACCTTACAAATATCTTCAGTATGGGTCCTTTAATCTGTGTACTTCTAAAGATCACTAAATATGTGATCCAAAGCAGATCTTATCAGGACTTTTTGAAACAGAAGATCATTTTGCAAAAGCTGGAATGAGGGTTAGAAAAATAAACATAGTTACTAAGTGGCAAAGTATCCACAGTCCTCAAATCTATTGCATACAGAATTTATTCTTTGATTTATTATATATAGAAAAACATCTAAAATATTTGTGGCTAACTGACTTATTTAGAAATGTATGCACTGATTTTTAGTCTACACTTGCAAACTTGACCTCATATGCAATAGTATCGATGTTTGCAGAGTTCATTTGCTGTAAAAAAGCTATAGAAATCTATAAGCATTTGTCCTTTGTGGCAAATTTTATCAAGTAATATCAGATAAAATATTGTACTCATTAAACTGATCGCTAGGGAAGTTCATTATCTTGACTCTAAATATCTATCTTGCATATTTAAAATAGAACATAATATAGAGAAACCCTGTTACTTTCCCTTTATTCACATAACTGATACACATTGAGTTCTAGAATTAGACAGACTCCTATAAGGTATTTATTTTCTCAGTAATGCTTATTTAATGCATTAGACAACAACACATTAAGCACTCCATCTTAAGAAGAAATAAATTCTTTCCTCTACAACATTCCTAGCAGGTGTCTCCTCTATTGAACTGTACAATCCAAAATGGGAGGGATGGTTCATCATCAGATTTTTACATAACACAGTGCTTGAACATTATTAGACCCTTAATAAACTTAAATGGGTGAACAGATTGGTGTTCAGATTGAAGTTACTCCTTGCAGTTGAAAAATAGTGTAAATAACTGCTAAGGATTAAAAATTCCTCCTAACATGAAACTATCTCCTCGTGCTTTCTAATCATTGATTAGAAGTCACTGAGTGAGTGTTTTTACTTATAAGTGGAATATAGAAAAAACAAAGAGTCAGACAAAGATAAATCTTGAAAGCTGATGGCATACACGAATCTTCCAGGAGGGGAAAGGGAGAGCAAAGGTACAGGGAGATATGAAAATAGAGTGGAGGAAATCACTAGAGATGTGGTGATGGGCTATGGGTGATGGAGGGGAACTATGATGTGATCACACCTGAGGGGAGAAATCATACAATGTCCAAAAATTAACACTGATGTAAGAAAACATTATTACATTTATAATTTTGAAAAATAAATGAAATAATTATAAAACAAAACAAAAAGTCACTAAAGTCAGACATAAAGCATCAAGCAGATGCAAACAACAAATTATCACCTACTTACATAAGTTAGTATTGGTGAACAGTTATAAGTGACAGAATTAGAGGAGGCCATGGCAAGACTGATTATTATTGAATGAAGGTGGGGGGGGCAGCAAAATTACTTAAAAAGGGACTTCTATTTTGTTAAAGCAAATTTTGAATTTGCTTTTGAATAAATTTTGAAAAATTTTGAATAAATTCCAAATGTGTGAGTCTTTCTTGAACAAATGTTTTCAGCAGGTATAAGTTACACACAAATGACAGCTAAAGTTTTAAATGGGGTTGTGGTCTTTATGTGCAGAATGTGTGAACTTTGGTCCAAGAGAGCTGAAGGTAAATTTAACTAAATTTTCCCTTTAATTATTTTTTCACAGAATCTATCTTCGCCTATGAAATAATTCAGAGGTGTTTGGAATACCTTCCATAACAGGGTGGTCCCCAGGAAAAGGAAGATTCCAGGTTCCCTGCCCTACCCAAGCAGGGAGAGAAGAAGATTGAGAGAAGACTCAGGTAGGAAGGAAGCAGGATGGAAATCAAGAAAACCTGGAGGAGACACATGGAGCAGAGACATGTTAAAGCTGCACTGGCTTCTTGGCCCTGGAGTGAAACAGATGTGAATGAGAAACCCATGGAAAGGTTAATAATGACAGCTTTTATCTTGACTTTGATTTTGTACTCCTCCTCCCAGACATTTTTTTTGGTACTGCACACTAATTGTATTAAATTTCCTTTCTGGAGCAAAGAATCTGCAATGGGACAAAGATGGCTTATTCAATAAACGGTGCTGGCAAAACTGGTCCACCATATGCCAAAAAATGAAATTGGACCACTATCTCACACCATGTATGAAAACCAACTCAAAATGGATAAAAGACCTAAATGTAAGACCAAAACTATAAAATATATACAGGAAAACATAGGGAAAATGCTGCAAGACATACATCTCAACATCGCCTTTTAGGTGGCAGTCCCCAAAGCAATAAAAATGAAAGAGAAGATAAACAGGTGGGACTAAATCAAGATAAAAAGCTTCTGTACAGCAAAGGAAACATTAAACAGAACAAAAAGAAACCCCACTGAATGGGGAAAAATCTTTGTGCTCCACACAATGGACAAGGGTCTGATCACAAAGATATACAAAGAACTCATAAGACTCAAGAAAAATAAAGTAAAAAACCCAATCAAAAAATGGGCAGAAGAACTGAAAAGACACTTCTCCAAAGAGGACATACACATGGCCAACTGGCACATGAGAAAATGCTCAGCATCCCTCATAATCAGGGAAATGCAAATTAAGACCACAATGCGGTACCACCTCACACCTGTAAGAATGGCACACATCAAAATAACCACCAACAACAAATGCTGGTGAGGATGTGGAGGAAAAGGAACCCTAGTACACTGCTGGTGGGAATGCAAGCTAATCCAACCACTATGGAAGGCCGTGTAGAGGTTCCTCAGTCTGCTAGAAATGGAACTACCATGTGATCCGGCATCCCGCTCCTAGGAATCTACCCAAAGGACACAAAAACACCGATCCAAAAGAGCACCTGTACTCCTATGTTTATCGCAGCACTATTGGTAACTGGTAAGACCTGGAAACAACCCCAAAGTCCAAAAGTAGGTGACTGGATCAAGAAGATGTGGTACATATACACAATGGAATATTATTCAGCAATCAAAAATGAGAAACTAGGGACATTTATAGAAAGGAATTATACTCAGTGAAACAAGTCAGAAGGCAAGAGAAAAATATCGGATGGCTTCATATTAGGTGGAATATGAAAGAACAACAACAACAACAAAGAATAAGCTCAAGGAATTGGGCAATTATAACCAAAAGTAAACAAAAAACTCAACAAGACCAAAAAGCCAGGATAAACCAAAGGGACCATGGTGGGGGGAGGGGAAGAGGGGAGGGCAAAGACGGGGAAGAGGCCAGAGGGTGCACAAGGGACTAAGGTGATGGTGCACGGGTGGAATGGTGGTGGGAATTCCCTGGGGACTACAAATTATGTCAAATATAATTAATTAATAAAAAAACATTAAAAAAAAGTTCCTTTCCAATAAAAGTCTGTATGTTTTGTCTTAATGCAGCAGATGGCAGAACTTATTTACAGTGGGCTGGTTTGGGGGTCTGGGTGCCCCTATCTCTGTTCTATGACATTTTTATCTTTAAAAAATTATCGTAAAGTAAAAACATCCTGCTCTCATTTGATTTGAAGGGTTTTCTTTTTCAAGGGTTTACCTAAACGTTTGTATCATAGAGCTGCGCTGTGGGGCTTTGTCCTACTCAACATAATCATTTGCCTGTCTTCACTTAATGACTCTCATAAAATCCTCTGAATCAGAGCAAATGATCTCCACTCCTCCACTGCCCCAGTCCTTGCAGAACTTGCTAAGGGCTCACTGATTACTAGGAGAACATTTGCTAAGGGTCTGTGACTGGGGTTTTGAGCAAAAACTTCTCTAAGTTTGTTTCTCTTTGTTTTCACCTTTAAAGTGGTAGCTGAAAATATGATACAGACATGATCTTGCCTTTGAAATAGAATTCTCTCAGAAGTTGTATTTAACATCTTCCTAAGTGGCTTTAGATGCTTTCAGAGTCCATGTCTTTAAACGTTGTTCATTCTGCAGCTACTGGCCTTGTCATATTGAAAGAAGGAAAGTGCTCTTACTTTTGTAATGGAAATGCACATCCAGGATTATTCATTAAGGACAACAGAATGAGCACACCTAGGACAGAAGTGCCTCTGCCCAAGTTACTATTCATATGCCAGGCAGGAATTTGTGATCACATTTACTCTGGTAAATGTGATTGGCCATAGGGGTCTGTCACACACAGAGATGATAGAATATTAGAGCCTGGAGGAACTGTAGAGGGGTAGGAATTTGCACGTTAGCACGTAAGATGAGCAGAGTAAATGCACCTTCTTTACAATTTGTAACTAACCTCTTTTGCTTCCTTTGAGTCTCCATCCTGCTGTGGTGTTGGATGTGAGGAATGGTGAGATTTTAACTTGCTAATTGAAAGTATGCTAGTCACTTCTGACTTTAGAATGTGTTAATACTCCTTTTATCCTCAAACTATCTTCGTTCAGACAAGACAGTGACTAGTCACCACATTCAGATGAGGGTGACAGAAGCCAACTACATAAACTTATGTGTATGTCAGAGCAAGACGGACTTCCAGTCTGAAATCCGGTGTACACATTTCATTTAGTTTATTCGTGAATTCAGTTAATACTGTGGCACTCTTCATATGCCAGACACCTTTCTAGGTGCTGTAAGATTTGCCATTGAACAAAACAGACCAATTTCTGCTGCCATGAGACCTATACATCAGTATCACTGACTCATGGTTCACATTTTAGGAAACATTAGATCACTGAACTCATTTATATATGATGAAACAAGGTCTCCAATCAAAGCGACTAGCTCAAAATCAAGTAAAAGGCATGTGGTAAACCTATACTCAGAATCCAAATTCCCTGTTAAATACTCTACCCATAACAATGGTTAGAAAACCACAGTCTGTCTATAGGCCAAATCTGTCCACTGCCTGTTTTTTACAAATAAAGTTCAAACTCATTCATCTTGGTATTGACTACAGCGGCTTTCACTCCACAATGGCAGAGTTAAGTGGTTGTGGGCAGCTACTCTCTGGCATAGAATGCTTAAAATATTTACCATTCAGCCTTAACAAAAAATGTTTGCCAACCTCTATTGTACAATGTAGGTTTATCCACTTCTAACAATCTCATTCAAGAAGGTAAAACCTGACAATGTAGGTTTGTAAGCATAGCCATCTACCTCCTGCGTAGCTTTGAACAAGTCAATTAACCTCTCTGAGATTCAATTCCTTTAACCCTAAAATAGAGATAACAATTACTACATTGCTAGTAGTGAAGATTAAATTAGCTAATGTATGTAAAACACAGAGCTGGTAGTTATTAACATTTCTAGCTGGATAGTTGCTTCATGAGTTCTCATTTGTGGAGAGTGAAAGGACAGGATGTAGTTTTATTTCTCCTGTTTCTGGGCCTAACCAATGAATGGTTTCTTGGGAGTTTGTGCACATAATTTTCTAATGTGAGGGTTACATACAGCCCAATGAGTCTGGGCTTTAGTGCCCTCTCAGTTCTCAGCACAAGACATTTTTTCTTATAAATTGTGGATTACTACTATGAGACTTCTCTAACTTGTGGGATTGACTTAATGAGAAAAGAGGAATGAGAAACAATTACATTTCCATTAAGTGGACAACATTACCCTTGATAAGCCTGCTGGAACTGAAGCATCTTCCACTCCCTCAGGTGTAGTCTTAGAAGCACAGAACTGATTGATTCATTAAATATGCGTTTGTTTTGCCTCTGAAATTAGCTGTCTCCTAAGATTATTCCATGCTCACAAAGGACTGAATTCCAATTTATAGTGGAATTGTTAAGCCAGTAACAGAGGCTATGAGAAGTATCAAGAGAGAGGTTGGCTCTTAGCACCCATGAAATATGAACAGATTCCAAACAGTATTCAGAAATTCTCTGTGGGACACATTTGTAAAACTGAAATTGAAAGAATTTAGGCAACAGATTGCTATGATTTGGTGCAATTCTATCTAAATTATAATAATAAACAAATAAGCTAATACTCCTCCAACATTTTTTACGTACCAGGCCTAAGCTAAGGGCTATATTAACTTAATCCTGTTCAAAATTGTCATGGTCATGTAGAGATATAAATACTACCTTTATTTGTAGATTACAAAATTGAATGATCAAAAGATAACTAGTTTACAGTGCACTGAACTACCAAGTAGAAGTATCACATAAATCTTCCTGTTTACAGAAAACATTCTCAATATTTGTACCTTGTTTCCAGATTTTTACGTACTTCTGTTTAGGGTTTCTACAAGAAACTTCCCTTATCAATACTATGACTTTTACTTCACTCATACTTCTGTCCAAAATATCCACTTGCCCATTTGCCTAATGATTATATTACCCAGTTTAACTCTACAGAGATCTACACAGACTCACTATCAAATAAAAAAACTAAAGTAAAAAAACACTCTATGAGGTTATCTTCAGTTTATTCTCTTGTTGTTTCAATGCTCATCTTCTATGCTAATTTTTTTCTTTTTTTTTTAAAGATTTATTTATTTATGCATACAAGAGCTGGGGTACAGAACAGACTCACGGGAGGTGAGAGGATTCACCAGACAGAGCGGGGAGCAAAAGAGGCAAGGCTGACTGAAGTACACTGCCAAGGGCAGCAGTGGGCGAGGTAGGAGAGGTCTGCTGCACTACGTGGGTCCCCTCCCTGGCCGGCAGCAGGGATCGAACTCGTGCTGCAGTGGCTGCGGTTCGCTTCATAGTGTGTTGCTTAACCCACTGCACCACCAGGGAGGCCCACTAATTTTTTTTTAAGCCATTATGTGTTTTTAGGATGCAAACAAGAGTCACTATTTATTATGCATTATTTATGTTTTAGGAATAAGGTAAAATAACATTTAATCACAATACACATTTGAGTTAGATATTAGTATGGCTATTACAGGGCAAGGAAAGGGGCACCCCAGAATCTCCAAACCTGCCCTCTCTGGGTTCTGCATTAAGATAAACATGTAAGACCTTTAATGGAAAGGAACTTTAATACAAGTAGGGTACAATATAGAAAGGACAAAGACTATAGTTACTACTAAGTTAAGTATCCAAAGTTACCCATTTCCTTGAGGGTAAAAGTTCGGCCAAAAAGTACTGGCCCAAAGCAAGGCCCCAAAGCCTGCCATAAGTTTAAAGGATTTTTTACTAGAGACCCATAGAAAAGGGTCAGAAAGAGTCAGACAAATCTGGGAGGAAAAGATCAAAATTAAAATTAATATGAAAGCTGCCATTGTTAACCTCCCTATGGGTTTCTTACCCACATTTGTTCTAACCAGTCTAAGGAAAAAAGCAAGCACAGTTTCTTTACGTGTCCTTCTGCTCCACGTGCCTCCTCCAGGTCTCTTTGCTGCTCTCCATCCTGCGTCCTTCTTCCTCCCTTCTTCTGTCCTCCTATCTCCTCTCTGCAGAATTTCTTTATCCCTGCTCAGCTCCACCCACTTGGGGCAGAACCGGGATTCTGGAACTTCCTTCTTTCCTGTAACCACCCTGTTACATTGCCATTTCCCATGTAAAGAAGCAGACTTGGAAAGATTACTTAGTGTGATCAAATTTATGATACTATTAAAAAGAGTGAATATTTACATCAAAATCCATAAATTCCAAAATATGTGTTCCTTTTCAATAATTTTCCATAGTCCATTTGAAGTGTTCTAGTTAGTAGGGGTTTGTAGTTTGTAGGGAATATCATCACTTGTTTAAGGTTGCTGAATTTTGCGATAGTGTGTTGAGAAAAAATAATATTAAACACATTTCTTTTTTTTTTTTAAAGATTTATTTATTTATGCATACAAGCACTGGGGTACAGGCCAGAGGTATGGGGGGGGGGGTGAGAGGATTCACCACAGAGAGCGTGGAGCAGAACAGGCAGATCAAGGGAAGTACACTGCTGAGGGGAGCAGCGGGCCCAGCAGGAGAGATCTGCTGCGCCATGTGGGTCCCCTCTCTGGCCGGCAGCAGGGATCGAACTCGTGCTGCAGTGACTGCGGTTTGCTTCATAGTGCGTTGCTTAACCCACTGCGCCACCAGGGAGGCCCCATTAAACACTTATTTCTAAGGGAATTTCTCTTCTCTGTGTGCACTTTGGTTTTCTGTCTATCTGTTCAGGTGTAGTAAGTAGAGCCTTTTCATTCCACTTCCTTTAGAAGTAGAAATTTTAAGTTTCACACTAAGTCTACATTGACAAACCCTCCTTTATCAGACATAAATACTTTCTGTGAAACGGCATGTACTGTCCATCCTACCTATTATGCAAGAAATTTTTTCTTTTAACTTTTTCTGTGTTGAGTGACTGACTTAAGCAAGTTCTCCCTAGTATAGAGGAACTTTGAAAGGCAATCAAACTTCGTTTCCCACTGCTGGGATGACAACGACTGTGAGAGAAAGAAGAATAAGGAACAGAAGCAACTCGGGGTGGTCAAGTTGGTGTGAACATGCTTGTTATGGACATAATAAGGATAGAATCAAAATACAATAATTGGGATTAGAGTCCTTACTTTCCTATTTAGGAATCATATTGTTTCACCATTACTGAGTTCTAATTGTGCATATATCATAATATTTCCTCTGTATACTTCACTGAGTTGTTCATCTAGTCTGTACTGAAGCGCCTACTAAATGTAAAAGTTCTTGTAAAAGTTAATGGAAACAGCTGGCATGAAACAAGGCATATGGTTGGGTTTAACATGAATCGCCAGAGTCAGCACAAAAGCTTAATGCTGTCTGCCAATCCTGAGAGGGACTGGGAGATTCCTTTTAGGCTTCTTTCTGTTCTTTTCGTTCTAATGGGATTCTCACTGACTCTCTTAGAACTAGGGTAGGTTGCAGAGCAAAGAAGGACATTCCGTGTGAATATTACTCGTAATACCTGATCTGACTTAATTTATGAATTAATGCAAAAGTTTAATGCCATAAGGCATAATATATTCATTATAGCTGGTTAAACATGTAACAAATTACTTTAATTATGGATTAGAATGCAAACAATCAGAAGCTACTAGAAAAATAGGAAGTATATGGTCAGGAAATGAGGAGTTCAATCAACTGGGAATTTATGAAATGTTCCATGATAGGAACAGACTGCTAATAGAGATGTGGAAAATAGATTTTAAATTCTCATTGTGCTATTCATGCAAAATGATGCCATGATACTGACACTGCCTTAGGGAGACTGATCTCCGTTCACATATCCCTCTAAGGCAATCTTTGGGGACAGCGATCCCCCAGCCTTAAAACATGACTGCTGTGTTCAATGCACTTTCAGGCAAGCAGATTTCAAACTAGAACATAAAACACATGTTTTGGAAGGTCTTGATTTCAAGTATTTCTTGATTTCTTCAATGTAACTCATTTTTTATCTATTCCATGTAATTCTAAACCCCAGAGCAAGAGGGGCTCTAAGAATTTAGAGTCCAAAGCTTTTATTTGCTAATAAAGAAACAGAGGCTCAAGTATGTTAAGAGACATAGTTTATCCAGGAGGAAAGTCTATAACTGCTGTTAATATGTAATAGAATGTGGTAGCTACTACTATTTATTAAATACCAATTATGTTGCACACCCAGGACTAGAGTTATAAACACATTATCTCATTTTGTTAGCACAATGAACTTACAAGTAGATATTGCTATTTTTATTTACAAGAGGGAATTAAAGATTGAAGAATTAAAGTGATTTTCCAAATAATAAGCAATTTTGTTGTTGTATATGCCAAACAGATATTTGAGCTCCAAACCCATCTTCTCTCGGTTCTATAGACTTCCTATTCATATTTACGCTACAAAAGAAAAAAGAAATCCTACACCATAAGTACACTCGTTTTTAATAAGTCCTATATCAAAACCCGTTAGAAACAAATGATATTAATGCCTTTTTTCTCTCTTTATTAGCTAACTATTTTGATATAGATATTCAGTCTAAATATAACAACTTTATTACTCAGAAGATGGAAAATACCCCTTAGGCTTTTAGTGTCGGTTTTCATTAGGAAGATATGTCTTAAGTGTATTAACAAAATTTAACCCTTGCTTCAACAACCTGATTGACGATATCTGAAAATACGTTCTACTATAATCTAGTAAGTTATTGGAAGTTCTGTTCTATTACACAGGACACTATGGGGAAAAAAAACAGAGTTGTGCTGTTCCATATTTATTCAGCCATGATTAATCTAGTGCTGAATAATAATTTTTAATTTCCATTTCTTGAATATATTTATTAATTTACCTCCTGCCAATATATGGCTCTGGTTGCCACTATTTAGAATTTATTCCTGTTCTTCCTAAGTATCATTTGCATAATGGAACGACGACGAGGACGAGGTCCATTCACTAGCAGTTGGTTGTGTGGTGTTGGACTGAGTGACTGGGTTATAATTAGTGGCATCTGGCCTCTGGTTTCATTTGCATGTAAATGGAGCTACTAGAGGCCATGACAGCCTGGTGGTTTTTCACAACAGTCACTATAAAGCGTACCTGCTTTTATAAACCTATCAGTGGATTGCTTTATATAAAAGAAGAAAATATGTGCATCTGAATAAATCTGTGTATCTTTGGATCCCATCCCAAGGAATTTCTTTGTTAGAGCAAAACAGGGCTGCAATATCTCAGTCTCAACCTTCCTTTTACATTTTTAGGTGCTCAGAAATGTAATCCAAGCTCCTGTTTTTATCCGGTCTTTCTCCAATTCTCCAGTGAAACCTTTATACATCACCTTGTTGTCTTCATTTTCCCTATTGTATCCAGGGTCATCTTTATAAAATGTGGCTTTTCTTTCTGGTCTCATGGCAGTACTATTCTCAGAAAATGACAATGCTGTCTCTCCCCTACTTCAACTGTGCCCAGATTCTTCTCCAATGTTATTTCTGGTTCTCCTATCACTTTGGATCATTTTTGAGCAGTGAATGGGCTGGAATCAGAACTAGCCCTTACTGGAAACATGGAAAGTACTGAGCATTTTTTTTTATCATGGAACTTCTCAGAAATTGAATAAATTACAACTATGGAAGCTTGACATCCATATTAAAGAGAAAAACAGAAGAGGAAGAAAAAATAATGAAGCTCAGACAGCTTTGTAACATCTTAAAGCCATTCAGTAAGTGTTAGAGTTGGGATTTGAATCCAAACCACTCTTTAACTGTAGAACCCCCATTTTCTTTGTACTTTTCTCTACATTTCCCACAAAAGATGAACATTGGTCTGGAAACCAATGCTGTGCTTTTAGGATTCCCTAAATAATAGAATTTTATCATTACAAAAACATTTTAATTTTATGAAGGTGTCAAGGTAACCATCTTAAATGTTTTACTTACTTGTAACTAGATGTTTGCTGGACCTTTTCATGTCAGTTTTATTCCTTGTCATCTCATGGTTTGAGATCATTATTTTCCAAAGGGTAAATTGCAGAATCTCTGTTTCATGGAATTGTATAGGTGTTATATAACAATGATAGTTCTTGGTCTATTAAGTTTGGAAAAAACTTGGGCTACTACATTAGCAAGTTTCCCCTAGAGGAGAATTTCTGAAAGTCTTTTAATACATTAATTTGACTATACCTAACTTTAGGGAGATTGAGAGTTTATTTTTTATTTTTTACCCTGACTGTGTGAATTCACCTGCTAGCAAAGAAACCATGGTGGAGGTTGTGGGCTAAGGGCTGCTATGTAACCAAAACAATGAATCAAATATAACTGTGTCCCTGGGCAATAAATTAAAATTTAGCCCTATATTTATGAAAGGTCTCTGAGATCACTTCTTGAATCACACATATCTTTACTTTGATACAAAAAAGTCACTGAAACCCAAGATAGTAAAATGTATCTTATCTGTCACTCTAAAGATTAAAAAAGATAATGCATGCAAAGTATACAGTCTGTTACCTACTATAAAGCAAATACTCAAAGATTTGTTTTAAATATGAATCAATTTCTAGAATTTAATGTTGTATTATTTTCCATATCTATCTAATTTTGAAATACTAAAGTTTGATTGACAAGGAGAAAAATCCCACTACCATCATCCTTAATAATCATCAGTAATCAGCAATGAATTAATAGGAGTGCCCTCTCTCTGCTGCTATCAATTACACACATTATTAACAGACTGACAAAAATCTGCCAGCTATACCTGGTTAACAAGAATCGACACCTCCGTTATTGCTTGTGTCAGACATTAATTCTGGAATGCCACATTAAAGTGCATGTTGTGATGGTTTACGGTGTGGGATAGAGAAGTCTTTCTGAAAAGTGTCTGACATACAGTTTGAGGAAAAGATATGAGACAGAGACTGTGCTCACAAAATTATTACCAACTCATGCCGACAACTATTTTATAAAGCAAAAGTTCTGATCACTGATCAAAATCTTCGTAACAAATCGAGAGCTATGTGATTATTGTAGCTATTAAACAGAATATACTTTTAAATGATTAAATCTTAGAATAAGTCGAAACATTTTCCTCATTTAACTTCTCAGGGAAACCTTATTTGAAAATGAAGAAATTAAGATTAGGTAGTTTAAATGTACCCTAGTTTTGCACTTGGCTGGTAATAATCAAAAAGAAAAAACACCTTTCAGAAGTACAGGTACTTTTCACTGTACCGTATTATCTCCCTAGAGCGCCTAAGGTTTCGTAGGAATAGACAGTGATGAGTAGTAGAAGGGATGATAATGGAAACTTTTTAAACAGTGTATGGGAAATGGTGCAAGCACAGCCTGCAGAGCACTCCCATGGGGGTTAAGTACCAGGCTGACTTCAGCATCTGTATTGTTACATCAACTCCATTTCATTTACCAGGAAGGTCAATGTTACTGGCTCCATTTTCACATTACACATTAACTCTGTTATTCTGGTTTACTACCATGTGTTGTGATTATAATCAGCATTGCTAAAGGGTTGGCCTATGGTGACTGTATCTAAAAGCTGTGGATGGATTCTTGCTCCATTCTCAATTTCCACAACTTTTAGATTAGACCATCTTGGAACTAGGTATTACCCTGAGTTTTGTATTAAGCTAAGTTCACCGATGTGAAAGGTAAGAACACTCTTTCACCTATGATGATCTGTGAATACTGCCAAGTTTATGACTACTTATGGTTTTCATAAATATTTTAAAGGAAATAATATTTCATCTACAGTGAGTGAAAAATAACATAAAGAAGCATTGCACTGAAATATTTATTTTACATTGAAAAGATAAAAAGCACCCCATATACAATTCTATATATGAATAAGTCTATGAGAATATTCTGTACTCTCATCCCATTTTAATTCTAACTCTCAGATATCCTAGATTCTCTCCTCTGAACTATTTTATCTCTCCCCCTGAATATAACTATTAGACATTTGCTTCCTTTTTTTCTTAATATGTTCACATTTTTTCTACAAATCTCTACCAGAATCTAAGATAACATCTGTAATTAATTGTGTCAATGTATCCAATTATGGTTACTGCTTAGAATTCTTAGTATGTGAGATTTATTACTACTCTTATTTTACACAGAAAAACTGTGTCTTACATGGATTAGTCACTCACATTTTCATAATCAAGTGGTGATGGCAATTGTGATTAATGTTCTATGACTTTATAGACTGTAACACAGATATGCATACAGATATATAGAACTTATCTACATATTATTTCTCTCTGGAAAATGTCCACATGGAACCAAAGTAATTCTCAATGAGTTCCAAAAAACATGGCACCATTTTTGTGCTTCTATAAACATTGCCTATCATTTTGAAAATTTGGAGTCTATACTGTGTTTAAGATTAGAAACATTTCTAATTATTTCACAAGAGTGTAAATTTACAACACTCTGCTTTTCAATCTAACTCAGGAAAACACTTTTACTCTTATTGCCTTCAATTAGAAGTATTAAATACTTATAGAAAGTACTAAAATTGACAATGTGAGAAACTATAATATAAAAGTAATCATTACAACATTTATACATATAAAAATTGCAATATCTTAACATAGTAGCTCAGACAATAAACTCATTCCAGTACCAAACACTTGCATAGCTGAAGTCATTCAGTTATTACACAAATTCAGTGCATTACGTCAGCATTTTAATTTTATAGATGAGAAAACGGAAGAATAGAAAGTAATACATTTCACTGGTTTTTAAGGCTGGAGTCTAGCTTAGATCCAAACATAAGCACCCATGTGGCTAAGCTGCACTAACTTTTCAGCCAGCATTACCTGTGCTGAAGTCATAAAAATTAATATATTGAGTTTATGTATTTTTTTTAACTTTTATGGGGATATTTGTATTGATGGTCCTAATTAATGACCTCTATATTTACTTGTGATTTGTAGTTCCCACCTACTCCTGACAGAGTCTTGGGCCACAGAATTCAGGGTGGGTCTTCTTTCTTTGGCTAAGGGAATGCACTGACTGCATGGAGGTGCCTGAGGCTTGAATCCTTTTCTCTTCCTCTCTTGGAATGCTGACAGCGCTCTGAAAATAATCCAAAACTAATCCAATGGAAAGTAAGAAATCATATGGAAAAAGTCCCAAGTGTGGAAGCTAAGAATATCTTAGATCAGTTTAGAGACCTTCTCCCAACAGGTGATATAAATGAAGATCACATTAACAACTCATAGCTGACCATAAACACCAGAATATGCTCTGATGAGAAAAGAACCACTCCACTTACCCTTAGGTTTGGAAGGAGTAATAAGTGATCATTATTTTTTTTTGGTGCTACTGAATTTTTATATTTATTAAGCTTCAGTTGTTAACTATTAAAAAAAAAGACAAGAAAAGTGAGGTGATGCTATAATAAAAATCTGTACTATCTGACATCAGATTAAACAACTAAGCAAGCAGTTGAAAGAGGTTGAGAAAGAAGTGAGACTTTCATCACAGGCTAATAAATATTGTGACCCATGTTATGCAATAGTAGCAAAATAACTCACAAAACTGTAACCAGCCAGTAAAACCACAGCTCTTTAATAAGAGAATGCAAAGGGTTTTCCTGGTAGCACAAGGGGTTAAGTCTCATCACTCTGAAGCTATTGGCAGCCACTGCAGCAAGAGTCTGATCCCTGATCCCAGAACAGGGAAGTGACCCTCATGGTGCAGCAGACCTCTCCTGGCTCGCCCGCTGCTCCCCTCAGCAGTAGATTTCAGTTGATCTGCCCGTTCTGCCCCCCACTCTGTCTCCAGTGAATCCTCTCACCACCCCCACCTTTGGCCTACACCCCAGTTCTTGTATGCATAAATAAATCTTTAGAAATGGAAAATATAAACATACAGTTGTTAATAAGGAGTTCCCCGTGCAGAATGTTCAAAGTGATATTGGAGTGTTCTTGTGGTATATGATAAACTGTGGAAAGAAATGTGTCAATTAACAAAAGAATCGACCAGTTTCCAGGTCTCCCTGGTGGTGCAGTGGGTTGAATGGTGCACTGTGAAGTATCCACTGGACAGCAGCGCGAGTTCGATCCCCAGCCAGGGAGGGGACCCACATGGTGCAGCAGAGCTCTCCTGCCTTGCCCGCTGCTCCCCTCAGCAGTTTGTTTCAGTAGATTCCCCTGTTCTGCTCCCCACTCTGTCTCTGGTGAATCCTCTCATCTCCTGTGACTATGACCTATAGACCACCTTTTGTACGCATAAGTAAATCTTTAAAAAAAAACAAAAAAACTGACCAGTTTTCAAGCAATAGTCAAAAGGAATGTAGAGGTACTAGTATTTGTTGGGTTAGAAATACAATAATATCTCATTTCCAGTCTCTCCAGCTATCAAATTATCAAATAAAAATACAGTTTTGAAGTATAGAAAAAAAATCACAGATGTATTTGTCCCCCCAAACAGAACAAAACAAAAAAAAATTGCTAAGATGCCTAAGAGAATACGTTGGCACTACTAGACCCTTTCATGGAGGAAAAAAGTCAGCTCGGACTCCTAAAAAATTGTTCAACAGTGATCTGACATGCTTAAAACATTTGTGGCATTTCCCAAAACCTTCAAAATAGTAGTGTTCCAATAAATATTCTTAAATGAATAAATAAAATGGTGAGTATTCAATATTTTTTCTCAATATTGCATTGTAAATATTAAAGAGGGTAGTAGGGAGGCTTACTCCATTCCCCTACATTGAAGTAAATGCCTTTGGGTTCTTTTAAAATAAATTATGCTGCCTCTGTAATGGGTACTCAGAGGGTTGACTGAAGAACAATGCCACATTAGGAGTCATAGCAGTTGGGGAAAACCTGAAAACATTTTCTATTGAGATAAAGATAAAAGAGGCTTTCTTCAGAGAAAGGTAGTAGCTAAGTGCTTTGCAGCAATAACAAAGTACAATCAAAGACTAAAGCAAAACAACAACACCACATTCAGAAATTATTACACTTTTTAAAAGAAAGTAAGAAGTTATTGCCCCAAACTCAGGATGTGCTTTTATGCCCCTTAGATCAGTACAGCATAATAATTCATGTACAATTTATGTAATTACCCTAAAATTCAGCCAGCTAATTCTTCTTTAGACAATCTCTCTTTTTTTTGCATTCAAGTACTGTAATATGTGGAGGAATACACACTGAACACCAATTCTGGTCTTTTGGTCTTAGTTTGCATTACTAGCATTAATCCTCCACAAGTTATAGGTGGTATATGACAGTACTACAGGAAAAAAGTTTACATTCTTCTCCCTTGTCAAAAGTGAATTAAAATATAGAGAACCAAGAGTAATCAAGAGTTCTAGAAAATTTGGTATTGTTGCTTAATAATACAGATGAGATTGGGCACGTTCAGGGTGGTATGGCCATTGCTGAATAATATAAGTGAGGGTTAAAGTGGTAGAGCTTTGGCAGATAGCCAGAGTAAAGAATTAGGACATTTGTAGTAATAAATTGGTATATAATGCTTCAGATATTACTCCTATTATGAAAGTAATTTAACTACGTTATTCTCAGTTTTTTCACTTGTACCATAGTGAGAGGCAAAGTAAATGATTTTTTTTTTGTCACTGAAATTTGAATATAACTCCCCTCCCTTATATTTAAACCCATCCATGAGCTGGAAATGCCTTGGATAAGGATTTATTTTTAAAATATTTTATTTATTTATGCACACAAGAGCTGGGGTACAGGCCAGAGTCCAGGGGGAGGTGAGAGGATTCACCAGAGACAGAGCCAGGAACAGAACAGGTTGATAACTGAAATACACTGCTGAGGGGAGCAGCCGGCGAGGCAGAAGAGGTCTGCTATGCCATGTGGGTCCCCATGGCAGCAGGGATTGAACTCGTGTTGCAGTGGCTGCGGTTTGCTTCATAGTGCGTTGCTTAACCCACTGCGCCAACAGGGAGGCCCTTGGATAAGGATTTGATCAAGCTGCCTTATGTTGAAATATGGACGTCAAGGTCAACAATCCAGTGAAAGATTCTATTCTACTCTACTCTAAAAGTAGCTTGCCCAGGTTCTGGGAAGTCTGAAGACTCAAAATAACATCCATTTCTAACCCTGTCTATGCACTTTCAATTTTCAACAACTGATCATATTTTCTTGTTTGTTTTCATTTATTTCCCAACTGTCAGCCCAATAAGGATTATGACACATGGTAATTAACTTGCAAGCATCCTTTCACTATGTATTGAAGAAACACAATGTCTTCTGAAAAATTCAGAAGCAATACTCTACTGCAGGGTAACACTTACATGTGGGAGAGTAGAATGGTATGTACAGTATAATGTGAGGCACAGAAAAGAACCTGACGATCTCCTATGAAGTATCTGAGAGATCTTCACAGAAAGAGCATATCTGAGGAGTGTATTTTTTAAAATATTTATTTATTTATTTATTTATGCATACAAGACCTGGAGTACAGGCCAGATTCACAAGAGGGGAGAGGATTCACCAGAGACAGAGTGGGGAGCAGAAGAGGAAGATCGGCTGAACTACACTGCTTGAGGGGGGCAGCGGGCGAGGCAGGAGGGGTCTGCTGTGCCATGTGGGTTGCCTACCTGTCCAGAGATTGAACCGTGCTGCTGTGCCATGGATGCCTCACACCCACTGTGCCACCAGGGAGGCCCATGAGGAGTGTATTAAAATATAATTTAAATCAAATACAAAGAATAAGAAGAATCTTTAAGAGAAAGATTTACAAAGTGAAGCTTTTATCATCTTAGATGTCTAGACACTGAGTGACTTATTCAGAGATGTGATCAACACAATTGATTAAACTGAATGGAACTAAAAGACACCATTCCCCAAATTTGAAAGGTTGAGATTTTCATAAATAGATGAAAGGAAGTTAGGGCTTTCATTCTGTCAATGTGCTCAAGATTGACTGCATTATTTGCCTCAAATTTATTTCTCTTTGGATTGCAATGATAAATACGTAACCAGCATATCATAAGGGATGTATGTTCCATGACTATCACTTGCCTGTCTGGACATAAGCCCGCATGTTTTATTATATCTCCAATATGAGCAGGAATTATAGTTCCTCACAGCATAAAGATCTGATGTCATGATAGCAGTTTTAGGGATATTTCAGATATGCATTCAACCTTGATTTTAAGGGAGTGGTTATTAGAAGAAAATGGCAGTACCTGAAGACGACATATACAAATAGAAAATAAGAGTACTTGAATATTAATTGTGGTTTGGTAGGTACAATCAGTTAGCATTGAGAGTCTCATGACTCAACAAAGGGGAGTAAGGCTCAAGTGCTACATTTTGTCTATCTTTTCTGGATGATGATAGGGTTATTGAACTGCTATGTGCTGTATTTTCTTGTTCATCCTTTCATCCTTTCTATGACACCTCTGATAATCTAGTCCTAATCACTTCCTGCTTTGTTTTTTTAACCATTTCTTCAAATGTCATTTCTTTTATTTTTCTGATAATAATTTCTCTAATTATACTTAACATTCTTGGTTCATAGCCGAAGGAAAATAGAGAGGAATCCATGTTAGTTGACTGGCATGATAGCCAAGTTGTTTAAAGTTTTACTATTCCTAAATCTCAGATTTGTTCAGTGTCTTAAGAAACTTGATTATCATTCCCTCAATCTTTTTGTCTAAGGACAGAAACAACCCATTAGATCTGCACCAGCTATTCCAGAATCAGATATTTTCTAAAACCTGAGAGTCCTTTCCATTTCTCTTCCATGTCTGACTGTTCAGATGAAATTAAAACTTAACATTCTAATTCTCATCTATAATGCATATGAAATCCTTTTGTTTCCCTACCTTTTACTTTAAGAGCTAACAAATTATATGGAATGTGAATGCTACTGTCCTAAAGGAAGTTCAATGACAGTGATTACAAAAGGTTTGGTTTTTATTTTGTACATATTATACATCTCTAACCATTGGAAGCTATAATGATATTTGTTTTATCTACTCCACTAGGCTGCTGAAAGTTTATGGAGATAATGGATGTGAATCTGTTTGGTATAATGCAATTCAGATGCAAGGAGTTGTTATGCATATATGTATTAATTTTATATTTATACCTCCTTTCCAAAAGTGATTTTTTGTAGTTAATGCATATTCAATAAAGTATTCTGTTTAAATCAAAATAAAAAGGGCAAATTTTTTTAAAAAGTAGGGTTTTGTTGTTGTTGCTTCTGACAATTTAGTCCTCTATGTATTCTAAAATTGGCCATTTGGAGATGACTTAACTATAAAAATTTTGTGCATATTATATAGTTTTTAAAGAATTAATGGTAACCCTATACAGAATGTCTAGTAACTAATATATATTATTTTTTATCAGTAACTATTTCATATAATACTCCTTATACATATGGATAGGAAAATAAATGATAATTATTACTTAACAATGATGAAAGGGTCATTCAATTTTCTCTCAACTTTAGAAAAAAAAATCTCACGTTTTTCATAAAATGATCAAGATAATTTTCCCACCATTTCTCCCACTTCTCTGTACAACTTTTCCTAATGTATAAAACGAATCTTGGTAGGAATTCCAAATTCCCTATCGGATTTTCAAGTCTGTTGAGACATGCTAATTTTCTTCAACCTTAAATATTTTCTCTCATTGAATCTTCTAAGCAGTATTTTTTCATCCTCCAACAATCAATCTTACAGGTTTCTGCTCTGAAAGGTCTTCATCAACTTAGAGGAAGGATATTGATATAGTTTCATCTCCTCTTCCCAGACAGGGTGGGGACAACTGGTTATTCAATCCATGTTAGGTAATGTCTGCAAAGACAAGGAGAATTTGTTCCTATTCCTTTGAGGCACTGCTACTGCAAGTGGCTTTCTTAGGAAAACATTTCTAGCCTATTTAACAACATGACCAAACCATACAGCATATGCCAGCATGCCACTACAGAAAATCTGCCAAGGTGATCTTAATAGCACCTTATTATTTGCAACCACTGATCTAGGGATCAGAAGTGACTGCTGTGACTTCATTAAACCCACTGTCAAGGAAGTCCTGAATGTATCCTTTGAATTTAGCACTTTATCCCAACTAGCAAATCTAATCACAGAACTGGTCATTTGCACGTAGGTGCCATCAATTTTATTTATTTTTTGAGTGGAACATAAAATTGAATGTTCTACAAGTGAGGGGAATGAACAAAATTCATCTTTTGACACACTGCTGCCCTTGATAGATATTCTTCCTTAAGACTACAATAAAAATAACAAAACAAAACCCAGTGATGTGTGAAACTATTGATCCTTAAATGTAACACAATTGTTTCTGTTCTACCGTCATGAATTTTCCAAGATCTTCTGAGTCCTTTTCGTGGGAAGGTACCTGAACACAGGCAGGTTTACCATCATTAAATTATCTTTACATATATAACACCTGAAAGGTTACTCTGTCTTTTATCTCTGAAACAACCAACCTTCTTTGGAAGTAAATGAAATATGTCTCCTTGCTGCTGATTTGTTTCAAAAATAGGAAAATGTAGAACAATAGGTACATTATGCAGAGTGTTCCTGAAAGAGAACTTGTATAAATTGGTAATTTAGAAAATCAGTGGGTTGCAGATGAGACACAGCATCCTCTGTTGAGCTTTCAGCAACAACAGAAGTGTCATTTGAGTACACTCTTTAATCAAACTTTTTACAATCTATACCCGGTCTATGCAGAATTGAGTACTTAGGGCTGGGTGATATATTCCAATGCCTCCTGTTTCCTTGAGATCTAAGATGCTACTTTATCAAGCTCCTTTTTCACAGGAGGGAGTTCAAGCAGAGAAAGAGGTTAAACAGTACATCCAAGGTCATGCTGAAAGTAAATGGTAGAAATACATGTTCTCATTCTATTCTTTGGAATCAGTGTTCCTGTTGTTTAACCAAAAATGATATGACTAATATAATTTTTCACTAAGCTATTTCACACTCTTTGTTCCCTGGTAACAACCACACTTATTTGGCTAGGTAGACAGGAAATACTCTCAATGTCAGATAAGGCAAGACTCTTTCCTAGTCCTATGAAATGAATGCTAGCTGATCTGGATGAGTACTAGTAATTTCAATCCCTAATTGTTAATGGTTGCTCTAAGAGTAAGGACATAACCTAGTTCATGATAATTAAATGTAAAGAGTTGGATGGCATCTCTTCCAGAAGTAAATCACAGAGCCTTTAATCTACTTTGTATGATGGCAGGAGAATGTTTAGAACTCTAACTATCTATGTCTATTGGGTAACTAACAGAGACTTGAAAATGGCTGGCATCCTTGGGTACATTTATGAGTTAATATAACAAAACTAGAAACACCTACCTCCAAACTGCTTATTAACTAAGTTAATTAAAAGCCTCTATAGTTGAAACCACTATAATCCTTTACATCTATTTGAAAACATTATCAACAGATTAATGAAGTCACAGTATATATCACACACAAGTAGAGTGACTTGCATGCTTATCTGGAAAGTGAAGGATGGTGTTGGAGGGTAACTGAGACTTGAAGGTAAAGGGAGGGTCACTGATGTTTGTACTAGGTATAATAAATAAGGCAGTCATAATTAAGAATATGTTTGAATGTAAGTGCAATAGACTCAGTACTGGTTCAGAGTAGTTAGAGGTTCATGAGAAGAGCAGAATATAGACTAAAATGATATTAGAGAGACAAGAACTTGTTCCAATGATTCACTATGAATTAAAGGAAGTGGAAAATCTGAATATCAGTTAAAGATCACAACCTAGCTCATTACATAAATCTGGCCTGCTCCCTGTTTTCATAAAGACTTATTAGAACACAGCAGACATATTACATATTTCATCTGTTTACATATTACATATTTCAATCACAACTGATGATACAGACTAAAACATTTGCTATCTGATCCTTAATAAAAAGATTTTCCAACCCCTGGAGTCAGGTGTCCTGCAAAATTTCATAGTATGGAGACCTAAGCATTAGATTTATAGCATACATGAGAAGGTGGGAAGAAAAGAAGCAAGAAAAATTAAGCATTCTCTTGGAGGCATTTGGAGAAAAAGGAATGGCTGCTGTCCCAAAGAATCACAAAAATGCTTTATGTGTCAGTGACTAATGCTATAGAAGTGCCGTGTTTGCAAAACTGAATTTAAAACAAAGGTAAACTCATAGTTCTGTTAATATCATCGGGGGAAATTTTGACATGCTAAGAACATGACTGCCTGTCAGTTCTAATATGCAGGTAGGTAACCCAAATAAGTTAGGGCACAGACAATAGTTTAAGAGAGAATGTGTGAGGTGCATAGGGAGACGGGCTTTAGGTGTTGAGGTGGAGGAAAGGAAGAGTGATGCTAACATACAAAGCTCTCTCTTATCTCATGAGATTGCTTTTGGCCCAAAGCCTGACTGACGTTTCACCATTCCCCATCAATGTGATTACACATACTTTGGATCTAAAATTGCATTCTCAAAACTAAGCATCATCAAAAATGTAACAAAAGAAGAGATGGCTCATGACAATCCAAATGCCTCTACACAGGAAGAAAAATAAACATTTCATTTTCATAAAACTTGCTTTGAAAGCTGAAATTCACATAATGAATTCATAAAGAGACTTTGCTATGATAGAAATAATTTGGCCCTAAAATATGAACTGCTTTTATTCACATAATAATTGCCTGGCAGTACTGAAGGTTTTCTCCCCTTTCTTCTTGCCCATGTTTTTATTACATTGTCAAGATGTAGAAAGCCTAATTCAGGGTGCCTCATGGTGGAAATTTCACCCTAAAATGTATGAGTCAGGAAACAACATCACAAACAGTACCAGAACCATGTGTCTTCACAAGTAATAACAGGCAGGAATAGAACAGTCACCTGCATTTGGTGTACCATCATTTAAACATGGTAATTAAAACACTGAATGAAAAAAGAAGTAGGACCCGCAATAAGAGCTTTTTTTGCCTTCTAAATAGAGGGTGCTTTTTTATAAAAAAGATATTTTTATACTTTCTATCTGGACATTTTTTCTGTCGTCTAAATAATGCCTACTGATCTTACAAAATACAGTTCAAATGTTACCCATAAGTCTCTTCACAGACCCATTCGGGTCTAAAAGAACCCCACAATCTGCAGGTTACTCAGCACCCTGTACTTGGGCCAAATATATAGTTATAGCATTGGTTAGTGTTTTTGTCACTCCTGAAAAGGGGCAATTCTTTTATAGCTCTCTGGTGTCCACTGCAGTGCCTATCTGCTGAAGATAAATACAGAACACCAGAAGAATAGCATGATGTTTTCCTCAGATTAAGATTTTTATCTTTTCATAGAGAAAAAGTGTTTTCTGACAAAGCAAAGTGAAAGTAAGTGTAGTCATATGGCATGATGGACAGTGATATGGACTAGTCTGGATTCTTGAAATCACTCATTAACTAGTTGTATTATTATTTAACCTCTCTGTATCTCATTACCATTCCATGTTACAAGCAAGAACACGGGATATAATTAGCCAATATGAATGAGGCCTTATTATAATGTCTAGTTATCTTTGAAACTACAAATGTGTAACTGGAACAAAAATATATTTTCTTCCCACTCTGGAAATAATATACTTTCAATTAAAATGTCATATGTATTTTGATATTATATAGATATGTGACCTGAATTGATATACCATACATTATCCAGGTTATTCTAAATAAGTTATTGTGTCTAAATAAGTTTAAGTTGAATGTTTATGCCATTGTTAAGTTCCATTTGTCAACTGGCAAGTATAATGCCTGAAGATGTGACATTTTTACATGTTTGTGTTATACAATATATATATTTATGATATTTTATAAAAATCCTAATGCTAATTACTATGCAAAATAGGTGTTCTTTGAATTATGTTTTATTAAATCTGTAAATTAGATATAGACTTTTATATTCTTTTTAGAGGAGCAGATGAAAAACATAGATATGATACTCTACCACCATTAACACAATTGAATGGCCTTAATTTCTCAATAGGATCATTCAATATTCATTTTTTAATTTCTGCATTTACACATAATATCTCTCTGGAGGCCTCTAACAGATTCTACGGCTGCAGTTTTAATGAGAACTTTCAAAGGTTACTATGAGATGATGATCTATACTTAATTCATAGATTTCCCCAGACGTTCGTGCAATTCAGTGCTGTTTAGATTCTTTTTTAGTTTTATTGTTCTTGAAACATTTATCCCAATTTTAACTGCATCTTTAATCATTATTAGCATAACCCTTTCATCCTTTAAGTTAGTATTTTGAGAATTAATATGGAAAAATTATGGTCTCTTTAGGGAATTTAATAACTTGTGAGGAAGCACTACAAAATCATATCACATCTATATGATGTTTCAAAATGTCATGCTCAAATATTTATCTAATGACACAATATTCATGCTTATTTCTGCAAAAATGAAATGCTATTTTTATATAAAATCATTGATCAGAGTTGAATATATCAAGTACTTAAAGATTACTGATACACAGTTAATGATTTCACAAAGTATGTGTGGATCAAAAATACACTGATCTGAGAGCAGAAACCTAAATTGAAATCTGACATAAATCTGAATTAGTTTTTCAGATAAGTTTTGTGACCATGATGAAGTGGACTTGTCTTACTGAGAAAAAAAAATTTTTTTCATCTATATGTAAAAATATTATGAACTCATTCAATGTACATCAAAATTATCATATATATCATATATACATATCATATATATGGTATATATGGTAAACTCAAGTGATTTTTACTACTATTGTTTTTATCACAGTAGGCACTTAAATGAATCACCCCCTATATATTCAAATGAAATAAAATTTAGAATGATTTACTGCTACTGTAATCCCATTTAAGGTAAGATTTTAAATTAAATGAAACTGTAGTTCTCAATGTTACTGGCCTAAGAGAAATGTTCTAGACAATATCCTAGTATCTTCGTTAAGTGTGTCCTTATCCTCATTTGGGCAATCTTCCTCAACTTCAGAACAAACACAGCAATGGGAAAGATGCCATGTGTGATTATTGTCCTTTGAACAGTTATAGAAACTGAGTTTCAAAGAGAGTAAAAGAAAGAATTTCTGGTTATTCTCCTTATGCATGGCAGAGTAACTCTACAAAGTGTGAACATGTGATTTTCATGGAAAGGAATAGAGGAAGTAAAGTGAAAATGATTAAGAGAGTAGAAAAGGGTATTTTTGTATTCCAAATCAGTAATTCAAGCTGTTGTTTTCTTGTCCTGTGCATTTATATATCTGATCTATAGTTGTAGGTTCTTTTAATAATTCACTTCTACCAATTCTACTCAAGACTGACTTTAATGAGATAACTTCTGTAAACCTGGAAACCTTAGGTATGAGATTTTGGTTTTTATTCTTCATTGTTCTTTCCTAGATATCTGGTGGGCCATTTACATTCCATAATCTTTTCTCTTCAAATTTATACCTTTGTCAATGTCCTTAGAAAAAGAAATTCTAGGCTTTGTGATCTTATTTATCTTATTTAAATCTAGCTAGCTTGTCTTGGAGAAGTCATTTACCTTTTCACAAAAAAATGAAAGATATAAACAAGATTCTCTTCAGGGTTCATTTAACTCAATAATTGAAGTTGTTATTAATTGTAACACAATTACACAACTTCCCAATTTCTCAAAGCAATTTTAACATATCAAAAACATTAAACAGGAAATTGATCTTTTAGTTTGCCCCTTCAAGGTGTATCTTATTAAACACAACTCTCGTTATACTTATTACCTCAGTGATTTTAGACACTCTAATGCATCCTAATTGTTGAACTGACTTGGAAGATGAATCCAGAAAAAAGGCAGAGAAAATCTAAAGCACAGCTATCAATCACTAGTCTCTTAAATTCCATGCATTCTTGTTAAAATGTCTTCACTTCTAGTTTGAACACAGTTAATAGTACAATTTAAAGGAGTCGCTAATCTCCCCTTAATAAAGCTATTGAGGGCCTCCCTGATGGCACAGCAGATTGAGTGCCTCTCTGTGATGTATCTGCAACACAACAGCGCTCATGTTTAATCCCAGCTCAGGGAGGGGACCCACATGACACAGCAGACCTCTTCTACCTCGCCCACTGCTCTCCTCAGCAGTGTACTTTGGTCAATCTGCCTGTTTTGCTCCCCACTCTGCCTCCGGTGAATTTTCTCACCTCCCGCGCCTCTGGCCTGTCTGTACTCCAGCTCCTGCATGCATATATAAATAAATCTTAAAAGAATAAAAATTTAAGAAAGAATAATGCTACCAAGTATTAATATACCCAGTACCAAGAAATAATCTATGGACCACCAATCTCTTTAAGAAATAAATCCTATGTTCTCAGAAATAAATCCTATAGTGTTCTACATCTCTCCCAGCCTCTATAACCACTAGACTCTTCCCACATCTGTACATCTCCTATCTTGTTTCAGCCTATGTTGTTCTGTATCCTAAAATTTTGACCTGTCCCTCTGAATATAACATAACATGCTCATATTATCAACAAAGTCCCCTATGTTCTCAACACTGTTCATTAAAGTCTGTTTTATATTGTCACTCTAATTAAAATCTGGGTATACCCTATGGACACTGATTCAACTATAATTTTTCAAGTGGTATCTGTACCTCAATATCTAGGTACTTCAGGTTTTGCGGGTGTGGCATCTATGCTTACATCTCCTCATTGAAAATTCTAAAACTTTTATCCACCTTCCCACCTAAACAACACAGAAAAAAATTAGCATCTCTGAATCATATTTCATTTACTATTCTTTATTGATGAAAATAAACTTCTGAGTAAATGCACAATTGCTTTTCTCTTCACAACTTTCCTTTTCATAATTTTTGGTGGTATTAAGATCTCCACAGAAGATCCACTTAGCCCCTTTATCCTAAAGTTTCCAAAGCTTCTTATGTCTTTCATATTTCTCAGCTTTCAATACCATCACAAGCTTATTTTTAACATTACACCACCTTAAGATGCACAACTTTCTAAAACTATTTCAAATCACCCTCCTTTTTAATTATTTGTTTATAACATAGCCTCCTTTATTGACTTGTAGTATTTTGAACTATGTCTTCAACAATTCTTCCAACCACACTGGATTTATCAATTCAATTTTATAGCACTTCTTCAAAAAATTCAGTTTTTTATTTCTATTTGAAGGTTCAGTCAGTATATCACATAGCTGTTAGTCATTGTATCTCCTTCATCTCCTCCAAGTTAGTGCCAATTTTTCCTGTCTTTCTTGTGCTTGCCACTTTTACAGAGTGTCACATATTTTTTAGAATGCCCTTCAAATTGGGCTTATCAGATGTTTCTACATGATTTTACTAAGGTTATGGATTTTGGGGAAGGGTAGTACAGATGTACCCTTATACTTAACACATCAAGGGGTCTATAATATTGACATGACTTATTACTGGTAATATTAATCTTGAACCCTTGGTTAAGTAAGGAAGCATCTGTAAGGTTCTTTAGTGAAGTTACAATTTTTCCTTTTTCATAATCCATTCATGAGAAATTAGTCACTAAGGTTAGTCTATATTTAAAAGAAGAATTAATCTTCATCTGCTCTAGAGAGAATTATCAAACCATCTTTAAATATATGATTAAACTATTACGTGATTAAAAAACATCTTAGGAGAGATACATAGAAATAGCAAATATACTTTTTCTATTTAAAATTTCTCCGATAATTCTAGCATTCATCAGTGGTATCACTTGTAGCAATTATTACTGTGATTATATTCTAATATTGATTTTTGTGACTATTATTCCTTCTTTGAGTTTTTCTATACAGATTTGTTCATTGGCATTTATTATTTATTCAATCATCTACATTACAACATGGACCTACTGATATTTATTTTTCCCTTGAACTGCAGTCCAATAGCATCATCGTTGATTTTGTTGAGCAATTTGTTCCTTCTTTGGAGAACTTCCTTACTTTTGACATCCCTGCATAATGCAGATGATTTTTGTGTATCATCTGTCACAACTCAAAAGATACTTACTTCCTTTCATTATACATTGGTACATTAGCTATTACAAATCTTTATTATTCTAGGATTTACATCTTTTTTTATTATTTTACCAACAAGTAATTTATTACTTCATTGTTACTGTTGTAACTCTATTTTCATTCTTTCTTCCATTCTTTGTAAAACCAGTCTAACATATATGTTTACATATATGCACATGCATACATAAATATAAAGTTATACATATTATAAAGAACATTATTGATTTTACATTGAAAGTTTAAATAAATTTTAAAGTTGAGAAAATATTTTGTTTACTTTTTTATATCCAGTGTTCTTCATTCTTATGTGAATTCAAATTTTCATGTATTATTTTCTATTTGCTTTCATAAATCTTTTAATATTTCATTTGATATAATTTTTATAATGATTAATTCATCTTTAGCTTCACAAAAAAAGGGTTTACTTTTAATTTTCTCTATTTATTGAATTCAATTACTTTTTAAATATTTTCAATACTCTAAGTCTATTGCTTATTTATATTTCAGTTTTTAGTTTATGGAAAAATATTATGCAATCAAGTGGTGCTGGGCAAACTGGACTGCTACATGCAAAAGAATGAAACTAGAATACTGCCTTTCACCATGCACAACAATCAACTCAAAATGGATTAAGGAC
>JAGFMF010011458.1:5770747-5782618 GCA_019455555.1 Galemys pyrenaicus | reverse complement strand
GCAATAAAGACACAGAAACCAAAAATGAGGAGACAAGGACAGAATGGGGACACCTGGTGGGGAGGGGAGGGGGAGGGTTGAGGGAAGATGGGAGCACGATTGATGGCAAGTATATGTAAATTAAAAAAATATTTTATATTAATAAAAAGGAAAAAATATTCTGCAATCCCTATACTGTATTTCTTTTTTTTTTTTTAAGATTTTATTTATTTATGCACACAAGAGCCGGGGTACAGGCCAGAGTCGCGGGAGGTGAGAGGACTCACCAGAGACAGAGTGGGGAGCAGAACAGGCAGATCTACTGAAATACACTGCTGAGGGGAGCAGTGAGCAAGGAAGGAGAGGTCTGCTGCACCTTGTGGGCCCCCTCCCTTGCCGAACTCAAGCTGCAGTGGCTGTGAAAGCTCCATAGTGCTTTGCTGAAGCCCTTGGGCCACCAGAGAGGCCCCGATACTATATTTCTTACCCTAACTATTTTTCTCTCACAAGTCTTAATTTATTTTTATTGTCTATTTATTGTTATTGTTCTCTTAAGTGGATTATCAGCAATGGTGTAATGCCTTGGTCTCATTTTCCTTTCTGTTCTTTTTATTTTGTTTGAGTCTTTTAGCTTTTTGTATATGTGATGTTATCATTTTCTTATTACTGTGGTAATAAATTACCACAAACAATGGTTGAAGACAACACAAATTCACTTACTTTATTCTTCTGTAGGTCAGAAATGGGCAATGGGTCTTATGTATAAAATCAACATTTTAGTAGGACTGTGTTCCTTCTTGAACCTCTATGGGGAAATGTATTCCCTTGCCTTTTTTTTTTATTAAAATATTTTAAAATTTACATATACTTGCCTTTTTTGCATCCAGTAGTCACCTACAGTCTTGGCTCACACTACCTTTATCTTCAGAGCATAACACATAAGACCCCCTTCTTTATTGCATCTCTTTCTTCCTCTCCTGTTCTACCCTGCCCTTCTCATAGACCCCCTGGCTCCATCTTGTAAGGATTTCTGTGTTTTATTAGACCCACTAGAGTAGGTGAGGCTACTGTCCCCATATCTGTACTTTTCCCCCACCACCCTATAACCCTTGATACTTTTTCCCTCCCACCTCTCCCTTAATCTCAGAAACCTCACTTCATGTAATTGTGTCCATTATTTGTTAATAAGTCTTTTGTTATGTTGAGTTGTCTGCAATGCAAATATCAAGCAATCACCTTTGTAATTTGGACTTGCCTTCCTTACACATAATTTCCCTGAATATCTTCAATTTTGTTGTGTGTGGCAAACATTTCATCTTTCTTATGGCTGAATAGCATTCCATTATGTAGACATACCGCATTTTCTTGATCCAAAGCCCCTATATGGGCCCTCAGACTATTTCCATGAGCTAGCTAATCTGTATTAATGTGTGCCAATCTTAGAAGTGAGAGATGTTATCTCATTGTGATTTCAACATGCATTTCCCTCATTGAAGCTGATGTGATTTTTCATATATCTATTCATTTCTGGATTCATTTTTGGTAAATTGTTCAGATCAGCTGCAGATTATTTGGGTTGTTGGCTTTTGATTGTTAAATTGAAGAATTTTTTATATGTCTTGGATATTAACCATTTGTTGGCTATTCATTGTGAAAATGTTTTCTCCAACTCACTAGGAGTCTTCTTACTCTTATCTTGAACTAATCCATATTATTTATCTTTGCTCTTATTTTGCTTATTGTGGGAGTTGAGCTTGGAAAGACCACTTTCATCATTGATATCATAAGTCTCCAATTTCTTTTTCTACACATTTTATTGTTTTAGTTATATAATTCATTTTGAATTTATTTTAGTGTATGTAGTTATAGAGTGATCCAGCTTCATTCTATTAAGATATGGCAGTCCAGTCTTCCCAGAAACATTTATTAAAGAGATCCTCCTTTCCCCTATAGTACAGACATGGCTCTTTTGTCATATCCTATAATTTCCACAGAACCAGCATCATATAATATGGGACCAGAGATTATGTGCCAGTGCTATGGAAATGATTAGGCTATACAGCTGTCATCAATCTAAATTGGAAATGAGATATTTAAATCAATTACTATAACACAGCACAGGAAATGCTACACAAGAAGTGTATCTACAGTACAATGAAAGTACAAATATGAATGCATCTTACTATTTTGGGGATTAGAAAGGCCTTAACAAGCTAGACTATTATAAAGTGTAATATAAAGATTGAGTAGGTGCTTTCTAGACTATGTGCATTTAGGCAGATGGAAAAATTATTTTTTATTAAACTTTTTAATTTTAATTTTCTTACATCATTGTTCATTTTTGTACAGTATTTAATTTATCCCCTCAAGTGTAGTCCCTGTAAATCTCCCACCACCATATCACCCATGAATTGTCAGTATAGTCCTTTTTGTTCTTCCCTTCCCTGTTTTGATTTTTCTTCCTCCCCTTTCTTTTCTGTGTGCCTCAGATCTATAGTTTGCCTACAAGTTTTGTCTCTTTTTTTTGACACTTTGTTCAGTTTCCCTGTATTTCTCATAAGTGATACCACCCAGTATTTTTATTTTTCCTTCTGACTTACTTCAGTGAGCATAATTCCTACCAGCTCCATCCATGCTGTTGTGAATGGTGTGAGTTTATACTTTTTTATTAGTGAGTAGAATTCCATTGTGAATATAGACCACATCTTCTTGATGTTCATTTGTTTTTGAGCATTTAGATTGTTTCCCAGATGGAAAAGTTAAAAAAAGTCATTGCAGTGGGATAGGTTAGAACACACCTGATGAACTTTTAGCAAATTAATAGATTTACTGAAGTACATGGCCACAGGAGAGGAAAAAAGATTTAAGACATTTAATACAACTATTCCATTAAAAATTTTGAATTTTGATAACTCTTAGCTCACAGTTTGTAGGTAAACTGGACAGTTCTTCTGGACTGAGGTAATATGAATTAATTTTAGTGGGACTAAATGCATTATATGTGTAAATGGTTAGCTGCCAATCAGCTCTAATGTGCTTTTTTGATCTGGCTAAGGATCTCCCACATCCAGAAGTATTAAGTGGACTTGGACTTAGTCTTTTATCCTCCAGAAAGTCTAATCATGGACTAGTTTCATACTGTGGATATAAAAGTGCAAGTACAAGTTTGCAAGGTTTTGTGAAGTCAACTATGACTTATGATATGCTACATTCTTTTGAACAATTCAAAACAGAAGTGTCTCAGATTGAAATGGTGAGAAATACATACTTAATAGAAGAAATTGCAAGCTCACACTATAGATGGGTTTGGCCACATAAAATAAAGTAAATGTAGCTATTTTCACAAACAATATATAGAATTGTTTTTAAGGAAACAAATACAATGTTTTATGGCTATTATAGATATCTAGTAAAACAGCTTGGATTTATAGCCTTCTTTAATATATCACTTTTTTCTAAACCAACAACAGCAGCAATAATGTTTTGCAGACCCTGAGTACCTCATAAAGAACCAAGTTATACTGACTATATTTTTCTCCCTGCAGGCGATGAGATAGATGCTGTTTTTTTTTTCTTCTCATAATTATAATGCAATTTACTGAGATTGTTTTCCATCCCAAACCTTCCCAGTCTTTAAACATGGTCAGATGCCAATTAATTATCTTAATCTTCTCTTTCCCTTTATATCAAACTGTGTTCTAAATTGACATCCTTTCTAGATGGATGGTTGGAGCTATTCCCTTGGAAAATAAGGCTTGGGTTAATCTAAGTCACTCAAATGCTCTTTTCTCCAATAATCCAGATGGCTTTATTCTGTATTTCTCTGGTAAAATAGAGATTTTCTTACTGGCTATGGAGGGGCAGCAATATTAAGATCAATTCATTTTGGGTTTTATGGGTTTTATGGTGTAATTATGCTTCTATCTATTAGTGCTTCTAGCCAACCAGATCTGTCTCCCCAAAGTTATAAAATCAGCTAACCAAAGCACCATGTTCTATCATATTCATCCAGAGAACTGAGCCTTTTATTCATTCTTTGTTCAAGTAATGGTCGAAAGAGAAGTTTTAGTGATGGCATGGTATCGCTTATCTATACTGATACCCATCCAATATCTGCATCAGTGATAGAATCACTTAGTGATAGAATCATTTAGTGATAGAATCACTAAAGAATCAATAGGAAGCTTGAGTTTACATATGCTTTTTAAATTCTAGAAAAAAGTATGCACAAAAAAACCCCACAGAAAAAATTTTTTGCCTTTCCTTCCAAAGTCAGCTTAAAATCAATTAAATTGAAAGATTAAAGGCTGAAGCTTTTTTACTTTGTAGCCCTCACCATTAAACTCCAAAATGATTTATAAACTATTTAGCAACCATAACATAAACAGAATCACAGAATCACCTAGAAAACCTCCCTTGTAGTTAGGAATATAGGGAAACCCAACAAAGTGTCAGAAAAAAGGACAAAGCTTTCAGGTAAACTGTAGATCTAAAGCATACAGCAGGGAAGGGGGAGGGAGAGGAATCAAAAGAAGGGAGAGCTTAGAATAAAGGACTATGGTGATGGTTCACAGGTGATGTGGTGGGAGATTTGTGGGGATTTATTCATTTATTGCACAAAAATGAATAACAATGTAAAAAATTAAATAATAAAAAATAAAGAGAGGTGAGCAACTCAAAAAAACAAAACAAAACTTTTCTCCTAGTTACTTCTGCAGATCCTGATGGTTATGGGCAGACAGTAGAAAATGTGGCTGTTGCATTCATTTATTCATTGATATCATTAATATTTTTTAAAGATTCATTTACTTATACATACAAGAGCTGGGGTACAGGCCAGAGTCGTGGGAGGTGAGAGGATTCACCAGAGACAAAGCGGGGAGCAGAACAGGCAGACTGACTGAAACACACTGCTGAGGGGAGCAGCAGGCCAGGCAGGAGAGGTCTGCTACACCATGTGGGTCCCCTCCCTGGCCGGTGGCAGGGATTGAACTAGTGGTGCAGTGGCTGTGGTTTGCTTCATAGTGTGTTGCTTAACCCACTGCGCCACCAGGGAGGCCCTATAGTAGTTATTTTAACCCTGTAAATTCATGGATTTTAGTTCAAGGATGTCTGAATTTTTGCTCCACTCCCTGTAATACAGTGAACATTAAGTGTCATATATAACTTAATGGAATACTTTGTAAAAACTTCTCCATCAAATTCCCCTACTTCCTTTAGATCACTAGTCAATTTTCACCTTTACAAAGACTTTTCTAGGCCATCCTATTTAAGATTATTATAAAAATTGTTAGTTTTGCCCTGACTCGTTGATTCCATAACACTTATCACTAGTTGGGCTTACATAATGGATTTTTTTTCTGCATTTCCTAAACCACTATTAAAAGTTGAACTTCTAGTAAGAAATTTCATATTTTTCATTCATGACATAATTCCTAGTCCTTAGTTTATTTTCAAAAATTATTTATGATATCTTACAGAGAACTCACTACTCTCCTCGGATGAGGAAATTTGTCAAAATTCACTCTACCCATACTTAGTAGGTTCAAGTCAATGCTTCTAATTTCCTGAAAAAATATTTTGAATTGACATTCAACTTTGAACATAAATGAAATTTAAGAAAAATAATTTGGATATTAGTACAGGGTGTTGGAATTACATTGGCATGAGAATCATATTTGTTATTTTATTACTCTATTTTTTTCTTATAATGTTGGCTTTCTTTCCTCATGTGTAATCCCCATAATTTCGACCACCAATTTACCCGTGCACCATCACCATAGTCCCTTGTGCTCTTCTTGCCCTCATTTTAATTACTATCCCTTCCCCTTCCCCTGCAGAATATCTCTGATTTATAGTTGTCTGTTTATTTTTGTTTTGTTGTCATTCTTCCTTGATCCCATATATTCCTCCTGTAAGTGAAACCACCCAGTATTTTTCTTTTTCCTTCTGACTTATTTCACTGAGCATAATCACTTCAAGATGCATCCATGTTGCTGCAAATGGCATTGGTTTATCTTTTTTGATTTCTGAATAGTATTCTATTGTGTATATATACCATATCTTCTAGATCCATCTATTTTTGGCATTTGGATTGATTTCAAGTATTACCTATTATAAATAGTGCTTCAAGTTGTTCATGTATTCTTTTGAATTAATGTTTTTGTGTCCTTTGAGTAGGGGGGAAAAAAACCAACAAGTTCAGGGAACAGTGTCAAAACAGGGGAGGAAGAGAAAAAAGCACAAATGATGGTGCATGGGTGAGTCGGTGATGGAAATTTTATGGGGACTACACCTGAGAGGACAAAGCAAATATTATACAAAAATGAACAATGATATAATATATATATATACATAAGCACATTTATATAAAAAATATTAATGATATCTGGGACCTCCCTGGTGGCTCAGCTGGGTGAATGCAGCACTGTGAAGCATCCATGGCGCAGCAGTGCGAGTTGGATCCCCAGCCAGGGAGCTGACCCACATGGCACAGTAGAGCTCTCTTGCCTTGCCTGCTGCTCCCCTCAGCAGTGTATTTCAGTTCATCTGCTCCTCTGCTCCCCACTCTGTCTCTGGTGAATCCTCTCACCTCCCACGACTCTGGCCTGTACCCTAGCTCTTGTATGCATAAATAAATATTTAAAAAAAAATAACTACTATATATTTAACCTAATAAGACTGTGGGCTGAAAACTTAGGCTGTGCTCTGCTAAGGTCTTCCGGTATGAGAAAGGGTCTCTAGGTCAACTATAGGTAAAACAAGAGACTTTGTAGGTCATGCCTGGATGCTTTTAGATCTATGGATCCATAGTCAGTACAGTTGACAACTGAGCTTTCACCATCTAACAGACTTACTCCAATGACAGAGGTAAACAGGGAGAGAAGAAAAAGCAGTAACAGCAGCAGCAACAGTACCAGATAAGGGAACTTGAGATTCAAAACTTTTCACAATGTCATTTTCAATAATGACATTGACAAAACCAGACAGAAGGTGAGCCCAGATTTAAGAGGTAGGGAAACAGACACTCCTTGCAATGAACCAAAAATTGTCAAGTCAGACATCAAAAGCAAGTGGATATAGAGATGAAAATGACTGCAACCACTTTTCTCAATAACCTACTGCAATTTTGTTTGTTTGCTTTTTTGTATGTTTGCTTAAATAGGGATGATAATACCTTCCTCTTGGAGTTTTTACATAGATTAGGTGATACGAATAATTAGTTGATACAAATTTTCTCAAAACAAAACAAAATTAAACAGTACAATTGTTTACTCACATATTGCTTAAGAAGGTCACTTTTGTACATGTAAGGAATTCCCTTAACTAAGAAATAGTTATGTGTTTACTCTCCTAATTAAAAGTTCTTTGGAGTAAAGAAATACTGACTAATTTACCAAAGTTTTCTCAAAATTATTTACTAAAATATAGATGGTTAACACTACTGAAGTTTATTACGTAAAAGCAAAATAATTTGCAGACTTCTGATAAGAAAGTCTCAAGACCTTAAAAATAATCATTAATATTTATTAATTTTAATACATTTCAACATACATTTCTTGACTGTCCCTAATGTTCTCGTAAGCAGGAAAGAATAGGAAATAAAATTGTAAGAAAAAAGACTTAGATGGAGCCTCCCTGGTGGTGCAGTGGGTTAAGCAACTCACTATGAAGCAAACCACAGCCACTGCAGCACGAGTTCGATCCCTGCTGCCGGCCAGGGAGGGGACCCACGTGGTGCGGCAGACCTCTCCTGCTGTGCCTGCTGCTCCCCTCAGCAGTGTACTTCGGTTGATCTGCCTGTTTTGCTCCCTGCTCTCTGTGGTGAATCCTCTCACCCCGCCACACCTCTGGCCTGTACCCCAGTGCTTGTGTGCATAAATAAATAAATAAAAGACTTAGATGAATGACTATGAAGTCTCAGGCTGGCCCTTTTGGTAGCACTTAGTTCATTATGCTTTGTTCAAGAATGTCATTTTAGTTGATTCTCAGAGTAGCCATGCCATGTATCATTATCAATAATCCCACTGAAGGAAATTTTGGCTCTACAGGAGACCTAACATTCTTCATACCCTGCTCTGTTACCCTCACATTGCCTCTTGAAAGTTGGCAAAGACACTGAATATATAATTTTTGTCTAACTCTATCATTTATAGAGCTAAAGAGCTCAGACTCCACTCTAAAGGATACAACTGGCTAAAGTTGTATGAAACAGGTCAATAATTCTTTAGTCTCTATGTGTTCCTAGAGTGACACCAGCCTTCTGTTGGCATCTCCCTACACTGACACAGCAAGCTTTTTTCCATTAGGAGAGTTTTGTGATGAGTCCTTGAGAATTCAGGGTATTTTTCTCTCTCTTCCTCCCTTCCCCTCTTTCATGAAAATGAAAAAGCATGGATTCTGAATCACATAGAATAGGTTGTTTTGTAATACTAGATATTTTGAAACTTGGAATAAATTACTCCAAAATTCTTCTGATTAGCTGGAAACCAGGGAAACTAATTCACACAGACACCATCAGCATCCTCCTGCCGCTCCTACACACACAAACACACACACACACACACATATGGTCTTTAGAATTTATTTCCAGTGGTGTTTCAGAACCCCATATACTCCAATGGTAGGACCACAATAATGTATTAGTCCATTGTGAGGTCAGACTATATACTCACTAAGTCACCAGTTAATTAAGCTCATGATTTCTCTTTTTCTTACTTTTAGCTGGTACTAGATGATATAAAATGAGGTCATAAATTTAAGTAAATGTGTCAATGGAGTCATGGTAAGTGACATGAAGTTCCAGGTTGCCATTTTTTAAAAATCTTACATTCTCTACTGATATTCAAGGCCTGTTACAGAGTTGTAACTTTCATCTTACTAATGGGCCTACTATTATGGTTTAATGGTTCTGAAAGGACCCCACTCAAGAGAGGGCATTTTGGCCTCAAGATCCCTTAAAACTCTTGGTCTCTACCTGAAGATGTTTTTTAATGCTATATATTATATGTTTCAATTGCCATGGCCTTGATCTAAATGAGGTGTAGTAAGATACTGAATTGTGTCATTCTCAAAAGTCATCTGTGCAAGTTCAAAGTCCTATTATAATTGTATTTGGTTATAGAAAGATAATTACTTTAAATAAGTAATTAGTGTTATATGAGGTCATAATTATGAACCTTAATCCAACAAGACTGATGTTCCTATATGAAGAGGAAGAAACATTAGAGTTTCCCCCACCCATCTGTATATAGGAAAGTGATTGAGTGAGGAAATAGCAAAAGGGAGATGATTACATGCCAAGAGGAAGGCCTCAATCCTCAACCCTCAACCCTGCTTTCACTGATCTCAGATTTAAAGTCTTCATACTGGAATAAAATTTTGTTGTTTAAGTTGCACTGTCTGTGGTAATTTGCTATAGTAACTGGATCAGTCTAAAACATGTGTATTACATGTAAGTCATCCATTGAAACTTGTCAAGAACAACTCACAGTGCCCTTTCCTTTTTATACACAATCCAGAAGGTCTGGCTTAATAAAGTGGTGAAATAACCTTCAGAAGATACAGCTAAGGTATCATATTAGAGGCGTTACCTGTGAAGATAAGATACGAGGCTTCACAGTATAAGAATTGAATGGTACTGGTTGCCCAAAAGTTAGAATGCATGAACCACAAAATGAAAGTAGAAATGGTCATGTTTACTATCACTTCCAACAACCCAGTTTAGTGGTTTGTTCTTGTTCTCATAACACTCATTTTTCAAGATATAAAAGCACTGGTTTCCAAAGATGGTATCACATCAAACTAAAATTCTGATGGAATGGAGGAAACAGAATATGCTAAGCATGTGGATTTGGATATATAAGTGATGAATTATACAATATGCTGTGAAGTGAAGTCCTTCCTAGATATCCTTTACCTACCAATGAACTCATCTCTCATTTATGTGCATGACAGTTGATGCTAGCACATGACTACTTTTCTCTGGAGAGTTACCTAAAACAGTTAGCTTTATAGGAGTTTATGCCCTACTCTTAAGAGCAGACTGTATCTAATTACCATAACTGATATGAGGTATACACAGTTACATAACCCTGAGGTACCTACCACTCATGCTCCAGAGCTCACCTATGTGGTAAGAGCTCAACTAAACCCACATATCTTCTCTTACATTTTCCCTGCCCTATTCTGTTGTCTCTACTTTCTTAAGAGTTTCTCTTGAGAGAATTCTCTAAAAATATATCTTAGTTAAGAATATCCATCTCAGGGTCTCCCCGGTGGTGCAAGGGGTTGAACACCGCACTGTGGGGCTTCCACAGCCACAGCAGCAAGAGTTCAATCCCTGGCCAAGGAGGGGACTCACATGGCGCAGCAGACTTCTCCTGCCTCACCTGTTGCTCCCCTTAGCAGTGTATATCAGTAGGTCTGCCTGTTCTGCTCCCCGCTCTGTCTCTGGTGAATCCTCTCACCCCCTAATGCCTCTGGTCTATACCCCAGCTCTTGTATGCATAAATAAAATCTTAAAAAATATATCCATCTCAGACTGCTTTTAGGGAACCTGACTTAGGATACGATGCCATCAGTATAAAATGGTGTGTGCAAAAGTATGTCACTAACTAGAAGGTTTATACAAATATACCTAAGAAGACTTTTTTGTGCACTAGATTTTTAATGGCATTTTGTGAGTTTTAGAAATATAACAAATTAAGAGAAATTTTACTTTACCCATATTGAGAGAACTTAAAGAAACATGTGACTAAAAATAATGCAGACTTCGGTTTAAGATACTCCCTTCTGAATCAGTTTAAAAATTATTAGAGAATTATCCCTCTTTAGAGGGTTCAAGCTTGCAGAATGACTGTTGCAAATCTTTCTACTTTTACATGTAAATGTATGGATTAGACAGAACACTTTATGGGGGAAGCAGCAAATACATTCAAATTTGGACATACTGTTAATCAAAGTCAACTTTGTATAGCTGATCCTATACTACTGCATCAAATCCTCATGGCCTTAGGTCTGCCCTGCAATGATGCAAACAAAATCCTACTTCTACATGGCATTTTATAAACTGTGGAGGTACATATTAACAATGTTTGCAGTTGAAATTGCATGTATAAAATGTATTTTTTCTCTGTTTTGCACTGATATATGACAAAATGTCTGAATTCTGAAGATAAGGAAATAAAGGAGCTTGTCTTGATAACAAGAGAGGTTGCAAGCACAATCTTTCTTCATTCTAAGGTCCATGTGCATCCATTATAACAGAATAAATTGCAAGGTCTGGGCACACTATAGCCTGGTTAAGGGTTTTTGTCATTTGTTTGTGTATGTGATATATATATATATTTAATTTTATATATATTTTACATTATTTTTCATTTTTGTACAGTGTATACTTCTCATCCCCATGAAATTCTCATCACCAATTCACCTGTGTACCATCACCTGTCATTGTTTTATTTCAGTTTGTTTTCTGATTTAGCTTTTAATAGAAGGGGTGGAAATATTATTTACTTTCTGTCTTTCTGCTTCACATCTCAATTTCTTATTTTGGGACTATACTTTACTTCGAGATGTTCCTTTTATTTTAAGCTTTTTTTAAATTTATATATATTTGACAGCAATTGTAATCTCCATGTATTCCCCTTCACCATATCACCAGTGCACCATCACCTCAATCCCTCGTGCTCCTGTCTGCCCTCAACCTTCCTCCTCTTCCCTCCCTGCCAAGTGTCCCCAATTTGTCCTTGTCTCCTCATTTTTGGTTTTTGTTGGTCTTTATTGCTATTATTATTATTATTATTGTTCTTATTCCTTTCCTTGATCCATATTTGGTTCCCTTATGTTCCTCCTAAGGGAGGAACCATCTGGTATTTTTCTTTTGCCTTC
>JAGFMF010011458.1:5753840-5769433 GCA_019455555.1 Galemys pyrenaicus | reverse complement strand
TAGATTTTCTGTAGAGCTTTTGGGGTTCTCTATGTATATTATCATATCGTCTGCAAACAGTGATAATTTTACTTCTTCTTTCCCTATTTGGACACCTTGCATACCTTTTTCTTGTCTTATTGCTCTGGCCAGGACTTCCAGTGTTATATTGAAGAACAGTGGTGAAAGAGAGCATCCTTGTCTTATTCCAGATCTTAGGGAGAAGGCTTTTAGCTTTTCGCCATTGAGAATGATATTGGCTATTGGATTGTCATAGGTGGCCTTTATTATGTTACTATATGGTCCTTCTATCCCCAGAATTCCAAGGACCTTCATCATAAATGGATGCTGTACTTTGTCAAAAGCTTTCTCAGGGCCTCCCTGGTAGCTCAGTGGGTTAAGCAATGCACTGTGAAGCAGACCACAGCCTGCAGCACAAGTTTGATCCCTGACGCCAGCCAGGGAGGGGACCCACATGGCACAGCAGACCTCTCCTGCTGTCCAGATCCAGATGGCTTTACAAATGAATTCTACAAATATTCAGAAGTGAACTAGTACCTATCCTACATAGACTATTTCAAAAAATTGAAAAAGAAGTTCTACCAAACACACATTTTATGAAGCCAACATCACACTAATACCAAAACCAAACAAGGACAACACAAAAAAAGAAAACTACAGACCAATCTCTCTAATGAACACTGAAGCAAAAAACCTCAACAAAATCTTGACCAACAGAATCCAACAATGCATCAACAAGATAATCCACCATGACCAAGTAGGATTTATCCCAGGAACACAAGGATGGTTCAATATTCGAAAGTCAATAAATGTAATCCACCACATCAACAAAAAGAAGAAAAAAAAACACATGATTATATAAATAGATGCTGAAAAGGCTTTTTTTAAAAGATTTATTTATTTATGCATATAAGCACTGGGGTACAGGCCAGAGGTGTGTGTGTGGGGGGGGTGAGAGGATTCACCACAGAGGTCGGGGAGCAGAATAGGCAGATCAACAGACGTACACTGCTGAGGAGAGCAGCGGGCACAGCAGGAGAGGTCTGCCGTGCCATGTGGGTCCCTCCCTGGCCAGTGTCAGGGATCGAACTCGTGTTGCAGTGGCTGCGGTTTGCTTCATACTGCGTTGCTTAACCCACTGCATCACCAGGGAGGCCCTCTTTCTTGTTTCTTAATGTGTGCCTGTATTGCTATATATTTTCCTCTTATAACTGCTTTCGCTTTGTCCCAGATATTCTGTAGAGTTGTATCCTCATTTTCATTCATCTTAAGGAATTTTTTAATTTTTCCTTTGGTCTCCTCCTTGGTCCAGTAGTCTTCCAATAGTGCAGATTTCAATCTCCATATGTTGGGGAGGTTCCTTGTTTTCTTTTTGTGGTGAATTTCTAGCCTGAGGCTTCATGGTCAGAGAAGATAGTTGGTATGATTTCGATCTGCTAATGTTCGTCTTGTGTTCCAGTATGTGGTCAATCCTGGAGAATGATCCATGTGCACTTGAACAGAGTGTATACTCAGTTTTTTTGGGGTGTAATGTTCTATATATGTCTGTTAAGCCCATGAGTTCTAGATCCTTGTTTAGTGCTCTGATATTTTTGCTTATTTTTTGTCTCATAGATCTGTCCCTTGGTGAGAGTGGTGTGTTGAAGTCTCCTACTACATACATAATTTCTTTTATGTCAGTTTTCAAAGATGTTATTAGTTGTTGAATATATTTTGGTGCTCCTTCATTGGGTGAGTATTTGTTGATGAGCTTTATCTCTTCTTGATTTAATGTTCCCTCAATCACGATGTAATGCCCATCTGTGTCTCTTTTAACCTTTTTGAGTTTGAAATCTATGTTATCTGATATGGTATAGCTGTTCCTGCCTTCTTTTTTAGCCCATTTGATTGTAGGACTGTTGTCCAGCCTTTTATTTTTAGTCTGTGTTTATCTTTTGTAGTTAAATGTGTTTCCTGCAGATAGCAAAAGGTTGGGTTTTGTTTTTTAATCCAGCCTGCTACTCTGTGTCTTTTTATTGGGGAGTTTAGTCCATTCAGTTTACAGTTAACATTGATACCCTGGCATTCATCTTTGCCATTTTGTTTGCCTGTTTGTGGTTCTATTCTTTACCTTATTTATTTATTTATTCATTTATTTACTATTCGTTCTTCTGTTCTTCTGTTGGTTTTGGTTCTGATGTTTCTTGTAGGATTTTTTTTGGAGTGGAGGTTTTGTAGAAGTGAATTTCTGTAGACTTTGTTTGTCTGAGAAAGTTCTAATTTTCCCCTCATAGAGGAAGGAGAGCTTTGCAGGGTAGAGTATTCTTGGCTGGATTTTGTTGGCTTGGAGTTTGTTAAATATGTCCCTCCATTCCCTTCTTGCCTTCAGTGTTTCCTCAGAGAAATCTGATGTCAGCCTGATTGGTTTTCCTTTATATGTGATCTGTTTCTTTGTTCTTGTCAGTTTCATTATTTTTTTCTTTGTCCTGGACCCTTGCAAGGGTTACTATTATGTGTCTTGCTGTATGTTTCTTCTCATTGTGGTAATGTGGCATTCTTCTAGCTTCTTGTGTGTCTATTTTCATTTCTTTTTTCATGTTTGGGAAGTTCTCGTCAAGGATCTCTTTGAACAGGCTCTCGGAGCCTGCTTCTTTATCTACATTTTCTGGAGATGTTCCTCTTAGATAATAACAGCTATAAGAAAATAGTCATAACTGCACTACCTATATAATTATTTAAAGAACTAGGGATTACTTCATGGAGAGTTTAGAATAATTGTTAAGGTAACAAAGTTAGTGAAGGTGACCATGAGATTTGATACTATAAAATCTGTTATCAGTCTGCCTTCTAAACTATTCACTAATGTGTATCTCCTCCTTGGTTATAAAACAGATCAAATTAACTCATAAAGTATATTCTTTACAAATCTCAGTGCCAATACATAGTTTTCTTTGGAGTGTCCCTTTATTATTTTAATGATACTGTTAATAGAACACTTTTCTACTTCCATATAATTTCCAGTCATTCCTCTGCTAATAATTTTTAACATCTAGGATATATAAGGTACTGTGCTAGATGCTGAAGATATGATAATGAATAAGATGCTTCTCTTGCTCTTGGGCAGAAAAAGCCCTGTTTCCACTGTTCACTTATGACAGAGGTCATGCTTTGATTTTAGCATTTGACAGACTAGGATAGATTTAATAGGTTCCATCTCATAAGATAACATAAACCTTTTGAATTTGTGTTTCTCACATTAAAGAGAATTAGATATATGCACAGCCCAACCACCTCAAAACTGTCATGTTAAAGAGAATGAACCAAGAATAAAATCAAATTCCTTTCCTGATTCTCCTCCAGAGACCATGATCAGAACATGTGGTATCATCTGCCTACCCATGGGTACTGTTGCTTTTTATCACTCTGAGCTTGAGCTCTCCCCTATCTAAATGGACAGTGTAGAAGCAAATGAACCAACAGTACTATATAGAAATCTACTGCTTTTAAGTACTCTGTTGTCTGTATTGTATAAAGTTTTTCTTTATATATATGCACACACATACAGAGATACACAGTAGACATATGAGAGAGACAGAGAGACTTCTGAACAAAGTTACATCATTATTTCATTGATTTATTATGAAATATTGCTCTGGAGCCTATTATATGTCAGCATTTTTATAGTCACTGGATTGCTGCTGAATTAGAATGAGATAATGCTTTTAATGTTCAGGGGTTTCATTTAAATTAGGAAAACACATAACAAAATTGTGTGTGTGTGACCATGTGTACAATGGTAAATGGAATAACCTGATAGAGGTATGAGAATGACAGGGACATTATGCTGAGGACACTTTAAACAGTGTGCTCAGACAAGGCTTTATGAACATTTGAACAGATACTTGAAGGATTTCATTGTAGTTGGGTAAACTCATGTTCTCCCAAAGAAACAGCTAAGCATCACCTTTCATAAACCTCCAAGACATGGACTCCAAAAGAATGATCCATGGCACTCCCACTGTTATCTCTGCTGCCTCCTTGCTTTGGCTGGCTCAGTGCCTGCTGGGAGCACAATACCATTCAATCCCATTGTTTTGATGGGGATCTATACATTGAGAAAAGACAAAGCTAAAATTACTTCAAGTGTTTGTGCTCTGCTGACAATGTTTGGCGTTCTAAATTTGCAGCTGCCAAGAGATGAGTTGGGATGTTCTGCCCTACCTATTATTTTTTAACATATTATAAAGTGTCACATCCCAAGTCTCACCAATGTTATTCCTGTTTTCATATTTTGATCCAACTTTATTTTCTTTGTATATTTTGAAAATAACAGATACAGTCCTTTCCCATCAGTGTTCTGTGTTTTCATTTCACACAGCAGATCCTCCTTGTCTAAATCTCAATTTTCTTAAATCAAAGAGGAGAAAAGGAAAACAATCAGATTCCATGCCTCTAGGTAGCATGCTTTCTATCAATGTTATCATAACAAGTCTATGAAAAGAAGAGTCCAGGTCCACAGCCTGGGCTGTATCTTTCAGGGGAAGGTGACAGCAGTGCCTTACCTCCCCAGTTCTTTTTTACGCACTTGTAGGGGTACTGCTTTGCCTTTCCTCCCTGAAACCATTCCTCCCAAAAGTGACAAATCCCTCAGTCCACTCACAGGGTCTGAGGCTTGGTCTTTAGGAAGCACATTTTACATAGTTCTTCCACTGAAAGGCTTAACAGTCAGTATCTCTGTTGGCCTTTGGGAGCTCTGCCCATTCTCTGATTATCTACAGATCCTTTTCTAACTCACAGGTCAAAATTACTCCAAGCTGTCTCTTTCAAGGGTAAGAGCTTTTTTTAAAAAGATATAACTTTCCCCTCATAGCAACAGGGTGAAGGTATTTGAGGACACAGGCACAGACCATACTCATCAGTGATCTTTCTGCAGTGTAGATAGCAATTTTTTTATGACACAATTTTTTACACATGTAAAATAAGTTACTTTTATTTTTATAAGAATACTTATCCAGAAAATTATAGCAATGACAGCCTAATTTTACTAACCTAACAGTTACTTATCCTTCTACACTTTTCAGTCTGCTAAGTATTTAAATACCTTATATGAAAATGCTAGAAGTTAAAGTCTGCTATAATTCATATTTTATAAATGAAGCTCAAAGAGATTAATTGATTTTCCAAGGGTGTGCAATTAACAAATAGCAGAACAGTGTTCTGTAGAATCTCAGGGTGTGACTTTTTAGTTCACACAGGTTTACCAATCTAAAGCAAATTTTATATAGAACGTGTTGCATGGACCTCTCTATCTTGGTATAATTTAGTAGGGAAGACATGTATTTCATGATCACTGTAATTTGTATATTTTAAACACGTTATTCCACCTCTTTTAAAGTTGTGATTTTATTAAATATCTTATTGGAATCTTCAGTATTATGGTAAGTGCCATCAACAAGAAAGTACATGTAAAAAAGCTAATTAAAAAAACCCTATCTAAAAGTATATTTAACAGCACCATACAGAATGTGCTTATGGTTGTGAGTTAATGCAAAATGAGGGATCCCTCTCTCACTCTCATTATAAGAAGCTAATCTTTATATAACAAGTAACAGCAATGTTGCCCCATGCCATGGAAGAATGAAAATGTTGCAGATCAGAGAAGACTCTGATTAGAAATCAGAGACAGCATCAAAATTCAAAAGAAATTTTTCCTAGAAAGTAAAATGCTTCATATATTTTGAAGTAGATAAACCTCTTAGGAAAAGGATTAACATTTTAAAATTTCTAATACAAACATAGTCACATTTGACAGGTTTATAAGTCAATTTTAAATATTCCCTGCATATAATAAAACTAACCCTGAAATGAAAAAAGGGACAATCCCATTCGAAATATATTGTTTATATTAATATATAGTGTATTTATGAAACAATAACTAGAACTTTCTCAATAAGTATGTAGTGTTTACACCAATCATTTTGAAAAAAAGGAATTAAATTTTTTTATCAGGATGACTATGAATTTATCTCTACCATTCTTCTAGACATGTTTTAATGTTTATTATACATTAATATATTTATAATTTTCATTTTATATCATAGGATTGTTAATTTTAGCCAATCTATTTTTGTCCTTACAAAATCTTATCCAGTAATTGTAATATGTTGACAATGACAGGACAGACTTTAGTTCTGAAGTAATGTAATCAAGATCCTAATACTTAGACTGAGGAAAACCAGAAATGCATTTGCAGTGTTAGCTATCCTTTATTCATATTTTCAGTATATACTATATGTATTTGGTTATAATATGCATAATGAAAACTTACTGCCCCTTTTTATTTATTAGCATACAATAAAAATGTTTACTTGGAATATAGAGATGTCTCACTTTAAGACAATTCTCTTTAAAAAAAAAAAAGATTTATTTATGCATATAAGAACTGGGATACAGGCCAGAGGTGTGAGGGGTGAAAAAATTCACCAGAGACAGAGCGGGGCACAGAACAGGCAGATCAACTGAAACACACTGCTGAGAGGAGCAGCAGGCGAGGCAGGAGAGGTCTGCTGAGACATGTGGGTCACCTCCCCTGCTACGGGCAGGGATGGAACTAGTGCTGTAGTGGCTGCAATTGCTTCATAGTGCTTTGCTTAACCCATTGCGCCACCAGGAAGAGTCCTTTGAGGCAATTCTTTTGGAAATTCTTTGTTATGGCTAACACACTATAAATAAAACTATCAAAAGCCACAGTACAATGACTGTCACAGTATAGAATTGAAAGAACATATGAAATACTTAATCCAGAGATGTATCTATCTATAGATGTAGCTATCTATATAAGCTTTCTCACAACTAACTTTACTCCTGCTTCTAAAAACCTTCAGACTTTAAAGTACTATGTTTTATATATTCTAAACATACAGCATTTTGTGGTAGTTTAAATATTCTGAATCTTCATTAATATTTTCCTTTCTATTCTATATAATCATGTTTTCTAAATAGCATTGAAACAATGAGTATAGGTGTTACAAATGCCTTGATAAGTTTTAGTTACTGTCATTTTTTAATGAAAGAAATTACTTCTTGATTTATATAATTTCTCTACGGTCATCTCTTTATTAGGAAGTTTCCAGGGTAACTGGATAAGCATGTTGGCTTTTAAATACATTTGTCCATCATGCAAGGGATTATAGATTGTATTGTGTATTATTCAAGTGAAAGAATTTTCTGTCTCCACTTTGCCTCTAAACACACACACATACATATATACACATACAGATACATATTTATACATATACACATACATATATATCTAAATAGACATATATGAATATATATATGCTCAGAATTTGATAATAGGTTCACACTCCTTTGAGTCACCCTTCATTTTTCTTTATTCTTTCTTAGTAGAACTGAGAAATGACCCCCATCACAATTTTCCCTCTTATGCTGTATATGGTGCCACCTATTTAATCATTTAAGCTCTTCTTAACTTTTATGTTTTGCTTAGTATGGTTACAAGATGGAGCTTGTTAAATGACAAGACTCTTTATAAGTAAGAAGAAACTGTTCTGGAATTGTTACATAGATAGGCAAGTCTTTCATGACAATATTCCCCACATGAGGAGTTATGGTGCTAGTTATTTCTGCAATTTAGAAAGTTAGTTAGTAGAAAACTATGGTTTTGCTCTAATTAAACAAACAAGTGACACCTTAATACACAAAAGAATGTCTATGTTATTCTCTATTCTCTCATAACATTTTCCCTATATTTTTTAAACAAACCTGTTGTCACGTTTAAATTAGCTTTCTTGGTTGAAATCAGCAGTCTTAATTTGCAATTGAAATCCATCCAATTAAACAATAGATTGCCTGGAATTAATGGTAATTGAACAATCTAAATTAAATGGGAGAAACTGTGGACAAGTGAAGAGGAAAATAAACATGGCACGATTTAAGCTTGGAAAGTCTCATATATTAACAGGACCATGCAACCATGTTTCTTGGAATGTTATTTGCCTTCATACACATCTGTAAAAGCCTTTGTGGGACTCTACACTGACCAAAGAAATGAGTACCTTGGCAGACATTGAGGTAACTCAAACTAAAGTAGCAATAAGACCTTATCTTTACAATGGGTTTACTTTCTCTCTGGTTAATAGGACATGGAAAATTATCCCTATGCTGTCATCAACCACATAAATGACAAGAAAGGGATTTTCCACTGCATATACTGTAATATAGCTCTATCGAAGGGTCTAAGTCTTCTTGCTTAGGCATGATGCAATAGCTAAAACTCTGGAAAACAAGTGCTGTGGTGAAGCTTATACTGATTTGTTGGCAGAGAAAGAGAATTATAGAAATATAATTGAGTTCTTGCATATGTACTGCTAAGTTTTTGAAAAATCAACTCAAAATATTTGGCTTTCAAAATAGGGTCTTTACTGACTGATAAGAGGTGTTCCAAACAAAGCAAGGCAGTTTATGCCTAAAAAAAGTATTCTGATCATCTGCAGAGGCAGATGGACCGCTCACCTAAAATTTGGTTCAGCAAAACCAAGAGGATTTGAAAGGTTTATTACTCACATAATTGAGATCTCTTAGAAAAGCAGGTTGGACATCAAACAAGTCAGAAATGGCTAGAGAGTAAGGAAAGAAGACGTGTCATTTTTTATCATTGTCAGCAGGCAGAACTGGGGTGAAAGTTCTCTAGTCAAAGGTTGTGTGTATCAAAAAGGTTGTGTGTTCAGTTCTGTTCTTGATCCTTCAAACTGAACTGAGCTACTGACACTCTTCATGCTAGCTCATCCATTACTTCAATACATAAATATCTATTATATTTCCAAGTAAAAGATGTTTCCCAACAGCCTATGCTTCTCACTCTGACCAAGTTGTTTCATTGTTTCCAGGCACAGAAGAATCTCATTAGGTGTATAATCTCCTGCTGCCTCTCTAAAGATGCTTGTGAGAACATCTACTACCCACCCACACAATCAAAGTAATTTATCTCAATATGTTCAATTCAATCACATCTTCAAAACTTTACCAAATAATGTGACATTTACAAAGGTCCCAGGGATTATAAAATCTTCTATCTTTGGTGGTCCTGATTTAGACTACTACACTCTACATCAATCTTTCTTTATATGCCTCTTCTTATAAAGGTTCTTAGCCACCACATAACATTTGATAATGCCTGGGGAAAAATATTCAAGGGAACACTTCATAATGCTATTGACATCTGGTTGGAAGAAACCAGGAATTCTGCTAAATGTAATATAATGCATAAAACAGAACTCTGCCCTACCAGCACCAACTATGAATTACTGGATTTATGTGGTAATAGTGCCAAAATCAATAAACCCAGCATCTGACTAAAATCCTCTTTCATATTGCATACTAATGATAGCCTCTTGTGACAGTCCTTTGTCCATCAAGATTGACATAGATGTCCATGATTAAGGCTTCTGTAGCATCTTACAATTATTTTGTAAGAGCATATATATTTATATAAAGATGCTGTAGTTGCCTTTTTAAATCTGTTTCCTCAACTAGGCTGTCTTCCCCACAAGGTTATATGAGTACATATCATTTTGCCCCTGTATTAACTGTACCTACCAGGATCCCCAAATAAAATAGATCAATCAACATTTAAGTGAATGAATGACAAACTGTATAACAAAAGCTGAATTCACTGTTAAATCATATTCCAATCTATGATGAATGGCAATACGGGTTTCATAAGTCACATATTTGATGGCACTTCCAGTATCAAAAATCCAAATTTACTGACATTATTCAATTAATTCTATTAAACTTATTACTATAATATATAATCTAAAGAACATCAGATCAAGTTATTGGTTCTAATTCTAGTTGTTTTATGACCAACTTTGAGTCTGGAAAAGCTAGCCTCTCTGAACCTCAATTTTATCTACAGTAAAATTAAGGATCTGTATGGATGACTTCTAGTCTGTGACACCCCTATCAATATAAAACAACTAATAGATATTAAAGGGTGATTGATTTGATATGTTTTAGAGTATATATGCACTTTTTCTCAGTTGATAGTGAGTTAAGGGACAATATTTAAAGTTCCTTACTACTATTTATAATGTATAATGGCATTGTATCTTTAAAAAAAAAAGCTAAAGTAGAAACATATAATTATGAATTCAAGCATAATTAGTAGAGTTTAGTAAAGGGATTACTTCTAAAGTGTGAGCAGTTTCCAAAGAAATCAATGTCAGGGTGATATTTACGAGGATTAGTAACAGAAGATAAGTTATTTCCTCTACTAAAGACTCAAGGAAATCTTGGTCAGTGAGCTAAATAAAAACTGAAGAGAGAACTGCACGGAAAGGGATGTCTGATAGAATCTAGGCAGTAAGGAAATGGGTCAGCTAACACATGATAAATTAGCAGGGAGGAACCAGGAAAACGATCCCTGATAGCACTTGCTCCTGTTGTTTAACATCGTCCTCATAAATCCCATTGGTCAAACTCTATCCTAACCCAAACCACAGTGGGGTGGAGTCCATGACAACAACAGCACAATGACCAAAAGGAGAACAGAAGTACATTACTGAAAAATGTAATACCTTAACAGAAGCAGCATGCTTTCTCTGTGGTAGACTAAGATAAGTTAAAGCTGTACACTATAAATCTAAAACAACAAAAATAACAGAATGAAGTATCAAAGTTTGTAACTCAACAAAATATATCCAAGGGACTGGTAAAATCAAAATTAATAGAAAAGGTATAAAAAGAAAAAAGCACACTGAATAATTAAAAAACAAAATAACATTTACACCCATTTATATCAACAATCACTTAAACATGAAAAATCAAAGTACCTAAATGAAAAGAGATAGACTTATTGGATTAAGGAAGATCCAACCACATGCTGCCCGAAAGAAAATAACTTTAAATATAAGGACAGACATACATTAATGAATATTTTATATATACATATATATTTCATGGTAACACTAATCAAAGGAAAGTTAGAAAGTTTGAGGGTTACATTAATATAAGATAGTAAGTTTCAGAGCAAAACTGTTGCCAGGTATGATAAATGAGGTGAATTTGTAAGTGAAAATGCACTAAAACAACAGTTCACCCTAAATACTTATGCATCAAAAAAACTACTGCTTCAAAAAGATGAAGCAAAGGCCTCCCTGGTGGCGCAGCGGGTTAAGCAATGCACTATGAAGCAAACCGCAGCCACTGCAACACGAGTTCGATCCCTGACACCGGCCAGGGAGGGAACCCACATGGCACAGCAGACCTCTCCTGCCTCACCCGCTGCTGCCCTCAGCAGTATCTTTCAGTCAGTCTGCCTGTTCTGCTCCCCGCTCTGTCTGGTGAATCCTCTCACCTCCCGCGACTCTGGCCTGTACCCCAGCTCTCGTATGCATAAATAAATAAATCTTTAAAAAAAAAAGATGAAGCAAAAATAACAGAACTGAAAAGAAAATATACAAATTTTCCATTACTGTCAAAAAAAAAATCAAAAAGCTTGTGCAAGATTTGAATGACACACAATCAAAATATAGAGGGCATTCCACCTAATTATAATAGAGCACATAAGTGCACACACAACATTTTCCAAAATAGATTATGTTCAGATCCGTAAAATAAGTCTCAATAAAGAGAAATTCAACTAAAACAAATGATCCCTAATAACAAAAAGGATAAAATAAGAATTTTTTAAAAAATAGGTAAGCATACAGGGAGTCTCCACACATTTGAAAAATGAATGTCAAATGTCAAAAAAATGGTCAAGTGACAAAACTAAACCAAAACATACCCTAGATATATGACAGCAGAAATGAGGCTTTTAGAGGCTGAAGGTGATGTTGGAAACAAATGGAGTGGGGGAGGGTGCAGCGGTCTATGATAAAGGAATAAAGGTGCTCTAGGGGTAGGTGTGATATGGTGACTTACATTCAAAGAGGTGTGAACCTATTCCCCTAAATCATACACAGCACTATAAACCAAAGTTATGTCACAATAATTATATTAATACAATTAACAAAAAAAAAAATCAAAAGGCAAATGAGAGTGTATTTCAAACTGAATAGACATAAAAACAAAATATATCAAAATCAGTAAGATACCAGGAAGTATCTAAAGGAAAATTTATGGCTTTAGTTACTTCTAGTAGAAAAGAACTAAGGTCTTAAAACAATGACTTAAAAAATGTGAAAAAGAAGTTAATCCAAAGTAAACACAGAAAGGACACAACAAGGGTTATTAAAATGTTTTCATCAACTGTATACCTGTGAATATTTTTGTGAATGAAATTCTTTATTTCTTATAGTTAAAGTGTATTATAAAAAAATGCTCTCAAAACTCAGTAATATGTAAACAAACCAACCCTATTGTTTGTTGTTCAAAACAACTATTTGAATAGAAACATCAAATAAAAAGTATTAATAAGCCCATGAAAAGATAATTGAGTCGTGAAAGCACAAATTAAAGCTACAATATGATCTAACTATGTATCTACTGGAATTGGTAAAGTGAAAAAGACTAACCATATCAAGTGTTGGAGGGGATATAGGAAAATTGGAAACACACTGACTACCACTTACATCTTTGACATAAACATATCTAATAGCTAGTAAAAGCACTTAAGATTTTAAAATATTATTTGAATAAAACAATACCAGCCACTAGCTCTCTCCTAAGCAATAATTTCCCTATTTGCATACATACACACACAAACAAAATATTCTCAAGAGCAATATATTTCAAAAGTGTTAAAGAAATCATTGTATAGATAGATGAGGGACATATTCAAAGTTATACAAATAACTGGATGTGAATTCAGGATTTTTAAATTAATCCAAATATTTAGTCATTCTATTATTCCTATTTCTTCATTTTAGATTTATTATGCAGATAAACAAATTATATTAACAACTTTATTGAGTAATAAATAATATAGATTTAATGTAAAAATTTCCATGATATAATTTAACAACTTCAGTACATGTACACATCCATGAAATCATCACCAAATTAAGATAATAAACATACCTATCATTTAGTTCCAAAAATATTCATAGTGATTTACAATCACTCTCTATCATTATAGACTACATTTTCTGGATTTTTATCTAAGTATTTTCATACAGAATATACTCTGGTTTTGTCTAATATCTCTCATTTGGCATAATTTTGAGATTAGTTCAGTTCTAAGTATCCATCATTTATATATGTCTACCTATAGCGAAAGCAGTTCTATGCAGCTATTACAATTTTACATTTGTAGACCATTTTTCTTTAGACCCATGTGGATGACTGTCTTGAATCTGTCTCTTTTCTTAGTTATGTTCCTGCATTTGTGTGTGGGTATGTGTTTCTGTGTGCGTTTGTGTGAGAGAGAAAGAGAAGTGACCATTTGAGGAGAGGAATAATAAAACATATGAGAAGTGAGACTTTTGAAAAGGAATTCATTTGTAGTAATGAAAAGATATCTTTTTTAGAGCTATGGGGAGGCACTTTGAGATATTAAGTACATTGTTAGAGGGCACATAAACAAAATTAAAACAGACATAAAACAGATTACAGCAGTGAGCTAAATGAAATGAGAATAGAAAAAAAGTATCTCAAAATTTAGAATGTGCTGTGCTATGTATATCACATGATTCTAAGATAATTAGAATTGCATATTATGCTGGAGGTATCTGTTTTCTATAAAACTGCTTGCAATAGATCATTCTGAAACATTATGAGCCACACATTTCCTTTCCAAACCTGCCTATCTATTAGGCCCACAAGTAATGAAATTGAAAAATCTACACATGAGGAAACCTTTTAATTATACAAAGTAATACAAATACTAACCTAGAGAATGGATTTTAGAAATAATGTGTGCTACCTTTTCAAAGTGAACTTTGAACCTGTATTTTCCTGCTAGAATTCCTCTCTCAATGGTTTGGTGTTAATGGTGTTTATTTTTTCTCTTTTGATGAAAATAATTCTCATAAACTTTTAAGTACTCTCACAGGATATTTATAATGTTGGTAACTATCTACCCTTTATGAGGTATACTTCAAAGTAGAAATAATATATCATTTTCCAGTTTTACTACTTATATCTACTTTCTTTCAAAGAATATTGGTAGTTACTTGCTGCAAATTGGCTCTAGTAAATAAAAAAATTATTTTGTGAAATTAAATAGGACTCCCAACATCTTGAGAAAATATATGCTGGTGGAATTACATATGTTGATATAAGGAATATTTGTGAATAATACATTAATAACACATACATACATATTTAAAAGTACAGACATTTAGAAACAGACATATTCTTCCACCAAATATTTGATTCACAGACACAGATCTGCACATTTCTTTCACTACATTTACCATAATCTATAATTGTATTCTTCTCCTTTGAAACTAATTAGAAAAAAATATATAAATAAACCCATCACCTGAGAAACATTCACATCTTCAAAAAAAATCAATACATGCCCCAAAACATACAATTTATAACAAAAAACTGAAGACTCAAAGAGGAATGGAATTGAAGACAAATGCAGAGATCCTAAAACTTTGGTTACACTCATTTTGCCTTAAAACTAAGTTTTAGTAATTTGAAGTATCCACTTAATGATATTTTGATTAAATCTATGTGATTTAAGGATGTTGGTGAGTCATGGAAAAAGAATATTCAGTTATTATGTGAAAACTCGGTCTCAGACTATGGAATCAAAAAAAGGGAGGTGGAATCAAAGTAAACAATATTCCTTTGTTAATATTCAATTTTCTTTTTACATGAGGCCTGCTTACATTGAGAAAAGATAACCTTCAAGGTACACTGATGAACTACATGAAACACGTGACTAAGGTATTGGTCAACAGCCAGCACAAGAAAATGATCACTACGAAAAAATAATAAAAAGTAAAGTGAGACCTACAATAGCCCTATTTTACTGATTAAAGAGTTTCCAGATGCAGCACAGGGAAGAAAACCAAATGTCCTGCTGAGTTGAAAGACAGAGTCCATGTTAGCTCAAAGTTGAGGAGCAAACAGCAGAGAGCAATGTTACATTGTTCCACAGAGGTGCAAAAAAGAATCTCTGAAACTCAATACTGATTATTTTTCTGTACGTGCACATAGGTACTTAAGATTCAAGAAAGATATACAAGAAAGTATCAAACAGAAGATTCATGTAGGGCCTCCTTGGTGGCTGAGAAGGTTGAGCACCGCACCATGAAGCTTTCAAGACACAGCAGCACAAGTCTGATCCCTGGCCAGGGAAGAGACCACATGGCGCAGCAGACCTCTCCTGCCTCGCCCACTGCTTCCCTCACTTACCGCAACTGTGGCCTGTACTCCAGGTCTTGAATGCATAAATAAATCTTTTTTTTTTTTTTAAAGATTCATGTAGCTCACACAGGGCCAAAAGTTAATGTTTCCACTGTCTAGAGTAGGAAAACCTTTTCTGCAGACAGAAGACAGCCAACTGTATAGACCTTAGAAGAGTGTTACTGTTTTTTTTTTTTTTTAAAGATTTATTTATTTATGCATACAAGCACTGGGGTACAGGCCAGAGGTGTGGGGGGCGGGTGAGAGGATTCACCACAGACAGA
>JAGFMF010011458.1:5738112-5753747 GCA_019455555.1 Galemys pyrenaicus | reverse complement strand
CCCCTCTCTGGCCGGCAGCAGGGATCGAACTCGTGCTGCAGTGGTTGCAGTTTGCTTCATAGTGCGTTGCTTAACCCACTGCGCCACCAGGGAGGCCCGGAAGAGTGTTACTGTTACAGGGCACGGAGAGGGGCACTTCAGAACCTCCTAAACCAGTTATTTTTGTTTTTTTTTTTTAAATGGGTTTTCTTATTTGCTGCATTAAGATAAACATACAAGACTTTTAATGGAAAGGAACTTTAATATAATTAGGGTATAATACAGAAAGGACAAAAAATATAGTTACTAAGATAAGCATCCAAAGTTACTCATTTCCTTGAGGGTAAAAGTTTAGCTAAATAGGACTGGCCGAAAGCAAGGCCCAAAAGCCTGCTACAAGTCTAATGGACCTTTTAGTAGAGACCCATAGAAAAGGGTTAAAAAGAGTTAGATAAATCTGGGAGAAAAAGAGCAAAATTAAAATTAAGATGAAAGTTGTTATTATTAAGCGTCATGGGTTTTTTTACTCACATTTGTTTTAACTAGTTTAAGACCAAACAGTAAGTGCAGTTTCTTTACGTGTCCCTCTGTTCCATGTGCCTCCTCTAAGCCTCCTTGCTGCTTTTTATCCTGCTTTTCTTTCCCTCTCTTCCTTCTGTCCTCCCTTCTCTCCTCTCTCCAACATCTTCTTAATCCCTGCTCAGCTCTACCCACATAAAGCAGAACTGGGATTCTGAAAATTCCCCCTTTGCTGGGGACCACCCTGTTACATTGCCTCAGCACTGGAGTAGTTAGATGCTCTGGAAAATCAAATAAGAACTGAAATTAAGATTCAAAAGGACTATACTGAATCCAATTCATGAACAAAGAGCAGCAATGCTTTGAGAAATATGACACAATCGAGAATACATATCTAAGATAACAAGAAAATATAACTCATTACCAGGGGAAATGATAATCAACAAACAGACCCAAAATAACCAACTTTGGTGTCAGAATGAGTTAGCACCGTAAACTATTCAATATGTCGGGAAGCATGCCCTCATCTTGGATTTTAGAAATAATTTTGATGAGATGCGTTGAAAAATCTTTGTTTTTTTGTTTTTTAATTTAATAGAATTTGCTTGGAAAGCCCTTTGGTCTGAGCATTTGTTATGGGGGAGATTTTTAATAATTATTTTGATCGATATTTTATTACATAAATTAATCTATGATTGTAATCAGTTTATTTGACTCTTCTGTTGCTTCCTGTTTTCAGTCTTAGAGAACTATATTGTTCTATGAATTTTGGCATCTCTTCCAGGCTAGTGCATTTCTGGCATTAGTTTTCCATAATATTATTTCATTTGTATGCTATTTACAGTATTTTTATTTCTATTTGTAGTAATTTTCTCCTTTCAATTTTAACTATTTATTAATGCCTTTCTCTTGTTAGCCTAGTAGTTGTCTTTAATAATGAATCCTCACAATAATACAAAAAGATAAATTCATGCCATTCGCAGCCAAATGAATGGAGCTAGAAGGGATTATATTCAGTGAAATAAGGGAGAAGGAGGGCCTCCCTGGTGTCACAGTGTGTTGAGCAACGCACTATGAAGCATCTGTGGCACAGCAGTGCAAGTTTAATCCCTGGCCAGGGAGGGGACCCACACGGTGCAGCAGACCTCTCCTGCCTCGCCCACTGCTACTCTTGGCAGTGTATTTCCATCGATCTGCCTGTTCTGCCCCCCACTCTGTCTCTGGTGAATCCTCTCACCTCCTGTGACTCTGGCCTATAACCAGTTCTTGTGTGCATAAACAAATACATCTTTTTTTAAAGAAAAAAGAAAGAAAAGAAATAAGCCAGCAGGAAAAAGAAAAATACTGGATGGTTTCACTCATAGGAAGACTGTAGGAGAACTAAATAAGGGACCATGAAAAAAAAAACCCAAAATTAACAGGCAACTATTAATCAGAGATACTCTGCAGGGGGCAGGGAGGGAATTTATTCTTACACAAGGGACTATGGTGATGGTGCATGGGTGAATTAGTGATGGGGAATTTTGCAGGGACTGCAACTGAGAGGAGAAAGTGAAAGCATGTATTATACACAAAGGAAGAAGGATGTAAAATACATATAAATTATTAAAAATTAAAAGTAAACAACAAAAAAAGAACTACCTCTGAGATTAATCAGCCTAGTGGTTTTCAACAGCCCTGTTGTGATAGATTAGTTGGTCATAATCAGATGATAAAAGGTATTGTATTTTACTTGATTTTGCATCATCACTTTTGCATTTATCAAAAATTAAAGACTTTCTGTCCTTTTTGTTCTCTAGAATTCCACTAGGACCCCGTATCTGACAGTGAGTAAGGGAGGCTTTCAGCAACAGGATTTCCACACTTGAAAGAACAATAGGTTCTTGGATGTTTTGTTGAATTGTTTCAATATGATATTGAGGAGTAAAACTACAACTGTGAAATAAATCTTAAGTTCTGCTTTTCTTATATATTTCACTTAAAGTCACAGTTTTCAAAAAGTTATTTAGGACATTAAATGAGAACTTATTGTACTGTGTTATGAGTATTAAAAATGGAGGGTTGTTGATAATTTAATACTGAAAATCACTGATGCAGCTAAAGTTTTCCTAGTGATAACTTTCTGAGAGAAAAATGACTTTTCCAAGGTCACATAAGTTAGTTTGTGACAGCTATCTTTTCTCCCAGATCTTTGAATTCTCTCTGCTCTACTTTCATGAAACTTCAATAATGAACTCCAATCCAGGTCATTCAGTATAGAAATAGGAAAGTCAAATAAGGAGATCCCTTGTCCCAGGGATACATTTCTCTGTTTCTGTACAGTTATTAAGGGTTTATGCCTACACTACTTCAGAGAGGGAAATCATTGCTCTCCTATAGTCTTTCATTAATTCTTGACATAGCATTTGCAGCTTCCACTGACATTTCCAGATGTTGCAAAAATGAAAAAAAAATCTGCAAAAAGGTTCACATTGATAATATGCCATGTGTACATTCTAATTATTTTTAAGACTACAGCCTTTGGAGACACAACTTCACCTTCTGGCAGTGAGCAGTAGGAAGTTGTAAAATTCTCTAAGTTAATATTATATTTTCAGCATCTGATTAGCCTAAGTATTTTATTAGTTCTGAAATACAGTAAAGAAATATAGTTAACACATGGGAATTTTTGACACACAATCTGTTATCTATGAAATTTTTATTGATGTCCTCAAAGCTACTGGGATGATGAACTATTTACCAAATCTAAAGTCTATATGGCTTCTCAGAAGCAGATGGCAAGAGAGTGCCAAAGTTGAGACAATTCCTAGTAACTTGGTGGCATTTATTTTAAAAATAGTAATTGTTTATGAAGTTGCTACAGTATAGATTTTAAACAACATTAATAAATATACTAATTTTAGTAGACTTTGATATGGTTTGCCATTTCAGACATTGTGTTTAAAATGCTTTTGATAGCCAATATAACGTAACAGTTTAAAAAGGGGGGGGAGTGATTTCTACAGATTACCATCCTGTCATTTAGTAACTGTTAAGCAAATAGCTAACCTAGCCTATAATGGATAGAATTTAGATGAAATTTGGGAAATCTTTGCAATACATAAAAAATTATTAGTGAAAAGTAGGTTGTATACTTTCCTTACATGGGAAGAAAAAAGCACAGTTTTGATATAAGTAAAAGAATCATAAGAGTTGTACATGGTTTTCATGAATGTGTTTATGAAACATAGGTACCTAATTAGATGAGCCCACTGTTAAGATCAAATGTGTAATGGGAATCATCTTGTCAAAGGTTTCTGCTAACAAATGTCCCATCTACAGAGTTTTAACTTCCACTGCATAAGATTTAAAGGGTCAGATTAACTAAGGGATAAGAAAGTTTATTCTTGGCTCGTGGAAAAAGACTAGTCATAACTGCTCTTAGGGAGATTTCCTCCGGGATTAAGACTACAAGAAGAATAATGGGAGGCCAGAGAAATTTCCTGCAGGTAATGATACATGGAAAAGTCTACCTTGACATTTCTCAGCAGGAAAATAGGGGTGAGATAAAATATTACTATCACATCTTTACTATGGCTGGCACATTATGCTTGGCACAAAACAAGCACATATCATTTCATGTTTCAAACCACCTATGATGCAAAGACAGTAACACCTACTCTAATAATGGATAGTTTTCTTCACACACTCTTATAAGAAATTATGTATTCAATACTCACAACAGATCTATGGGCAACCTAATTCAGATATGAGGAAAAAAAACAGAGAGAGAAAAAAAAAACAAACAACCTACTAAGGATATAGATCTTGTAAGTAGGAAAACCCGAATTTGAACTCAGAAAGCTCACATTCAGAGTATGTGTTCGTAACCATAAGTTACAATGCCTCTTTAGGAGGCAATATGATCTCCCTTCTATATTAGTTCATAGGAGTGAAATATTGTACACCATATCAAATAACTCAGAAGTGAAAGATTTGAAGTTTGAATCCAAAACTGTCAGTTAATTAGCACACTCCCTTTCTTGTGTGCATTTTGAAAGAAAGTCTCTGCAGTGAGGTTCAGAAGGATGTCCTGAAAGAGGAAGGTGTTTCAGGGACAGTTGTTTGAATGTTCTGCTAACCTTTCTAAATTTGTGACTTCATTATTATCTCAAACATTTTATCCTGACTTAACATTCATATTCTAAAATCTAGATCTTCTCATCCATGGTACCCCACCTTATAAAACCTTTCATTTAAAGGCCCAAATTTGCTTATGTTTTTATAAATCATCTCAGTTATTATCTTCTCTATCATTTTTCCCTTTTTAAAGTCTTTCATTTTTATTTTTTTAAATTTATTTATTTATGCATACGAGAGCTGGGGTATAGGCCAGAGGTGCAGGAGGTGAGAGGATTCACCAGAGACAGAGTGGGGAGCAGAACAGGAAGACTGACAAGTACACTGCTGAGGGTAGCAGTGGACAAGGCAGGAGAGGTCTGCTGTGCCATGTGGGTCCCCTCCCTGGCTGGGGATTGAACTCATGTTGCTGTGCTGTGGATGCTTCACAGTGTGGTGTCAACCCGCTGTGCCACCAGAGAGACCCAAAGTCTTTTATTTTAAATAAAAATAGGAACCAGAATGAAAATAGAGAGTGGACAAAAGACATCAATTGGCATGTAACTGGACATGAAATACTCAAATCTTTTCTTACAATTTTTTATTACTATTACATTTTCAGTATGGTATAATTTTAATAAAGATAGCCTTGTGTTATCTTTCCCATCTTAATTTTTAACACTTGTTATCTACCAAGTGCTATATAAACATTTATGCAGTCTTCCTACTTTACCACTATATGTTTATGCTTTTTCTTTCTAATTCAAAAATGAATAAAATCTAAAACTTTTTCTACATTAAAATGAAAGATATTCAAAACATTCATAAGTCTCTCAGAAGTTATTTTTTAGCATGATCATAGAGCTTGTATGCTAATATTCTCTTTTGGAGTTCATAAAGGCTAATGATACTCAAAGACAAACTTCTCATTCTCAGTCATAAGTATCCCAGGACAAGACCATTTTGAAGTCACCTTCACAAGAAGCTTTCTTTGCCTCTTAGCTGGCTCAGGTAGTAAGTAATTAAGGGAGAATTAAATCTGATTTACATACACAACACACAAACATATAAAATGACTCATTTAAAAATATACAAAGCACTTATATTTTTTGCCCTGCTTCTGAAAAGATAAAAAGTATATGCATATTGATAAATATTGACTTAGCAGGACCAATTTATATTCAGAAGTAAGAAGCATGTGCCTCATATGGGCTTAAACTCTCCCCTTATAATAAATTTTTGTAGCTGGTAGCCACTTCTCATGTTTACAGTGAGCTGTATGTGTGACTGTTAATCAAAATCCACAAATTATCTCTCATTCTCTCTATCTTTCTCTCACACACACACAAACACACACCACAATCAAATGGAGTACATATTTATTGTTGTGGCTATAGTAAATAATTGCCTCTCCACCTCTAAGATACCAAGATACTCATTTTGACCACTGAAACCAGGAGTACGCCTGGGCTTTTAGAACATATGTCCAAACACCCAGTTCTGTTAATTGGGTTTTCTTTCATTTACATCTGTTCTTTTGACATTTTACTATAGTTGATACTGCTCAATACTTTTCTACAAAGACAAGTGCTTCTGTCAGAAAAGGTGATAATTCTAGGTGTGCTATCTATTATTCTTAGAGGACAGTGCCACTTTTTCCATTTAGATGGAGTTGACATGGGTCAGGAAGCATTGAGCAAATTCCATAAAAAAGTTCCTCAAGAAGTAAAATTCTCTGGTATGACAAATGAAACATTTTAGAGATATCCAGAAAGCATACATATTGTGTAAATTGTTGCTTTCACTAGGTCTTTACCGTGTATTATTTATGAGTATTCTGTGTGTGTGTGTGCGTGTGTGAAGAAATTAGAGGGCTAAACACTTTCTTTACACATATGCAGCCTTATAAAGAAATGATAAAGGAAATTAATTATGTGTTTCTTTAGATCATTTTATTCTAGGTCTCCCAGAGATAAAGCACATTGGGGAAATAGAGGCAGTTTAATAAATATGCTCTGCCAGGTCTTGCAGAAGAAACTAACAAAGAAAATATCTGGAGAAAAAGACCAAAGCATGTAATTTCTATAACCACAGGAGATCATTTCATTAGCCTCCTCTTTGGTTCTTAATGGTTTCCCAGATGCATCTGGGGACTCATATGATGATTATCTCTGTACAATTGCTCTGTCTCTTTATTGATACACAAAACTTCAATTTGACAGAGTGAAGAGAAAAATTCTATCTAATCAGCTTTATGTTATGATAAAGTCATTGCTAAGATGTTATGCTAAAATAAAACTGAATCCCAACCCTCTTTTAAGTATTTAAGTTGAGACATTTCAAATACCACTGAAACCCTAATAATTAGCTCTAAGCAACTCTTGCTTACCTGCAAGGATCAGTAAACGCTTAGGAAGACCCAGCAACTCTCCTTCCACTAGTGGTGTTAATGAAGCATGAAATAGACTAATTTTATCTTGTTTCTTGCCAGATTTTTTCCTGATATAATATAAAGCATCAAACATACAGAAATTATGACCCCTAAGAAATCTTCCCATTACCATTCCTTCTTTCTAAATATTTCAAAAGGAAGCTCACCATAAGCAGCACCAGCAAGTGTAGCACCACCACCACCACCATTATTCCCTATACATGATCTGTCATCATCCTACACTCACTAAGACTTGCTTCATCTAATTTTATTTCTCTCCATTCCACTCTCCACACCAAAGTGTTCTTGACTATTTTGCCTAAAACTCAGACAGAATTTTTCACTGCTCTATAGACGAAAATAAAACTATTCCATGTAAGGTAAGGCTCCTGTACCACCTGATTCTTGCATGTTATCAGCAGTGTGTACACCATGGTCACCTTCACGCTCTGCTCCAGCCTTAATGGTTTTCTTCCATTTTCACAGCTATTACAGGCTCTGCTTCGGGGACATTTTTCACAACTGTTTATTCACCCTTTTGGAAGCAATCTTACCAATATTCTTCAACTAAATACCTTTCCCTACTTTTATTTAGGTCTCATTTTACTTCTCACTATCACAGGAATACTTACTCTTCCACTATTAATATTAACATGAATTAGAGATCAACTAGTTGTATTAATACTTTAGTATTATAATTACTGAACAGAATTAAATAAACATTTTATATTATTCCTGCCACTGGGAAAGTAATTATATTCTTTTATCATAAACAACTAGATATCATTTCATAGGGATTTTCATATATTTATTTTATATTTAATTAATGTGTCTCTCCATGATTAGACCTATGAATAGAAGAGCAATTCTGCACTAAAAGTGCAATATTCAGCATATTATACTTATATTGCCAATTATTAACTGTTATAGAGCATTGCTGAATTTCAGGTAACCCTGCATACATTATTAATTAATAACCTCAAATAAACTAATGGATTTGGCTACCTTACTTCATTTTAGAGTTGACTGATAAACATCATAGCCAAAGTCACACAGCAAGTAAAATAAGCCACCTTTTATTAATTTCCATTACTATAAAATGTATCTAAGTTGCCACCATCTCTTGCCTTGGTCTCTGAAATTAATCCTTTCTACTTAATGTATGGTTAAAAAGAAGAAAAAATATCCACAAAGTACAGTTAAAAGGACAAACTGAATAACATCATGCTCCACTTTAAAGTCTGCCAAAGGTTTCTTATATTAAAATCCAAAATCTTTGTAATTATGCTTTAAGAAATATCAGAACAGCTTGCAGTAGACTAGTCATCTTGCAAATAACATTTATAAACTCCAATATAAATTTGGATTTATACACAGAGAGAGCAAATTATTTGAAAGTACAGGAAAATGAATAAAAGTATATCTGTATGTGAGGAGGATAGGTGAGAGTCATTGAACAAAAAAAGAAAAAGAACATTACTTGAAAATTCATTTTATATGGTTTTTATCTGAAGGTATACTATACTGTCTGGTTGCCTACAACTCAGGCAGAACATAGTAACATTAATTAATAGATTGAGGAACAAGACGATAAAGTTTGAAGCTACCAAAGCAACTTGAAGATTATGGGGTTATCCTAAAACATAAAAGTCCACAGATGTGGGAGTCCAAATCTAAATACTGTTCAAATCCTTGCCTAATATCTCAATTGCGCCTGTTCAAGAGTAAGGGTAAAGAGCAAAGAGAAAACAAAAACCAAACAGATATAAGAAATATAAGTACAAATTTCATCTGATGCTCACTACAGTAAAGAGAGCTTTTAGAGTTATGATCTGGTCTAACTGCCTAATATAAAAATTAAATTGTATCTGAAGGTATATGATAGAAGCCACACTCTCAAAAATACATTCCATCAACAATATCCACAATGTAATTAAAGCTATGGTTCATGAGACAAAATAACAAAATTTTCTCCATCAAGAGAAGAAAAGTCAAATGGTCTCTCTGGTGCCAGACTGGGTTGAGCATTGCACTGTGAAGCATCTGCTGCACCACAGTGTGAGTTTAATCCCTGGCCAGGGAGGGGACCCACATGCACAGCAGACCTCTCTTGCCTCGCCTGCTGCTCCCTTCAGCAGTGTACTGATCTGCTCCCCACTCTGTCTCTTGTGAATCCTCTCACTCCCCACAGTTCTGTCCTATACCCCAGTTTTGTATGCATAAATACGTAAATCTGAAAAAAAAAAGAGAAGGAAAGTCAATACAAATGACACTAAGATGATCTACATGTTGGAAGAGCAGGAAAAAATTAAAGCAGCTCAAATATGTCTCAATATGTAAAGAAAAACATACATAGGCAACTGTCCAATGTTAAATATTTCTATGCATTTTGTTCTCTTAATCACTTAAATTATGTAGGATTGTTTTAAGCAAGAATATGCATCTCTGCACCGTGAGCTATATAATGCAGTTAGGAATAGCATACATGTCAACAAAAGCATAAACAATTAATAGAATGGAAAAAGTGGAAAAACACAAAAATGACTCATGTTTTATGTGGTGTAATACAATATAAAATAATGCTAATGTGATAAAGGATACCTAGTGCAATTCCATGAGTAACAATTAGAAAAACAATTCAAAGAGGTTTAGTTAAACAACCAATAGAATATTCTAAGTGAAATATAGGAATATTTCTATGAAATATTCTAAATATGCTAAATAATCCATCAAAAAGGCAAATCATCAGATTTGATAAAAAAACAAGACTAACAGTATTCTGGCAATAAGATACACATTTTACATATAAGGATAGACTGCTTTAAGTAAAGAAGTGGAAAAATATGTGATTGCAAATTACTGTTTTGCATTGGAAACCAAGAGAAGTTATATAAGTATCAGGAAAAATACATTCATGCAAGCTGTATACTAGACAATAATTGGAACTGTTTCTTAATGATAAATAGGCCACATCACCAGGAAGAAACAGCAGGCATAAACATATAGGTGCAGAATAATAGAGTTTAACCATAGATGAAGAAAAGTTGACAGAACTAAATAGATAAATCCATAGTCAGATGGTGAAATGCTATCATTCCTTTCTCAATAACTGATCACTACTGGACAAAATAATCAGTAAAAATGAGTATCAACTATGTTTACCTAATGGACATTTCACCCAAGAAATGAAGAATGTACTTTCTTTTCAAATGTGATAGAATGATAAAATAAATATTCCTTATATGAGGTAATATGCCTCAGTGAATTGAAAATTCTGTAATCCTACAAAGTGTACTCTCTAATAAAAATTGAATTAGAAATCTATAATAACAAACCTTAAAACCCCAAATATTTGGAAAGAACAGCCACTGTTATCACAGTAGTCTAACAACAAACAAAAAAAATTAACTAAAGTAAAAGTTTTTAACTCTTCTTGTACTGGTGAGAGACATGAGGTCACAGAGCACACTGCTGTGCTTAGAATTTGAGAGACAGACAGGTGATGCAGGACTCACAATTTACTAGAAAAGAAACTCATAAGCAGAAATTCCCACAGGAATCAGTGCTGGATACATCCTGCCTGGACTTCACCAAAAGGAATTACAAGGTAAACAGTTTGTAGAAGTTGAATAAGCATCAATAAACAAAGTCAGGTATAGCTGAGTTACTGGATTTATCAGGAATGAAAAACAACAACGTGATTAAAATACAAAGGATTTTTAATGGAAAAAGTAGACAAGAAGAAAAAATATGCAAAATAAGAAATTCAAAGACTCAAAATGAAATGCTAGAGTACAAAATAATTTTAATCAAAAATGTCTTTGATGGATTTATTAAAGATTGGATACAAGGAAAGGGTCTCTAATTTGAAGATACAAAGAAACTAAAATAACAAAACTAAAAAGCAAAGACAAAAAAGACTAAGAAAAGTTATAACAGACCTCAGAAATGTGGACAACTACTAAGAAATAACATATAATATAGTTAAAATGCCAGAAGGAACAGAAAAAGAGATAGGAAAACATACTTTACTTGACATAATCATGACAGCAAATTCCCCCAAATTAATGAGATGCCAAACAAAGATCAAAGAAGTCACAGACTATTAGACAAAATAAATATTAAAAAAAGTATGTATAAATATGTCCTATTCAAACTTCAGAAAATCTAATACAAAAAAATGAAAGAATGCAGAAAAACAAAACAAACACACTTTATCTATACAGGAACAAGTGTAAGAATTAGATCTTCTCAGAAAGCACTTAAGCAAGAAAAGAGTGGAGTGTAATATTTAAAGTGTTAAGAGGAAAAAAAAAACAACAACCTAAATATCATATCCTGAAAAATTATCTTTCAAAAGTGAAGGAAACATAGTCTTTCTCAAACTAACAAAAACTGAAGGAATTTGTTTCCAGTAGACCTGCCTTGAGAGTAAGAAACACTTTAGAGAAAAGCAAAATAACACAGGTTGGGAGTACATATTTATATAAGGAAAGGAAGAGCTAGCATTCAAGTAGGAGGAAGAGAAATTAAAATATCCATTGCTCTTATTTATAATTCAATAAATAGCAGTTTGTTCAATATAAAACACCACTCAATAATATATGCTTATGTATATATTATTTATTTAATGCACATATATAGGAGAAATCAGTGATATCAGGGGAAGAGGAAAGAATTAGTATTATCACAGGTGCTATGATTTTGTTAAACATACTCTTATCATTTGTTCAGTTTCAAAGGGAATCTTGTATGAGTGAAGTTTGTTAGAAGTTGACTATGGTACAGAATAAGTAGTTAGTTCTGGAAAATACACTATAAATTTAAACTAACCTGGAGGGTTTAATTATTTCTATGTGATGCTTATACTTTGCATCATCCCCATTTAACATTTTGTTGAAGTGTAACAGAAACTGCCTCTTCATAATCAAAAGTACTAACTTTATTATACTCCAACTCCTCATTAAATTATTTTTTTCTTTGACATATAGACAAACCTAGGATGATTTTTCTTGGAATAACTATATTTCCTGTATTGTAATATTACACGACCTGAGTGGTTATACTATGGTACAGAGATATTATTTGCATTCACTGTAATATACATAAATACCACCACCAAGATGTGTACACCAGACAGACCTATGCCCAGATATATATGTTTGTGATTGTTTAATTCCATGGTTATACCAATATGATACCAAGTATGTCACATATATGGAGAGAAGCATGATTTAAACTAACAGAAAACCATACTCAGGACATAGGATGTGAAAGTTTGTTATCAATTAATGCATGACAGGACAAAAGATCCAAATCAATCACATCAACCCGAACATAAAAATCTTGGGACTGAGGTCCACAGTTACTCCCATAAAATTGTGCAAAATTCACTTTGAATTTGAAAAGCTCAGGCTGAATGTGTGTTTGTGGAAAATCTAAAATTTTCACCTGCTCCACCTGGAAGCAGGTGGAGGAAAACAAAAATAGCCAAGTACAAAAGAGAAAATTTTTCTCTTGTTTCCTTTGCCTAATGATGTCTGTGATGGGATAAAATGTGAAAGATGAATGAGATTCTTTTGGGTTCCTAGCCATAATCTACACAATGAAGCCTTCTGGGAGAGACATATATATGTAGATAGATTTTAATTATGTAGGTGAGATATGGACATAAAGAGATAATGGTAGGAAGATGGAACTTTTTTTTTTTTTATTCTATGTGTTCTCACAATGAAGCAAAGAGTCTGGGTCAGATGGGAGCAAAGCAAGATAGTTTTCATACAACTAAATGACTTTGTAAAATGAAGCCTGCTAAATAACTTGTTAGGTGCTCTAGTGCCTATATAAAATCAAGTCTAGTAACTACCCGATTCCAAGGAAGTCTCCCAGGCAATGCTGCTCATCTTTAGGTGTGACCTTGTTTTTCACAGACTTTCATTTGTGTTGACTACATTATCAGCATGTAGTGCCTCCAGAGTAAGCACAAGCTAGACCAATGTCCTAGAAGTTCTCATGTCACCATTGTGCCAACATGTTAACAAGACTGGCTCTACAAAAAACATGATTATTTGACAAAATGTTCGTAAGTTTTCTTCTGTATATCCTCCACCTGACTAATCTTTATTTTTCTACTTGTTACTAAGAGATATCTAATAATAATATTAGATAAACAAAAGTAGGAATAGCAATAACTTGAAAAATACTTAAATATTATGCTAGATGTAGCCAGTGTGAGATAAGGAAAGACTTCTCAGTGAGAACAACACAGCAATAAAAATAAAAAACCAAAAAACAATGATTACTGAACAACTAATATGCCTCAATTTAAGAGATAAACATCCAAATACTCTGTAAGTGAATGGTACCAATATAACTAATATACTCAAGTACCCATATGAATCTTCACTAAAAAAAAGAAAAACATTAACTAAATAAAAAAGTAAGACATTATAGATGAGGGCCTCCCTGGTGAGGTGGCTCAGCAGGTTGAGTGCTGCATTGTGAAGCATCCACAGCACAGCAATGCCAGTTTGATGCCTGGACAGAGAGGGACCCACATGGCACAGCAGACCTCTCCTGCCTTACCTGCTGCTCCCCTCAGCAGTGTATTTCAGTCAATCTGCCTGTTCTGTTCCTCACACTGAATCTGGTGAATCCTCTCACTTCCTGTGATTCTGGCCTGTACCCCAGCTCTTATATGCATATGTAAATCTTTTAAAAACAAGACATTATAGGTGAAAGGAATATCATTAGTAAAGTTAAGGAAATGTTATATAATGTACTGAATTTGAGACCGCCTAGTTTAGAAAAATTGGGAGGGGTGGGGAAAGCACCTGTTACATTGATTAGAAGGTTGTAACTCTGAAGTGGAATGATTCAAATCATTTATAAAGTGATAATCACAGCATACTAAGTTTGGAAATAACTTTGTAATTATACATAATTCTCTGCTTCGGGCATATGTAATATTCCTTACAATAAATACTTTTATCAATCAGCAATCAGGGAATGTTTGATGGGCCTAGTATATTTTTTTAAGATTCACCAAAGTAATGACAACAATTCTCATAACATAGAATCAGTCTTCCTGATTTCCACATATCCTCTAAGTTTCATCATACAAATAATCAAATCCAATAAATTTCTCATATAACACTTAAGCTCTCTGAAAACATTCCTTGTCATGCCTCTAACATTTTTTTTTTCAGCTGGTAGTACAAATGTAATTAGAATAGTAAACACTTGGATAATAATGTTAGACCTACTTATTTCTTTTTACTCCTCTTAGAAAATGGTACTCCAAGGAATTCTCATGTCCAACACCCTTTTCCAATTTTTCTTTACCTGTTAAAAGGTTATTTGGTGTTAAGACCTGGAAACAGCCCAAATGCCCAAAAGTAGAGGACTGGATCAAGAAGATGTGGTACATATACACAATGGAATACTACTTAGCAATCAAGAATAAGAAACTAGGGACATTTGAAGAAACATGGATGGAACTAGAAGGAATTATACTCAGTGAAACAAGTCAGAAGGCAAAAGAAAAATATCRGATGACCTCGCTTTTAGGAGGAATGTGAAAAAACAAACAAACTACAATCAAAACAAAAAATAAAAAGGGAGAAAACGAAACAACAACAACAAAAAACAACAACATACAGAGAAAACTAAAGGAAATGGGCAATCATAACCAAAAACAACCAAACAATCAAATAACAACTCAACAAGATCAAAAGATTAAAGATAAACCCAAGAGACCATGGGAGTGGATGGAGGGAGGGGAGGGCAAAGACGGTGATGAGATGTAGGGAGCACAAGGGACTGAGGTGACGGTGCACGGGTGAAATGGTGGTGGGAACCCACTGGGGAAAACAAACGATGTCAAATGCAATTAAATATAATAAAATTAAAAAAAAAAGGTTATTTGGTAGTAGCAAAATTTTCAAAAAGAAATAATCTTAGAATTACTCCTTAAATAGAAAGATAATAGATTTGCCAGTTTTTTCAAAGATTTATTTATACAAAAAGAACTGGGGTACAGGTCAGAGGCGTGTGTATGGGGGAGGGGGGATGAGAGGATTCACCAGAGACACAGTGGGGAGAAGAACAGGTGAAGCTACTGAAATACACTGCTGAGAGGAACTGTGGGCAAGAGAGGCGAGGACTGCTGCAACATGAGGGTCATCTCCCTGGCCGGGAATCAAACTCATGCTGCAGATAGCTTTATAGTGCTGATACTTAAACCTTGCACCACCAGGGAGGCCCTATTTGTCAGTTTAATAACTACTTATCAACTTAGTTGTTTTAGGTTTGAAGGTAAAACCCTAGGTTGAACTATGAAAAGGTAAAAGAAAAACTAAAAGGAAAAGTACAGTCAAAAAGAGAATGACAAATATTAGATGGTGGGACTTACATGTGACTTAAAATAAAGGGTCAGATAAAGCCAAACTAAAACACTAAACCTTGAAAACTGAATATAGAATGGAAACAACCATAAAAAGTGTGTGTGGGAACCATCTGGTATTTTTCTTTTGCCTTCTGACTTACTTCGCTGAGCATAATCCCCTCCAGATCCATCCATGTTCCTATGAATGCATCTAGTTTTTCA
>JAGFMF010011458.1:5699832-5737929 GCA_019455555.1 Galemys pyrenaicus | reverse complement strand
GATTGAGGAACCGCCATACTGCTTTCCATAATGGTTGGGCCAGCTTGCATTCCCACCAGCAGTGTAAGAGAGTTCCTTTTTCTCCACAACCTCACCAACATTTGTTGTTGCTACTGTTTTTGATATGCGCCATTCTCACTGGGGTGAGGTGGTATCTCATAGTGGTTTTGATTTGCATTTGGATATAAGAGAACCAAATAAGGATCAAGGAAAGGAATAAGAACAATAATAATAATAATTATAATACCAATAAAGACACAAAAACCAAAAATGAAAAGACAAGGACAAATTGTGGACACTTGATGGGGAGGGAAGAGGGGGAGGGTTGAGGGCAGACGGGAGCACGGGGAACTGAGGTGATGGTGCAGTGGTGATATAGTGATGGGGAATACATGGGGATTACAACTGATGTCAAATATATATAAATAAATAAAATAGTATGTGTGGGAGGGGGTATGGTTTGAGAAGGGGATACTTCCTAGTGGGGATAAAGCAAAGGGGTAGATTATGAATGTTTTGGTGGCGGAGGCACTATGGCAACACCTGATGGCAGAGACGCTACACTTCTGAAATATAAACAAAGTTATATATCAATGTTAATTCAATAGGAAATACTATTTTAAAATACATAGGATAAATGGAATGAATAAATGCTTTAAAATTTAGGGAAAAGGGCCTCCCTGGTGGCACAAGGAGTTGAACACCGCACTGTGGGGCTTCTGCAGCCACTGCAGCCTGAGTTCTATCCCCAGCAGGCACAGCAGACCTCTCCCATCTTGCCTGCTGCATTCCTCAGCAGTGTATTTCAGTTGATTTGCCTGTTCTGCTCCCCAGTCTGTCACTGGTGAATCCTCTCACCCCCAGCACCTCTAGTCTGTATCCCAGCTATTGTATGCATAAATGAAATCTTTAAAAACTAAATAAAATTTAGGGGAAAAATATATCTTATTGACCTATTTTGGTTTAATACAATTAATATTCCCTACAAATTATGGTGAGTCACATGTATACTACTTATCAAAGGTGTTAACTACATGGGCATTTTAATGACCACTCATAGAAATTGGTACTTCTACATAGGTATGCTTAAAAGAATAGAAATAGTTGTAGAGAAGGTAAAAATTAGGTGCTTATGATAGTGGTGAGAATTTGCAGAGATGCTATTGAGCCATTTCAGTTTGTAACAGAAGATCTTCAGAAATCTTAAAAACAAATCTGACAGACCTAATGATGACCAAGATAACAAAATTATATATATATATATATATGAAAACTGAAGACTACAGACGAGTGGACAATAGAAAGGCTAATATGCAGTTATTTTAAATCCTAAAACAGCTTTTGAAAAGGCAATGCTAAAAACCCTGAACACTTTTCAGGCTTGCCGTTGGGAATTCTTAATGGACAGGACTGGCCACATTATATAGGATAATCCTCGAATAATTTTATATTCTATATGGTTCATCCAGTGCTACTTACTACTAATAGTATCACAATGAGTTATTGGGGAATGCTCAAGTTCAAGTCATAGAATAAATAAAGAATAATATTTATTCTCAGTACAGCCTAAATGTTTTCTTAAATTTTATTGGTAAAATACATCATGCATGATGGGGTTTTCGAAAGCACTATATCATTTAGATTCAGCTTTTAAACAGTGTATACTTTGATGTATCATAGAATCTAATAAAAATGCTAAACCAGGCCGTTAAATATTTATGTGCCGTTTGTATATTGTGTTGGAAGGGACTTTAATTAGTTTCCTGCACAAGAGAGAATCTGCATTTCCATAAGGAGAAGAAACGTTAAGATGGATGTTCTAGCCACCGCTTCCTACAAATGCTTTCAGGCCCAACCTGGAAACTATTAAATAGTATTACAAAAAATAACAAGATAAATATGGAAAAAATATATAAAATAAATATTATCAATGACAACATATTATATTGTAATTAGGGCTGATTTGATGAAATGTACATCACAGATAATAGGATATTCTAGACCCTGATAAACTTTAACTGAGGGTACACATCAAAAACCTCTTTTATTGCACTACAGCTATTGGGGGACATTCTTAAGATTTTATTTTATCTATTATCTTGCAGTTCTTCAAAAGGGATGTGTGGGTATATCCAAAGGATTTTAGAGTAGGGGAGAGATAGGTTCTAACATGCCTGGGTTGCATAAGTTTGGGCTGTTTAATTTCTGTGTCGTATTATTTTTGACTAATTGATTACAAATACTAATAGTTTTCACTTGTGATAAGGGTAAATTAGAGAAGTTATGATTCAATTTATAATGAGAGTTCTTGGCTCAGAACAGATGTTCACTCAGTTTTGTTCTTTCACTCTGTGTCAATGTCATTCCCATGCATGTATTTTCATCCCTTTATTTATGATTTTCAGTTAGTATATTTCTCCAAGTCTTCATGTCTATCATGATTATGACTTTTTTACAGTCCTCAATGGAACAATTTAAAAGCAATCTATGACAGAACCAACTTTCTAAAGGAAAGCTTTCAATTCATGTGGCTGTATTAATCAAACTACATTAATTCCAAATAAATCTTAATCATTTGCCTGTTTTTCAGTGTCCTCATCTATACACTTCTAAAATTCTATATTTCATTATTCCCAACATGAAGATTTTGCTCTAGAAGTGGAGATTAACTATGCAAACATAATGCACACCAAGAACATCATCTACACAAGTATACTTCATCATTTTGCTCCAAGTAAAATAACTCATCTCATTCTCTATGAGTCAATTACTTTATTGCTCTGATTCAGTATCCCAATCTATAAAACATGCATACCAAATAGTGTCTAACACATTAAGTAACATTCAATAAGTATCTGTTGTCATTGTTAGAGCAGTTACTGCATATAGTTAGGACACCAAGTTCCCCAGGAATTTTTCTGTGATGTCATTTCACAGTGGTCTCACTCCTTTGATCTCTTTGACATTTGATGCTAATCATATTATCCTGCTGATCTTTAATTCACTTGTCTTTTGTTTAATCCTTGACCTCAGAGAAAAACAATATATTAGTTGAGGGTATGATATATGGGTGGTAACTGTTTTGGGTTTCCAGTAGAATTTTGGGTATAATGAGAATGAATGAAAATTAGGTTTTATAGGGACCTCACAATAAAACTGTGTTATAACATTATCACTGCTATTTATTTTTGTTGTTGTTGCAATACATTTTATATTAGTTTGTTCTATACTGCTGCTTTTATCTACACTAAAATAATTTCTTACTTAAGTTTCCTGATCTTTCCAAAAAATTATTTTATTTTCCATCTTCTTTACAAAATGTTTACTGAAAGATAATTTCCTTCTTGTTTTAGCTTCTCTCCAATCTTACCTTTTCTACAAAGCTTTGTATGATTTTATTTATCCATCTTCTATTTACATTATACTGTTCCACTGAGCTTCAGAAGCCAATAACATATCACCTATTAATAAAATGTAAACTAATGGTAACAAATTAGTGAAACATAGCTGAAATTATCAAGGTAAGGTGATAGATATCCTAGATGGAACTTGGTGTTCAAAATTTCGTTGATTTAACTTATTAAAGTATAATATTAAACCAATGGGAAAAAGTTAATCACTGTAAGGTTTAGACTTCATATCAAATGGTAATATTTCCACAAACTAAGTAATAAATGGTGAAGAAACACACTGAATAAGTAGTAGGAAAAAACAGAATCAGAATCTAGCTTTGGAGAACTTTCAAATGTGAAAATAAGAACAATGCTAGGAGATATGCTAAGAAATTCTACTAAATAAAGAGGCATATTACAAGAAAATAATTTTATATTCTCTATGAAATCATCTAGCCCTGTGTGAGGACTTTTCCTATTTGGCTTTGTGGAAAGGAAACTGAATTGATTATTTAGGGCATACAGAAGAAAACAACAGTTATAGAAACATTACTGTTGTAAATCATTTCCAAACTGTAAATATATGACAATAGTACTATGTGACTATAGTAGATGCTGAGTAAAATTTATTTTTCATTTCTTCTGACGCCTAATATTTTCTACTATATTTACTTATATTTTATAAGATTACAATGAAAGTCAAATAGCATTAAGGCAAATGTGTTCTGTCAAGTATTTCTTAACCAAGTGACAGCAACTCACTACTGTTACATTTTATGAGGTTTCAAAGACTAAATAACTGGAATATAATAGAATGTTTGAGTCAAGAGAACAGGTTAACGATTTCCCAAGCTCTCTATTTCTTTATTTTACAGTGTAGGTTTCTATTTCCCATAGTACTTGACTATGGGCTATTTATTCAGATTTGATGAGAGAAAATTATCCTTAAGAAGAGCTGACATCACTATTTAACTTTGTTTAAAAAATGTGGAAGGTAGTAGATGAAAGTGTACTGAGCAAAGAGAGGAAAATTATGTGCATTCATATGGTCATATCAGATAATATACGATGTGTCAGGAACACAAATAACTTCTAATCTGAGGACTGAACATGAAAGGCAGTGGACTATGAAACTATATGGGCAGGATGCAACACATGTACATATATCTTTAGTAAAACCTGAATTAGATGGAACATCTTTTGTTTTTTTCAGAAAATGTCAATAACAACCATAGAATTGGAACAGAGTCAACTATATCATGGAGGGAAAATTATAACCTGTTTTAAAACTATGATGCTGTCTCTATCCACAACCATAGTTTACCTCAGCCTTCTGAGCATTGCCAAATTATTGACCTTTGTTGCCAAAAAGGAGGTGTATTAGTAAAAGGATCTGAAGATGGAATTTCGAGTCTACCTGAAAATGGACTATAAACTCTTATTTGCTGTCAGATTTGGGGTAAGTTACTTAACTTCTCTAAGATATTTAACTAATTTTTAAAATATCAATAAAAAGTAGCACCATCATAAGATAAAGAAATAACATGTAAAATAATGTCTTTCTTTTCTTCTCACAGTATCTTGTTTTATTTAATATACCTCCCATGAAGTATTATGATCATTGATTTCCTTGTTTTTTGCATCTGTACTTCTATTTTTTAAGAAATAAACTGCCTTTTGTCTTCCTTAGTGCCTAAAACTATGCCAGACACACAGCAGATAGTCAATATGTGTCCATGAAGAAATATGAATAGTGTGGATGCCATTGGTTAGCTAAGAAAACTTTTCTCAAATTCTCTATTCACATATTTAATTAATTTTTCTATTTATATATTTCATTATATTTGCTCCACACAGCTTTCACGTACCTAACTCAATAAAAGTAATTTTGCTAAAGATGTAAAAGGAATAGGAGGTGCTAAATATGAAGAGTGTAGAGTTTTTTACCAGTCCCATCTCTTGTAATTTAGCTACAACTTCAGTCAGACTGAACAGCTCACCTTCTTCTGTAAGTATGCTCTTCTCCACTCTGCTGAGTATTTACCAATCACCATGCCTTATATTTACTCTCAATCAAGCTATGCCCTTCTTAAAATGACATAATTATCCCTTCGCTTCCACCAACCAGGCATTTTTAGCAAGCAGAAATATGAGTAGCAGATCTTATTTTAGGGAAGAGAGATGTTGATATTATCAATAATTCCTTATTGATTTTCTAAACTTATCCAGAGTTTATAGTGTTCTTTCATTGAACTCCCTTCAAATTACGCAGTTTTACTGTGAACCTGCTGTATGACCCTAGACAACTAAACCCCTCAAAACCTGCTGTTTTCATGTGTAAAATGAAGTTAGCTATTATACCAGTGTGGTTAATATTTATTGGTTTACAAAAAACCTAATAATTATTATTTGTGGATTTATGTAATGTGCCCATCACAAAAATTTAATGTGAAACAAATGAGTTAAATATATATAAAACTTTTAAGATGCATAGTGGAAGTTCAATAAAGATTAAACTGTATTGTTATCCTTTTCTATTGTAAGTATTACTTTCTTCCTTAGTGTTGAGTAGTTTTATTTATCTTGTATCTCATGTATTATAAATCATCTATTCAAAGTTTATCTACCTCAACATTTAGCAAGCTCTCTGTAGAAAGGGTTCATGCTTCATTCGTCCTTCTATCATATTGCTTATCATAGGATAGAACACACAAGTCCCACACAAAATTGGTAGAAAATCTACATGAATTCATTACTCACAAATTCCTTGTTAAAAAAGATAAAAATGTAGTTACTGCACTTAATATACTATCAAAGATCTGTTCCTTTAATTTATTGTTTGTATTTCTACAGAAATAAGACATATCTTTTAAGAACATGACTGTGGTTATAGTCAAGCATCTGGAATCTTACTGAGAAATGAAATGATTAGGGTGATTATGTCCCTAACAGACTTAAACAACATCTGCTAAAGTGAAACTGATCTATGAAGTAGGCAAAACTCACACAATAGTCCATTATCCATAACAAGATATAATTTAAGTTTAAATATTTATAGTTTTTTTCTAGCTAAATTTGCTTGTGAAATTGTATTTTAAACTGATTATTTTAATAGCCCTTGGCTGTCACAATTTAGTAATCTGAGAAATCTTCAAAATTAATTCTGAAGTTTAAATAGAATCAAACCATAAAATTACAATTCATTTATCAAGGTGTCTATAGGATATACAGAGAGGCCCTAAGAGCTTACAATTTTAAGAAAATTCCTTACTTTTTAAAGTCACTTTTTAATCATCAGACTATGTATTTTTGGAATTCCATCTGCTCCAAGTTTGACCTATATAGGGCATAGCTTCAATAGCTTCATAGCTTATTAGTTGGAATAAATGAAACACATTCGGTATTGCTATGAGGAATCAATAAATAGAATAATGCAATATAAATTCCTATCATGAGGAAGACAGTATTTATTTATTAACCTTATTCCTTTTCCTTGCTTTGAGTTTAATAAAATTTGTAAAAAAGAATATGCCTACTTAAAGGCAAAAATAGAAAAATAAACCAAATAAATGAACACAGGAAAAAGACTAGATTACAGACTTTTGGGGTATTAAAGATCAAAATTTATTTGTTTATATCCATAGTATCTTTTATTTTCTCTTATAAAAAGGATGCCATCCAGCTACCTATGACAGGTAAAAAGTTAAAAAAGTAGAACTCACTATAGCTTTCAGTTTCTTCCTTTACAAACCTAAACCTGCAGTTTAGAACTCCACAAAATTATAAGAATCTCTTCAATTTGAGAGAATTACTCTTTATGTGTCCTATTAAATGAACTAGATTTTTAAAACATTTCATCAAGTACATGTCCAAAGAACTGACTAGGACTCAGAAGCCTTGGTTTTTGGTAACTGCTATCAATTTCCTTTGTGTCTTAGGACTTCTGTTTGATTTCTGTGAATTTAAATTTTCTTATCTGTTAGATAAGAAATGCATACAAGAAAGTGTACGAAAATGAAGATTTCTGATCCTACCCCACTACTTCTATTTTTCTAAAACAAATTGTATCATTCTAAAATGTAGGATTTTCTCAGTTCAAAGTATATGGCTAATGGTACAAAAAATCAAAGATTTACTTTAACGTTTCCACCATCTGCAATGTTAAAAAACACATATTTTAAATGCATACATATTGTCAATACTATACATTAAAATCACATTGTCAGTGAATGAAATTCTAATGGATTATGACTTTTAGGCACCTCAATACTATCTGTCAAAATTCAGTGCAATTTTGTCTGAGAGACACAGGATAAGACAAATCCTGATTATCTAGAAAAGTTTATAATAGACTTCATAACAGAGTTATGGGGTATTTTTTCTCTTCTGCTCTCCAGCCTCAACCAAAAATATAATGGAATACCCACAATAACAATGCAAAGGCATTTATAGTATATGCACAGACTCAATATTTAACATTTACTGCAAAACTACAAATGGAGTTTGAAGTAAATTATTTTTACTTCCAGATGACCAAAGTAAAGGAAACATCATCTGTTATGTAGTAGAGAAGATTAAAGACATTTCCCTCCTAGAAACTGAAGCCTAACAGATAAAATGCCCATTAGAATTCCTATGGAGTTATAAAAATGATATATATTTGTTCCACATAGGCAATAATAGAGCTACTGAACTAATGTGTTCTTAATTATCACATATGGTCATGACGAGAATTTTCTATTATTTTTGAATAAAACTCATTTTTAATTTTTTTATATAATCAGAGATGCATACAATTGTCTTCTTAACACTATCTATACAACACTAGGCTGAACGCTAATCTGATATGAAGTGTTTGTGGAGGAGCTAATCAGAGTTGTGGGGACCAAGTAGATATGACTTTGTGTCAATCATAAGGTCCAAAGTCCAAAGATAACTAAACATTACTGATCTCTATAACAGAGAATTGTACAGAACCCAAAACATTAAGCAAATCTAGGAGTCAGATTTTGGAGAAGGTAGAGCAATTTGACAATGAAGAAAGCTTTATTTTGACCCAAACTGAAATGAGTTTCCTAGATCTATCTGTTATTATAAATTTTTAAAGTATGTGAATGGGGTAAGTGGATTGGGTAATCCAACTGTTAGGGAACACAAATGCATTAAAATATTTCATGCTTAATGATATCTGCAAAGGAAGGAAACAATGATAGCTTTAATAGGCTCTGTGCTGAGACAGCAGTGTCAAACACTTCTATATTAAACATGGAAGTCAGCCAGAACAGAGTTTAAAATATCTTTTTCAAGAAGAATAGGACAGAATAAAAGTAATGAACTAATGTTGACTCTTTCCTAGCATGGCTCTTTATGATGTTTGTGCAAGAAATTTATGAGACAGACTGTCTTGCCAGTAAAAGTTACTGATTGGTATTTTCTTTGACAAAAGAAGCGAACAGAACAATTTTGCAATTACCTGAAAATAATGCTGGATTTATCACATGGTCAGAATGTATGAGAGATTTAACCATCCAGAACAGATGGAAGTGACAGTCACTTAACTTACTTCTCCTATACAAATGGACTAGTGTAAACTCTGCTACTAAAGAGATATCATGATAAAAGATGGTGGAGACTTGAAGACAAGGAAGGAGAGATAAAGTAGATGACAGCTGGAAGAAGGGACACTGACAGAGAATGGAAGTAATATGGATAGTGAAATTAACGTTCTACACAGTCAATACCTGTTTGCCCAAAAAGCAACTTCAAACATGAACAAAGATTAGAGATTATACATCTACACAACACCCCTCCAGAAATCCATGTTAAAAGTTTAATCCCTAGACCTCAGAATGTGACCTAAATCTAATTTGGAAATAGGTTCACTGTAATATAATTGCTTTCTCTTTTTCTTTTTACTTAGAGAAAGAAAAATGTATTGAGGAGAAAAGAAACAGAAATAAAGTGGGATTCCCAAGCCAGTGGAACCAGGCCAGGGAGGGGCAATGGAGCCCAATATCAAGAATTTCTTGGGGCCTCCCTGGTGGTGCAATGGGTTAAGTAATGCACTATGAAGCAAACCATAGGCACAGCAGCACGAGTTTGATCCCTGCCACTGGCAGGGGAGGTAACCCATAAGACGCAGCAGACCTCTCCAGCCTCACTGCTGCTCCCCTCAGCAGTGTACTTCAGTCGATCTGTCTGTTCTGTTTCCTACTCTGTCTCTGCTAGATCTCTAACCCCTCACACACCTCTGGCCTGTACCCCAGTGATTGTATGCATAAATAACTAGATCGAATTTGGCCAGGGAAAGCCCTGGCCAACTTGTATAGCTGTATTAATCTTACTTTCAGTATTATCCTTCTGTAACGTTATGTCTTTTCTTCTAAGCACAGTAAGTCTCATACTATAGTTTGACTTTTTAAAGTCAGTAGAAAATCTTTCACATTTTGACAGCACTCTCCTCCAAGCAGCCTTTAGAAATACTTTTGTCCTCTCTGACACGATCTGTTGACATGCAAGAGTGGATATGACTGTCTTCTTTCCTGCAACAGCAACAAGCTGAAATACCCTTCTCATTTCATGAACCTTATGGCAGAGACCAAACTAAACACTAACTGACCAGCATGACTATTAACCTGTCTACTCAGCTCCTATGACAGAAGGGAAGACAGACAGGACTTCACTGGGGATTCAATACTACATATAGTTTGAACTAAAAGCAGTTAATCAGTGATTATTTACTTTTATGTTTACCATAAATAAAAATTAAAAATATGTATGTATACATAATTAACTAGCAGACTACACTGCATAGTTTCAAAGCCCTTGAAATGCTTACTAGCAAAGCCCTAGTAATAACAGGAAGCTTAGATTCACAGTGAGACTAAAATGACTTCTTACACAAATGACGGAAAATATAAATAATATAGCCTACTTCAGGAAACGCCTTCATTTTAAAAAAAAAATTATGCATACAAGGTTTGGGGTACAGACCAGAGTTGTGGGGGGTAAGAGGATTCACCAGAAACAGAGTGGGGAGCAGAACAGGCAGACTGACTGAAGTACACTGCTGAGGGGAGCAGTGGGTGAGGCAGAAGAGGTCTGCTGCGCCAAGTAGGTCCCCTCTCTGGCCGGGGATCAATGTCATCCTGCAGTGGCTGAGGAAGCACCACAGTGCTGCGTTCAACCCCTTGTGCCACCAGTGAGGCCCCTGAAATTTCTTTTTTGATAACAAATATCTGGTCATCATAAGACAAAGCAGAAGAAAGGCTGGGAGGACATTAATCATTCACTTTGTATCAACCTGAAATTATGGAAAGGAGATACATGTGCTATGATAAAAACTACTTTGTAAAAAGTGTATTAAAGATATACAAACTTCTGAATAGATAATGGTCTCTAGAAAGTACCAGTCTCAGTGATATTTACGCAATCTAGGGGAAAATATGCAAATTAAATGGCTAGTCTAAGAAGTATATGGTAATTTAATTATATAATGTTACCTAACAGTAGAAATTTAGCATTCAAATGACATAGTTTATTCTTCTATCCCAGTAAGAAAGGCAGATGAACCTAGATGTGAAGCCTGAATTTTAAAATTACAGAGTTAAGACATGATTTAATGAAAACTAAAACTTAAGTATTATGTCTCTTATTAGAATATTCAAATTTTCACCATTCATCCTGAGAAAAATCATTCAAAATGCCTAGTGCACTTCCTAACACAGAAGTGGTACTCAATAAATATATGTGCAATAGATTTATCAATCACTTAATATTTATTTCCATCAATAGAAAAGTCAAGGTTTAAAGAGTTGGGAGAGAGAGTCTCAGTAACTAATTAGTTTATAATTCAGTGGGAACATAGAAACCAGATATTTAGAGCTCTGAGTTTAAGTCAGTTATTTCAGACACCACGCCATTTTTCACAGTGTTCCCTAGAAAGTATGTTAGTCTTGCCACTTGAATGAATATCCACTGGCTGCCTCTGTTGTAACAATCACAAAGATTCAGTTTGCTATTGTAGTTTGTCCATTATGTTGCTGGATGAGTCAAAATAGTTTATTTCTGCTATTGCATAAACCGCCATTTTATCCTTTTATCTAGAGAAAGTGTGTTTTCTTAAAAAATGTCTATTTATGTCCATTGTGTTTAGTCAAGGAGATACAAGAGAAGACAATATGCTAAAAGCACATGATAACCAAAAACAGCACAATAAAACAACAAGAAACCAAAGCACAACAGGAAATTTATCACCATATGGTCATTCTTTCAGTTTTGATTTCCCTATCCAATCACCCTTATCTTATTTACTGACGAGAATACCCTAAAACTGCTTTATTTACTTTCTAAGATTTTTCAGTAATCAATGACCAAGATAAGCTGGGTGTTAAGTGAAATTGGAAACTTCCTTTCCTGCACCAACAATAGTTAAGAGACTCAGAGCTCAATGGGCCATTATAAATGATATAAGGGAAATACATTGAAAAGCAGTGTGAGAAGAAAACATTATTTTCAACATTCTGGGAAAAGATAATCTATATTCCTTATTAAAGATCCAAAGTTTGATTTCTGAGGCAAAATGGAACATCAATTCCTTATAGATGACATTTGAAACTTCCCTGATAGTTACAGCATATACTAAATGGGAGGGAAGAAGGGATGTGGTGAGGGGAAAAAGAGACTCAGAAAACGGAGAGGATTAGTCTATATGAGCGTCAAAGAGATAGTCAAAAATATTTTCCACATGACCTTTTTTCCTTTTTTCTTAGTATATTATGTCTTATGCTTTATTCTATAGATACAGGTGTATAGATCTATACATTAATATTAAAACCATAATATAGAAAATATCAAAAAGCTGAATAAGTCATTAACCAAGAAGCAAGGTACCATAATATAAAAAAAAATACAAAGTTGGTGAAAGAAATTTTGAGTGTATATCTAAATCAAAAATCATATTCAACAGCTTCAGAGATTTATTTTAAGCAAGGATTGCCTCAATATATATGGGGTAACACGAGATAGTGAGCTGTACATATCCTAGGTAAACAAAGATAAAGAAGTTTTGGTGCCAGTCTATTCAGGGTGGCAGTTACTGTGATGTTCACTAAGCATGCATGTCCCCAAGTCCTGTTACCCCATCCTTAGGAATTTTAGACAGATACTAATCAAAGATAACTGTAGACATCTGAATTCCATATACAAAGGATTCCATATACAAGAAAATCAGGCCATTACACTGATTAAAGCAAGACATGTTTTAATTTCTATTCCAGACAGACTGCTCTAGGAAGAGTGGGCAGATCAATCCAAGTGAAAACGCCAGTACTGAAAGAATAGGCAGTTAGGATGCATGCCAATCGTCTCTTACAGAACTCTTATCTGATGCAATTTCTATGATTATGAAAGTTGGAAAAAGTGAATAGAATATGGCTCTTTATTGTATACAAGTGCCAGTCTGGTCATAGAGAAGATAGGGTTAAGGATGAATTTCACACTTGCAGTTTGTAAAACTAGCCTATGTTGAAATATAAGAGGGAGCAAACATCTTACCAAAATAAAGAGCGAACAAACAGAAAAGTCAAAAGTTTAAAGAGTGTGCTTTACTTATATATTTATTTCAAAATAGGAAGGGGGAAAGATTGTGATTTTATATGTAAATTACAAAATGTCTGTAAGCTATAATTTTTTTTATTTATGCATACAAGAACTGGGGTACAGACCAGAGATGGGGGCGGAGTGTAAGAGGATTCACCAGAGACAGAGTGGGGAACAGAAAAGGCAGACTGACTGAAACACACTGCTGAGGGGAGCAGCAGGCAAGGCAGGAGAGGTCTGCTGCACCGTGTGGGTCCCCTCCCTGGCCTGGGATCAAACTTACGCTGCTGTGCCAAGGATGCTTCACAGTGTGGTGCTCAACATGCTGTAACATCAGAGAGGCCCCAAGCCATAAAATTTGTGATGTCCAGTAGGGAGTAGAATTCTCGGGTGAGCTCTTCTACCATTGATTCTTAGAGGTTAACTCCAGATCAGAAACTTATAATTTTTTATAAAAGAGTCCCATTCTAAAAAGACAAGTTATTGTATAGGCTCTGAGAAAGAGGAAGTTTTCACAAAGATACACAAAGAACTCATAAGACTCAAGAAAAATAAAGTAAAAAACCCAATCAAAAAATGGGCAGAAAAAAAAAAAATGGGCAGAAGAACTGAAAAGACACTTCTCCAAAGAGGACATACACATGGCCAAGAGGCACATGAGAAAATGCTCAGCATCCCTCATAATCAGGGAAATGCAAATTAAGACCACAATGAGGGACCACCTTACACTGGTAAGAATGGCACACATCAAAAAAACCAACAACAAATGCTGGATAGAATGTGGAGGAAAAGGAATCCTAGTACACTGCTGGTGGGAATGTAAGCTAATCCAACCATTATGGAAGATTGTATGGAGGTTCCTCAGTCTATTAGAAATGGAACTATCATATGCTCTGGCAATCCCACTCCTAGGAATCTACCCAAAGGACACAAAAACACCGATCCAAAAGAGCACCTATACTCCTATGTTCATTGTAGCACTATTGGTAATTGGTAAGACCTGGAAACAATCCAAATGCCCAAAAGTAGATGATTGGATCAAGAAGATGTGATACATATACACAATGGAATATTATTCACCAATAAAAAATGAGAAACTAGGGACATTTATAGAAACATGGATGGAACTGGAAAGAATTATACTCAGTGAAACAAGTCAGAAGGCAAGAGAAAAATATCAGATGGCTTCACTATTAGGAGGAATATGAAAGAGCAATAACAACAACAAAACAAAGAGAAATAAGCTCAAGGAATTGGGTAGTTATAACCAAAAGCAAACAAAAAACAAGACCAAATATCCAAGATAAAACAAAGAGACCATGGGGGGGAAGGGAAGGAGGGGAGGGCAAAGACGGGGCAGAACGAGCACAAGGGACCGAGGTGATGGTGCACGGGTGGAATGGTCGTGGGTACTCCCTGGGGAATACAAACGATGTTAAATACAATTAATTAATTTAATTAAAAAAGAAAAAGGGGAAGCTTTAATCCCAAATAGTTTTCACTAATCTGTTATCTCTAGGGCACCAAGATTGGGTTACATGCTAGAAAAAAGCAGACAGAGGTGGGTGCCATTAGTCCTACTGTGGTATTTCTGAATATAACAATTTTTCTAATTTTGTTCATACTGTACAAAAGATATATGTCTCCCAAAAAGAAGACATTTAAATACTCTGGAATTATTTCTAGTGAACTTATGTCAATTTATCTTTGCATCTCTATCTAAGGAAGCAAGAAGAATGATTTCCATGTTTTCCTTTTTCTTTTGAGAGATGTTCTCAAAATTTGGGGATTTTTTTTTTAAATTTTAGGTGACACCTACTTTCAACAACTTTAATGACATTTCCTATCATTTCCTCATAAAAATCTGATTTTGAGCTTTTATCTGACTAATCAGAAATACCACTAAGATTTAAACCATGGAAAGCACACTGAATTACTTCCACCAAAATTGATGCAGCTGTTCAATTATTTCTGAATTGAATATTACATGTAAACTCAGTCCATTCAATTCTAATATGGATTTGAAGCAAAGTAAGTTTTCATCACTGAATTAGGATTTTGCTTTCCCATTTTGGAAATAAGCAGAAAATTATCTACAGATAATCTTATTCCTGACAAACTTCTGTTAAAAGAATGAACAATAAGTCTTCTTTACTACCTGAACTAAATCCTATGTATAAATGTCAAGCCAATTATTGCTGCTGGAGGATTTCTGTCAATACAACTGTTTAGTAGGAAGCAGTGTGACAATTTATACTATAGACTGGTGGGGATAGGAAATAATTTAAGACACAAAATTGTTTTATTATCTTAGAAGCTCCATGACTTTGAACTACTTGGATTGAAGCAATAAAAGGAAATGAAGAATGATTAATACCATCAGCTAAGGCTTGAAAAGCTTGATAATAAGAAATCATTTTTGCAAGGAAAAAAATGCAACTGATTACCTTTTAATCAAAAAGAAGCAACTATGATATTTCAAAAAATTTTATTAATAATTTTTATCTTTAGAGTAGATTCAAAGTTACGCTATACATGTTTATCACTAATGTGTAATGATGTACAATACTGATATGTCTAACTAACATTATACATACAAAGGAGGCAACAGCACACTGCAGAATTACAAAATAAACACACACGCACACCTGGAATACAAGATTTGAATTATAAATCTGGATTTGAATTATAAATCTGCTATTGCACTTGGATAATACTTTAACTTTATAAGTAGAAATTTTCCTCATTTTACAAAGGAATATGATAGCCCCTGTCATAAGCTGTTGATGTGGAGCTATAATAATATTTAAAGTATTCACTAGAATGCCTGGTACACAACATCAATAAATAATGATTACTTTTACTGCAACTATTTTGTTATCCAAGAAAAAAATTCATGAATGTTGATACTTTTTATTATATAATATATACAAGAACTTAAAAGATATGACAGTATATATCCCAAATGGTTAAATCCAGAGCAAGGCATGTGTTGAACATCTCAGCTTACATACTGACATAACACAGACTTACACTGTAAGCAGGGCATGGTGGGGACAATGATAAGTGGGATTATTAAGCAAGTTATCGAATGCTTTCATCTGGTACTGGACAAGATCAATGAAACAAGTGAACACTGTGTCTCTCCTTTTATACTTCTACCCAAATGAAAAAAATAAGGATTAGAATAGGAAGCCTCATAGAAAGCTGTGTCAATGACTGACATGTTACAGACATCATTCTAGATGTCAGTTTGATAGAGATTTATATGGTGAGTTGGAGAAAAAGAAATGAGTTTGCAGAAGCATGACACATACTTCTGTAATACTGTGGACATACCACTTTGCTCACATGGACCAAAGGAGAAATTGTGGTTAATAATTCTGCACCTTAGGAATCTTAGCGTGAACTCCCCCTAACTAAAATATGAAACAGAACAGTGCTGTAATACTGAGTATGTAGAGGAAAAAATGGGGGGAAATTAAATCTGACACTGGGAGATATATATTTCTGACCCCACGCTGACACTTTCTCAGATATGAATTATTTTTAAGAGAGTAAGAGGAGGTGGCGTATCATTGCTTTGGGTGAACTGATTCCTAAAGCAATGTGAAACATTCCATGTGCTACACCTGTGCCATATCTTCAACTATGTGCCTTATCCTTCTTGGCACATCCAATTAGAGATGAAAATTTACTACAGTATAATGGTAAAGAAGATGTAAGTGGACAGGCAGCTATAGACTACATTTGATGATGTCAAAGTGATTGCAGGAATAGCAGAGAATGAAAAAGTCACAGGAGAACATGCTAGTAATTCTTTATTATCTCATAATTATATTCCATTCTGGTCTATCTGGTGGTGCTTCTATCAAGGGACAAATTTTAGACTACTTTAAAAATTATCCAGCCTCCACATCCTCAAGGAATTACTCTAGAATGTGCAATTGTGAGACATTTGAAATATACTGACATCTGAGTCAATGAAAAGAGGGCTTTGTTCAGTTAATTGCTAAAGACTAGTATTCTAATAGTATCTAGGCAAATATTAGTGGGGATGAAAAAGGATAGCCAAGCTCTATCTACTGGTAACATGGCTGAGAATGACATGACCTCATTTAAATATTTCAAGAGAAAAAGTAAGCAAAAAATTTTTTTTTCTAAGACAATATATGAAAACTATTAAGTTAAGGAAGAGGAAAGCCTTAAATATTATAAAGCATAAGTAAATAATTTGACTTCAAAGTGTTTACTATACACCAAGAAACATTTCATGAACACTTTATTAATATATTTATTTAGTGCATGTGCTACACTAAAAGTTGAAGAAAGATATAAATATGGAATGAGATAAACGTTTCATTTGTGTGGGCAAATAATCTGAAGCCAGCTAAATTTTGCTAATAACGTATGTTTAGTATCACAGGTGAAAAACATAAAATTACTAGGATACATATTTATTCATGGAAATAGCACTATAATATAACCTAGTCTTATACATAATAATAACTCACTTTTTTACAACACACAGACACAATCATTCTATATGTTTGCATGGATATTAAAATGGCAGTATGGGGTTTTCAAAATTCACTATCATTTCTTCTGATTAGTGGGATCATTGAGACTTTTGTTTCCTTTTCCGTGCCATTTTTCATTTGATTAATTCCTCTCAATCAACTACTTTCATAACTAAATCAGCTACTACCTTTATAGCTAAAAAAAAAAAAGTTAAAAATTATAGGTAGCATCATAAGAAAAGACAGCCACAGAAAACTTTAAATCTATAAAATATATTGAAAATCTGAGCCTAATGCTCAGAAAGAAAGGTGTCTAATTATAGAATTTATCACCATAGTGTGCTTCCTTAAGGTAAGGGCAAATTCTCTTATCTTTTTAGTCCCATCAAACAAACCTGACAAAGACATGATGATTAAAACACATAGGTAATGACCTATGAATTATAAAGTAAAGCTCTTGTCAATATTCCTTGCTTAATTGGACACAGAAATTTGTAACACAGTCTATCAAAATTTACATTTAAATACCTTCTTTTACAAAAACAAAATTGATATCACTACAGATTCATTTACTTGCTTAAATGTTCACAGAAATGTAGGGGAAAGATGGGGTGGATTATTCCCACTTCAATTCAGTGATCTACGCTTTTTCCTAAAACAATTTGCTTAATAAGCATTTTCTGACAATCTATTGTGTACAAAACAGTATTGTATTATATTATATTATAGACAAACAAGGAAGTGCTCTAGACTTGAGAACATTCCATTATATGAATTCATATGTTGTAGCTGGCCAGAGACTCAGTGCTTTAGAAACAATAAAGAAAGAGAACTTGTATTAAAGTTGGGGAGAGTGTACATGGGTATGTGTGTAAGAGTGAGTAGGAAAAAAATAAAGTTGGGAGGAGAGCAAAATCAAATATTTCCTAAGCTCTTTCAAAGGTTTTTCCTATAGATAAAGCTGCTAAAGTTCTTGGAACATGGACCTCCCTGGTGCAGCAGCTTGAGCGCTGCACTGTGGAGCTTCCACTGCCACTGCAACGTAAGTTCAATCCCTAGCCAGGGAGGGGACCCACATGGCACAGCAGACCTCTCCTGCTTCACCTGCTGCTCCCCTCAGCTGTGTATTTCCATTGATCTGCCTGTTCTGAATCTTCTCACCTCCCACCTCTGGCCTGTACCCCAGCTCTTGTATGCATAAATGAAAAAAATCTTTAAAAAAAAAGAAGTATTAAAAATTAATAAAGTTCTTGGAATAGCATCAGTCTCATCAACACACTTATTATAAGCATAAGGACAGCTGTTGCATTTTGGGGAAAAAAATATGTCCTACCTAGTTTCTAAAAGTACAGGTTATTCTTGATGTACATGAAGTAAACCATGCACTTTCATTCAAGTAGTTCCACTGACGAAACATGAAAAAATGGATTCCCACTCAAGAAGCACCCAATATGAGAAAAGCATATGGCGATGAGTATCTGAGTTGATATGACCTCAAAATTCACGGAGTTGTGAAAATTCACCTCTGCCAAAGATAAATACCTCAGAAAAACACAGCCATGACAATTCCAAAGTGATTTTCTCAAAGGTCATGTGAAAACTAGAGGACTCTGAACATTGTTTTAAAATATTCTTTGCAGAAGCGAGTTGATTTAATTACATGTAACCTGTCTGCTGGGGACAATTAAAATTTGACAGCACTTGCAAAGATCTATTTGTGGGAAAGGAAATGATACTTTTCCCTAAAAATCCAAACACAAACAATGCAAACTTTTATAGTCCCTCAATTCATTTTCACATAGTATGAACAAAAATAGATTTATTACTTTGTTCTTAGTTGTCTGTTTAATAAATATCTCTCTCTCTCCTTTTTTCCTCAGCAATGCTACCAGGAATACAAATGATTCAACGGCAAGAAATATTTCATAGCTAAGAATAAGAAGAAGCCATAAAAAATTGAGCTTAATTGTCTTCACAAATCTAATCTGACTGTTCTCATAATGCTTTCTTCCCTGGGTGCCTCTGCTTCAGACCTTTTGTGTCAAACATAGAACAATTACACAGACATAAGATGCAGGTTATGTTCTAGAAATGATATTTTCACATTCTTACAGGAGGTTCAGGGAAAAAAAAAGCAAATATATATTGATAGTGATTTCAACAATAACCAGGTATTATCACCTAAGATGAGTTCATTTGAAACCTGATAATTTTTTCTTGGGGTTAGATCACTAAAAATCTATGCCAAGATCATGAACAGGGTAGGGAGGACTATAGAAGAGGGAAGTCATCTCTTTTCTAGTTGACTAACAGAAACAGCACAAGTGAATGCTTTGATTTTAAGGAAGCACCTGACAGTAGCTGGGTGAAAGTAAACTGTAAAGATTATCCCATGGTCTTAGAAACTAGCATTTATGAAAGTGATTTTTTTCAGAATACAAAGTATTTGAAATGTTAAATTGAAAACAAAAGATTCGGAGATTCAACTACTTGGGGAAAAATGCATTCAAATAAAATTAAAGTCTCACTTTGTTTTTCTTAATTTTTTGGCCAAGTGGGCATTATCAATTTCCCAAAAAAAGACAAAATGAGCAGTTTTTTTCTGATAATTGGATCCATAACCACCTTTTTTTTTTTTTTGCAAATCCTTTTATGCTGAAGTTTTCTTCAGGGTCAATTCTCAGTATTTATGTTACAGTCCTGACATCTCCCACACCTTTTGATTCACTTCTGATTTATGTAAATTAGGGTTTTGGGGGTGAAAGGAAATATAAGGCAAGTGATTTGGAATGTTGGCTTTTCAGGATTGTTGCAGCTTAGTATTAAGGCATCTAATAGAAAAAAGTAGTTTTTGTACGCCTCCATTATATCAGGCATTATAGTAAGCACCTTCAAAATGTAATAGGAGCACACTGCCTTATAAGTACCACGCGCTGGGCCTTCCTGGTGGCACAGAAGGTTAAGCAGCGCACTATGAAGCAAACCGCAGTCACTGCAGCATGAGTTCAATCCCTGCCGCCTGCCAGGGAAGGGACCCACATGGCGCAGCAGACCTCTCCTGCTGTGCCCGCTGCTCCCCTCAGCAGTGTGTTTCAGTCAGTCTGCCTGTTCTGCTCCCCACTGTCTCTGGTGAATCCTCTCACCTCCCATGACTCTGGCCTGTACCCCAGCTCTTGTATGCATAAGTTAAATCTTTAAAAAAAAAGCACTAGGCCCTAACCAATTGTGCCACTGGAGCCACATCAGATGAGAGCACGGGGGACTGAGGTGATGGTGCACTGATGAAATGGTGATGGGGAATACATGGGGATTGCAACTGATGTCAAATATATATAAAGAATAAAAAAAAAAAAGTAACAGGAGGTCAACATAGTTGCACAATCAAGAAAAATGGATACCAGAAAGTTAATTTGTATAGCTTACTAGAAATTAAACCTAATTTTGATGTGTCTGTCCTTCCCACTACAGATACTATATTTTAGATTGTTAATGGAAGTGGAAGAGTCTTATAGGAAGCATAGCAATTTCATTGCCCACAACAGTTGCATTTGTCTGAGTAAGGATATTTGTATTGCTTTTCATGCATCAACAAGCAGAATGGGGTTATACTCTGGTTACAAAAGGTCAGATTTCTGTACCTTTAAATAGAAAGGAATATTCTAGTTTAGAAGTTCTTCACATTCTAGAATTTGGGAATATTATGACGAATAAGACAGGCTATAAGTCAAAAAATAATGAGACTTCAAAAAAAAAGTAAAACCAGTTTCTGTATCCCAAAGGTCCAGGTCCAAAGTAAGTAACACATGTAAGCTTTCCAATTGTAAGAATATCAGGTTTTTGTTTGTTTTTTTTTTAATTTATCCAGTAAACTTATACTTATGTTTTGATTGTCATCTTATTCTACTGCCCTGTTTTCCCCAGTCCTTTCCTTTTTACCTGATCAAACAAAAGAAATAGAAACTGAAAGTCACTGGAGAAAAGTAAAACACTTTTGAATAGACCAAAGAGCAGCCCTGGTTTAGGGATAAACTACTCCTTTTCAGTTCACGTCATACTGACAGCTCTCTTATTCGGTGTCTTGCAGTGAGACAGATAATATCACAGCATGCCAGGTAGACAAAGAACTTGAAGGGGCCAAAACAGAGCTCTCAGAAAGAAGTTGAGTTATTGATTTTTGCTTTCTTAAATCACATTTTACTGAAAATGGAGAACTTGGGTATCTAAGCGGAAGATACTTTTAACTTTATACTTCCTTGATTTCTAAAAACTAAGAAGGAGGTAGGGGATGTGGTGTTTCAAAAAATTTCTATGCAAATAAGCACAAACATATCTTAGGAGTGGCAACGGAACTAGAACCAGCTTATTCTGATTCAAAATCTAAAAAGTGACTTTGAGCCAGTGAGTAGACAGCCTCTATAAGTTGTAAAGGGTTCCTTCCAGATTTTCAAATGATGAAAGCCCTGTAGACATGTTTTATATATGCCAATTCCATGTATATGTTTCATGTTAAGCACCTACATTTGTGGAAATTAGTAATAGCAAGCTAATATGTGCAAATCTTTATCACAATCATTAAAGTCCTTTTAGCATTAAAACTATCCTTTGTATTCAGTAGTTGAAATATCTCAGAAATGGGTAAAGGTTGACTGGAAGTATGATATTAAATATATTTATATAAAATCCTCATTCTTTATTTGAAAAGTGAAAAAAGTCAAAGCTGATGAAATCAATGATTTCTATGACTAGTCAGAATGTAGGAAACTTTTTCTCAGAAAAATGATAAACTTCCTGAATAATAGAATTCCTATAGTCCTATTTCAGTTAATTTGCACCAAAAAATTAATTTTTTTTTCTAAAATACAATCTTGAAAGCCTTTATTAATTCCTCTTGATTTTATCTCTTTGCTTCTTATTTGGCTTAAACCAACAGTGAACTTGTTGTCTAATCATTGACAGATTTCTTAAAAATTTACCTTTCTTTATATGAACTGATTTTATAAGTATTGCTTTCCATGTTTTCATATGCATTTCAGACCTTCCAAAAAATAACTGCTGGATTTATTCAATATATTCTAGGTATAATAGTCATGGCATGGCTTCTTAACAAATATTTTTTAAGTGTCCTACTCAAAAGCACAAAAAGATGTAAATGCTAGAACTCCTCAGAAGCAGGAGTCTTATTCATATTGTTATCTTTGGCATCTATCAAGGTGCCCACTCCAGAGAGAAGCTAAGTGTATGCTGGCCTGAATGGTTTTCTAGATGGCTTCGTGTGTATATGGATGTTTAATTATCTACTGGTTGGTAATACCTGGTTATAATCCACACACCTTTGTGTTCTTGTTCTAAAGAACACACTTAAAGTGTGGTACTTTAAGTAGGGCTTACTAACTTTGTTTTTACCTCTTTCTGCTTCAATTGACTGCAAATCATCCAGAGTAGGACATTTGCCATATTTATCTTTGCTTTTCAATGTTATGGCAAAATCCATGACAAGAAATGGTCCACAGAAAATTCAGAAAGAATGAATGTATGAAAGGATCACAGATGTGTCTATCACCTTTATTCTCCTCAAAGGACAGTTTCTCCTCATGGACACCAAACTAAAGAATTCTCATAAAGATTAAAAAAATCTAATTTTTCAGGATTCATTTCAATATTGTTTAAATACGAATTATCCCGGCCATCTTCTTTGAGCTACAGGTATGTCAGGAATACAATAATGAATGAACATTAAATTCTGCAAATCAACACAGTGTTTTTGACAAATATATAAAACAGCATTATTTTACTGGATTAATGAAGACTGAGGTTATGACCATCATTGAAAAAGTCTTAAATGTAATTCACACTCCATCTTTTTCTAGCAGAAAGAATATATAAGGGGGGAAAAAATCAAGCTTTCTCTACTGATATTTTTTCAATTGACTCTAAAATAGAGACAAATAAACTCTAGTACTTCTATATAACATATGGACTTACTCATCTAACTCAGTATGTTTTGGGAGGAAATAATGAGTGTGTATGTATACATGTACACATGCACATGGAGGTATACAGAAGTCTTCTATCTACATATCTACCATAGAATATGTATTGGTATGATATATACATTGGCTATGTATTACCAATGTATGTATTTTAGTAATATATTATGGCAATGTACCAAAAGAATCTGCAATTATACTAACAGAATACTTTGGATAATACCCCCACGTGGTATTTCAGCCTATATAAATGGGAGATACCCAAAATAAGGCATTATTATTTTCAGGAAAAAGTCTACAACATGAAATAAACATTTTTTTTGTTTGATTTTGTTGTCTGATTTTTATTAATTAGCAGAACTTCCTTCCATAGTGATTTTACAGAAAGACAAGGTAAGTTTGTTTATTTGACCTTGTAACTTTTTTTTTTTCCTGGGCCTCAATGGTGGTGCAGCAGGTTGCGCGCCACACTGTCAAGTTATCTGCTGCATAGCAGCGTGAGTTCGATCCCTGGCCAGGGAGGGGACCCACATGAGCAGCAGACCTCTCCTGCCTCACCCGCTGCTCCCCTCAGCAGTGTATTTCAGTCGATCTGCCTGTTCTGCTCCCCACTCTGTCCCTGGTGAATCTTCTCACCTCCTATACCTCTGGCCTGTACCCCAGCTCTTATATGCATAAGTAAATACATCTTTAAAGATACATTTTTTTCCTACGCTCTTCCTTTCTTATTCTTATCAGTTTTTCTTTCTACAATGAGCACTTTTATTTTCATCTTCTATTTTATAAAATGTGGTTATTTTTATACATGAGTCAAAGATATCAGAAGCACCTGACAGCCAGCTCACTGACTGGCACCCCTACCAACACCTGGGCCGTAGCCAACGTGGAGGAAGTGCGCTGGGCAGACACACATGATCATAAAAGGAAGGTGTGTGCTGTGTAGCGTGTAAGAAAAATCAAACTAATACAAAGATGTATAATACGTAAGTTCACCAAGAACAAAAGTATCTGGAGTCATGAAACAAATAGAAAAAATAAATTTATGCCGGTATCTTTATGCTTTCTCAGCATTCAAAATGTGTCAAAACAGTATTCAGATCAAGTAGCTTTTCTATTCAGAACCTTCCAAAGTGTCTCATTTTATTCAGTGGATCAAAAGACAGCAACCCTCACGTTTTCACAGATTCTGCATTTCTGAATTTGCTTATTTACTAGTATTTATTTGTGACCCCCAATTAGTATTTGTGCTTTCACTCTCATTCATGGTCATTCACATGGGCAGCAGCCAAAAATCTGATTCTTCCAAGGAGAGACTGAGTGAGATGACACATTTCTTATTTCATCTCTCATGCTGTAAACAAGTGTCTTTTTGGTGGCCTGTTTAATGCTACATTTTAGCATTTCTGTGCTTTTTGTTGTTGTTTTCACTGCTTAAAATGGCCCCTAAGCACAGTGCTGAAAAACTGACTAGTGTTCCTAAGAAGGCTATGAGATGCCTTACAGAGAAAACACGTGTTAGTTTCCGTAAGGCATGAGTTACAGTGCTACTGGCTATGAATTTAAAGTTAAGGAATCAACAATATGGTACATACAGGAACAAGAAATTTGCCAATATGTATGTGAGGCCACTCCAGAAAGTGCTAAAGTAACATCTAGAGAGTATGCTTAAGCTATGGAAAAATGGTAAACCTTGTAGATTTATGAGCTTTCTGGTAAATAATGTGTAGTAGATGGCATTGTTGTGAAGTTCAAAGCCAGAAATATTTAAAGTCACTGAGGATCAAAAACATGTTGAATCCCATCCAGCTAGTGCTAGCTGCCTACACATTTCAAAAAGCAATATGGTGACCAAATATTTATTTATTTTTAAACTTCAATGTTTTGAGGGTTTATTTTATTTATTTATGCATACAAGAGCTGGGGCACAGGTCAGAGTTGCAGAAGTGAGAAGATTCACCAGAGACAGAGTGGGGAGCAGAACAGGCATATTGACTGAAACACACTGCTGAGAGGAACAGTGGGCAAGGCAGGAGACATCTACTGCACCATGTGGGTCCCCTCCCTGGCCGGGGATTGAACTCATGTTGCTGTGCCTTGCATGCTTCACAGTGTGGCGCCCAACCTGCTGCACCACAAGGGAGGCCCAACCAAATATTTAAGTTGCAGGTGAGGCCAGTTCTGCAGATCTAGAAGCTGGAGAAGAACTTATTATTTTTTTTTAATTTGATAACTATTACACAGGAAAAGGGTTTTGTAGAACATATTTTCAATGTTCTACATTGAGTGCCTGCTAATACTGATTGGTTTAAAAGAATTTTGGCAAATGAACTTCTACAGTACAAATGGTATTTTGGTTCACAAAAATATTGTAACCTTGTTTTAGAGGAATTTAACTTTGTATTTGCTAAGAGAAATAGTTCTGTATTCTCTAATTTAGTGCTTATGATAACTACACTGAACACAACAACTATGAATAATCAGAATCAGCTTTATTTCCCATACACAAGTCCTGTCAAAAATCTGTTCCCTTTTATCTTTCAACTCATATCAAACATTCTTACCTCACTGATCTTTTCCTAGCTTCTCTGGTCTCCAACCAAATTCCCTAACATATCAGATATATTGATCATATTGACACATAAAATTAGTGATCACAACAAATAAATTTCTCTGCTTAAGAAGCTCATTTCATCTATATATTTATGGACCTCAGGTTCTACTTATTTATAGAAATAGTAACTACTTATTTATTTTGTTCATTGTCTGACTCATAACTAAAGATTTGGTGTTCACCTGAGTGTTTGGAGTGCTCCCCTCAGCAGTGTATTTCAGTCAATATGCCTGTTTTATTCCACATTCTATCTCTGGTGAATCCTCTCACCTCCCACACCTCTGGCCTCCCAGCTCTTGTATGCATAAATACATAAAATCATAAAAAAAAGGTCAGAAGACCTAAAGAGACACCATTCCAAAGAAAATATTAAATGGGAAACAGTCATGTGAAAAAATGTTTAACATCACTTATTATCAGGGAAAGCCAAATCAAAACCACAGATAGCACCACACATTTGTGAGACTGATCCATATCAAAAGACCAAAATTAAGTGCTGGTGAGAATTTGGAGTCACTATTGGTTGGAATATAGATTGGTCTAGTCCCTATGGAAAACAGTATGAAGGTTCTCAAAATACTAAAAAAATAGATCTACAACATGATCCAACAAATTCACCCCAAGGTACTTATCCAAAGAATTAAAAAAAACAAAACACTGGTTTAAAGAAATATATGCACTCCTATGGTCATTTCAGCATTATTTACAATAGCCAAAATATGAAAACAACGTAAGAGTCCAACAAAGATGAATGAGAGAAGAAAATATGGTACACATACACAAGGGAGCACTACACAAATACTTACAAAATTGACATACTGACATTTACATAAAAATGTCAATGGTGTAGACTATATTAAATGAAATAAGTCAAAAAGAGGAAGACACATACTGGAAGACTTCACTCATAGGTGGAACATAATAAAAATAAACAAATACACCAAACCAAACCAAATCAAATTTTTAAAATCTGAATAAAGAAAGAACCAAGGCTACAGAAGGAAATGGGGGAGGGGCAACAAAAGGAGGAGGGAGTTAAACAGGTTATGGTGTTGCACACTTTGGTGGTGGGCATGGACTGGCAACGTATATTTGGAGAGGTAAGACCCATACCCCCAAAATAATGAGGTTCTATAAAACAACATTCATTTTAAAAAAGTTCTAAGGATTTATAAGAAAAGATGGTGTGTTTGAGGAGTACTAGGCAATCACAATAGAACATATGTTAAAAGGTAGAGTGGAGCATGTAGCAGCATTTTAGGTAGATACACAGATAATCAGAAGCTCAGGCAATCTGGAAAGTCACCACTCCCCAGTGTTGGCAGAATTACCCACAGGATTGGGAAAAACAGATTTCTACCCTTCATTCTATGCAAAAAGAAAAGAGTAAGAAATTTTTAGAGAAAAGAAATGTATAGCATAATAAAGTGTGTACTAGAAAACTATAGGAAAGCTACACTTTTGAAGATTCAGGACGATCTATACATGATCATACCCTTAACTTACTAGTTTTATCCTTCACAGAATTGCCCATACACACTATCCACACACATCACCTTGCATGGTCTTGAAAACTCTCCTACAGCTCACACAGCTACCAGTTTTGTATGTATTTTTATTTGTGTTTCTTGTGTATTTACCATCACCCCCAAGTTATGGCAACTATCCATAAGGGTTGGCGCTGTGCCTACATGTTTGCTATTGTACTGACAGCACATGGATTGTGCTTGATACTTGTTATTTGTTGGATGAATAAATGAATGATTATATTGAAGGATTTTAAACAAAATCACAATATTTAACCAGATAATCTTCTGTTTTACATTCATAAGTGTAAGAGGAACAATAAAAGATAGCTCAATATTTTTTTCACCACTAGTATTTCAATAATGTTAGAAATGTTAATACTTCCTTTTTAAAATTGCAAAAATTCAAGTTAAACTTCATAATCATTCTATTTTATAATGAAAAGTAATGTATAAATCACAATGCTAATTACAAAATAAGTGGATTAGATAGAGACAGTATGTATCATTATTACATTCTACAAACTAACTTACAGTGCTATTAAAAAGTCAATGTTCATCAGAATACAAAGAAAACCCTGAGAACAAGTTACAGGATAAATTTAAGAGGCAGCATATGAAATGGGACAAACAGAATACTAAATGTACTTCTCATATCCCTAATTGTGCAAGTCATAAAGCAGATGCAAACGAAAATTTGTATTAAGTAATATATGTTAGTAAGTTCATATTCAGTTCTCTCACACTGAATGATACAGCCCAGTTTTTATAGCTCAGAAGTACTTTATTCTATGCAACACTGAACTAATGACCGAATAAAGAATTTTCTGCTAGCTTTAACTTAGCTCTGAAAAAATCATATCAAATGCAATAAAATTATATTGCATCTTGTATTATTGATATTTGTGTTGCTTCCTCTTTGATACACTTATCTTTTTATGTTCTCACCAAGGTTGCATTTGAAGAACTGCATTCGGTAACTGCATTCTGGCAACTGCATATTATAGAATAAATAAGTGAGAAAAAAGAAAGTCACATGTTATAACGCAGTGTTACTTTAATTAAAAAAAAAAATACTGTCTTGAATAGTTTTGGCCAGTTTCTCAGAATGAGTAGTTACTTTAATTAACAGAACTTCATTTTCTACGGATATAAAATCAGACCTATGGAATTGAGGTATCATCTTCCAAATCATGTTTAGTCAGTGTTGACACTAAGATTAGAATAAGGAATAAGGTGAAATCAAGTCATCAGGTGAACTTATTCCACTATACTATAATGGCAAGGCCTAGCCAAACAAGGAGCAATAGTCTGATAGTTTTCCTGCATTTACTGGTCATTTCTTTTAAGGACACAAGAAAATGAAGCAATTTAGTGTCACATGTTGATACTCGATATTTATTTCCTTATCAAGAGACCAGTAAATTTCAGACTTTGAGGAAATAAAAAAATAATAGATCCCATCAGGAGAGTATCCTGACACTTCCATTATTACAAGCAATATATACAATAAATGTCCCCATTATTTGTAGAAGATGATATAATCAGCAATTTATTCTTCAACCATTAATATTTATTTAAAATATACTGTGTCAAATAATTTTTTAGTAAATTTTAAATAAAAATAAATCATTTTTAACAAAATAGACTTACTCAAGTTAGAAATTAAGTAGTTACATTATAACTATTTTACTTATATTTTTAGATAATTGATTTTCAATTTTGACTTTTTTTCAGACCACAGAGAGATGGAAGACACAGAGTCTGGTGAACTTACAGAATAAAGAATGAAGAGAATGAACAATGATGTAGGAAAATAAAATAAATTTTAATTTTAATTAATTAAAATAAAAAGCATGGTGAGAAATTCTAGATACAAGTTGCAAGTGACTCTAAGATTCACTTTCAGAGTCTACTTTCATAAAAAGTTGGAAGATAATAATCTGATGCTATTTATTTTTACTATATAAGATGGGAATCTGATTTGACTTGAGGTTATCTCCTACAGGGTCAACTTATTCATGAAATACAGTACTGTGCAAAGATCCATGTTACCATTAGCAATCCACAGGTATATTTTAAAATCAAAGTTAAAGAATAAATCTAGCTGAATTATAGTCGCCTCTGTACAACAGTCGCACAATATAATTTTATTTATTTATCAGCTGATTCAATCCCTTAGTCAATATTTTGAGCAAAGTTCATAGATCAATGAATGTCTGCACACATGCTGATTGGGTGCTGGGTGACAACAGTAAATCTTCTTAAGTGGCAGGCTGAAGGGGTGCCTACATTCACGTGCACATCAGTCACTGAACAGTAAGTAGACATGGGCAGGAGGCACAGGTAGTGGCAAGAGCCAGACTTATAATACCTAAACCTTACTTGTATGATGTCCTAATTCTACATGACAAAAGTTGTCCTTGAAGTAGGCTATTTTTTTTAACAAAATGAAAATAAATGAACATTACTGAACTACTCATCTTAATAGTAGAAAAGACACTTACTATTCATTGCAATTATTCATCCCACCATGGTTTGTTTTGCTCTGTTCTCTCTGTCAGAGAAATACATCTTAGGGTGATCTCTACATTCAGACACTCTTATAGGGCTTCCCACTGTGGAGTTCTTAGCACCTCACCCCACAATGAAACCAAGTCTGTAGAAAGCTGAGATATTATTTCTTCAGTATTTTGCATAATAAGAATTACAATTTGTTTGTCAATGATTAATTACCACTTTCTCAAGAGACAAAATGCTGAGTGTTTTCATATGCTAATATATGCCAAGCTGCCAGTGCTAACTCAGCTCTCAAATCCTAAAACACACCTTAAGTGAAAGAATATCGCTGTTTATTGCCAAAGTTGTCATTTGCCTGGAATGAAATAAATATCTAAGAAACATTTCAATGATAGACCTGCTTTTCAGCTGACAGATCACTTCTTGTTATCAAAAGGCAAATATATGTCAATGTGTGCATTACTTAAGACTCATGAGATAATTACTTCAATTTGCCTGACAATCTGATAATGTCATTTGCACAATTATGAATGGTGTCAACACTGAATGAATGTTCTTGAAGGATATTAAAGGTGTGAAGCACAGTAAAAAAAAAATAAATAAAGCCACTTCTTATTGAAGTGTCTTTGCAGATGAATCCTAGATAGTTACTTGCCTATTCAAAAGTCAGTGTACTCAGGAAGTAAAGATCGTGTGGAAGCACACTCCCTTAAAAGAAAGGAAAATCTTGTGAACAATTGGGATGTTCCACACAGGCTGAGTCCTGGTAAAGAAATCAGCAGATCTGTTTTTCCGATCTACACTTACTCCTTGGGATAGGTGTTTCAGAAGACGGTCAGAGCATTAAAAGCACAGAAATTACAAGTCTCTCATTCTAAAATACAGATACAGGAGATATTCATGTTGTCACAAAAATGAGTTAGCCACAACACAACGAACCCATGCCAACATATGAATTCCTCAAGGTCCTTCCCCTCCCTGCCAACATGTCAACTATGAAAGGATCCAAATACATACAGGAGTCAGCAAAGAACTAAATGGATATATTAATTCAATCAAAACCGTAACAATTACTTGCAGGAACAAATAGTTGAACTATCTAAGCAATTACTAAAGATAATAAAAAATAATAAAACAGAAAAGTTAAATAGCAAAATGGATAGACAAAAATAATACATAATGCATTGAAATAGGAGACCTCAAGAAATATGACATCACAAAGTAAGAATATCTTCAGAATCTAAACCAAAAAAAAATGGGAGATTATAGGTCCCTATCAGATAGAGAAATAAGAACTGCTAATAAAAAAAAGAAGAAAAAAGTAACTCAGAGATAGGCGAAAACTTAGGCAAATCAAAGTAACATAACTTAGAAAGGCACATATAAAAAAATACAAAAGGGCCTCCCTGGTGGCGCAGTGGGTTAAGCAAAGCACTATGAAGCAGACCACAGCCACTGCAGCATGTGTTGGATCCCTGCCTCCGGCCAGGGAGGGGACCCACGTGGTGCAGCAGACCTCTCCTGCCTCGCCTGCTGCTGCCCGCGGCAGTGTGTTTCAGTCAGTCTGCCTGTTCTGCTCCCCACTCTGTCTGGTGAATCCTCTCACCTCCCGTGACTCTGGCCTGTACCCCAGCTCTGTGTGCATAAATAAAAAAATCTTTAAAAAAAAATAAAATAAAAAAATACAAAAGACCTCAGGAAGAGGTAATCAAAGTGATACAACAAAACTGAGAAAGACAAGTTAATGAGTTCAGAGAGAAAATCAATGAAGAGAAAGTAAAAACTGAAGTTTAAATAAAATAATAAGAATCAGGTGGTATATCTCAATAAATGTCCTGGTGGCACAGTGGGCTGAAAGTTGCACTGTGAAGCATCCACTGCACAGCACTGTGAGTTCGATGCTCGGCCAGGGAGGGGACCCACATGGCGCAGCAGACCTCTCCCGCATCGCCTGCTGCTACCCACAGCAGTGTAGTTCAGTCAGTCTGCCTGTTCTGCTACCCAGTCTGTCTCTGTTAAAACCTCTCACACACCATGTCTCTGACCTGTACCCACCTTATATGCATAAATAAATAAATCTTAAGAAAAAGAAAAAAAGGCAGAAGCAATGCTAATATCCTTGATGCATTGTGATGATCATATTAAAAACATATATATATGTTTTCAATATATAAACACACAAAAGTGGTTTAGGGAAAAAGATGTTTTCTTCATTTTATATGTAGATATCTACATGTATACTAGATATAAACACAATTATATATATATAAACTTTTTTTTCTTCATGAAGGCATTGACAGGCTTCAAAATTAACTGCAGTATATTTCTATTTTATTATTCACCTGAGCTGGTGCTAGTAACAGATTCTGTCTAGAGTAATTGTTCAGATCAGTGGTCTATGGCCAAGGACAGAATAAATGAGACTTTTAATTAATACAGAGTGGAAACCAGAGAGATATAATAGTTGGGGCATCTGCTAAACTATAAATCTCTGAACAGAAATGACCCTTTATTTGACTGCAATTCAATATTTGGAAATTATGGATGCAACATGAAGTTTATCTCAAATAAAACATTCTTATTTAACTTAGGATGTAAGACTACAGTGCATTAATGCATATACAATTGAATTTTATTATCATTGAATAAAAGAGACCTAACATATTTTACTGAATTCATGCATTCATCATGCAGATGTCTATTAAAATGATAGAAGATGACTCACTTTTTAATTAAAAAAACTATGTACTAAAAGAATGAAAAAGAAGATATTTGTACATGAGAACAGTCAACATGCATTTGGAAGATTTATAGTAGTGAAATGATTGTTAATTTTATTTTTTTAAGATTTATTTATTTATGCATGCAAGCACTGGGGTACAGGCCAGAGTCGTGGGAGGTGAGAGGATTCACCACAGAGAGCAGGGAGCAGAACAGGCAGGTCAACAGAAGTACACTGCTGAGGGGAGCAGCGGGCACAGCAGGAGAGGTCTGTTAGCGCCATGTGGGTCCCCTCCCTGGCCGGCAGCAGGGACCGAACTCATGCTGCAGTGGCTGCCGTTTGCTTCATAGTGCGTTGCTTAACCCACTGCGCCACCAGGGAGGCCCAAAAAAACTATGTACTAAAAGAATGAAAAAGAAGATAATTGTACATGAGAACAGTCAACATGCATTTGGAAGATTTATAGTAGTGAAATGATTGTTAATTTTAACAGAGGGTTAGAGAATAGAAATTAAAAAAAAAAAAGTATGGTGTTAAAGGGAGGGGGTGGGGAATGGATTCATCCAGATTTATCCCATGCAGTCTTGAGAACTAGAGGTAGGGATATGCAATAGTCGAAGGGTAAATATAACACTGCTACTTTCAAAAATCCTCCCCATGTCAGTCTTACTGCAGTGACATTAGACACAGAAAACTGGGAGAGGAACAACTATAAATAGAAGTGCCAAAGTGCTTTTCTATTCAGCGGCTTGTGAAGTTCCTCTTACCAAGACTCTTACTCTGCTATGTAACTTCCAAGATTCAGGCATTCATATCTACAAGCCCCTTTTGGAGTTTTGTGGGACTCTATCTTTGAGAAATTACTGAATAGTTTTGAGGAACAAGATTTTAATCTTCTCCTTCCACCCTCAAGTAAGTTGCTGTACCAGATGACATACCACCTCCCTTCACCATAGCTGACTAGAAAGCAATCAGTGATTATTCAACATAAACAATGATCAAATATAACTAGATATATACACATTTGGAGTGATCTATGCTATACAACCAAATTTTAAGATAAAGAAGACAAAGGGAAGAAAATGAACACTCTGAGAAGAAAATTAAAACCTCAATTACAATATATAATACATTTAAAGAAAGTGACCAAATATATTCCAAGAAGATAGTATATATATGAAACTGGAGGGCCTCTCTGGTGTCATAAGGTTAAGTCTCTCTGCTACAGTCTGAATTCCATCTCCTATTAGGGAACACCCACATGGCACAGCAGACCTCCCCTGTCTCACCAGCTGCTCCCCTCAGCAGCATATTTCAGTTGATCCACCTGTTCCACTCCCCACTTTGTCTCTAGTGAATCCTCTCACTCACCCCCCTACCCCCACCACATGTCTGGCCTATACCCCAGTCCTTCTATGCATAAATAAATAAACCTCTGTTTTTTTTTTTAAAGAAATACATAGGTTAATAATAACTAATATCAATTGCCTGTTCAGGAAAGTCCTATCCAAAAAAGCTGAATTTTAATTTGAAGAAAAAAAAGGTAGCTATATAAAAAAAAGTGATATTAAAGGAAAACTGAACTGCAGGTAAGTTTCCATATACTCCAAAATAAAAAAAAGTAAAATATTAATTAATTAGCAACACAAGAGAAGTGTGATAATTTGTAAAGAATCAGGAAAGCTGCAGAAAAGATTCGTTCAAACAACGTGATGCCTTTGAATTTAACTTGAGATTGATATTTTTATATATTTTGAAGAGCATCATAGTTGTATGGAGATAAATGAATAAAAATCTGTGTCTGTTGAAAGGAAATGTTGGGAAACTATTGCATCATCCATATTAACAGGATAGTATGACAGACTCAAATATCCTTGCAGGATAATAAGTTTATACTATTCCCAGAAGAACTGCTTCATCATGAAATATCAAAATACAATACCACAAAAAAAGTCTTCTTCAAGTGCTGTTTTGCCAAAAGCAAAGAACACAGACCACAGAAGTCAATTCCAGGTGACAAGTCCCACTGAAAACATACCACTACTTTTTATACTAATTTTGCATTGCATTCATAATTTATATTATGCATTTTGCACTAGAAGATAGTAGAAACAATCCAAATGGTTAAATATAGATTATAAGCAGCACAATTACATAAACTGAGGAAAAAACATCCTGAATACAGAGAACTTTATCACTTTTTCATCCAAGCCAATTAATACTATTAATTAGAGAAAAGTAATCCTATCTATGTAAGTAATCCTATTTATGCAAAAACATCATTTAAGATGCTGTGATAGAAAAGAGGTTTGAGAGTCCCATTCCTATTATTTCAGATTTGCTAGCTAAAGCTCTGGGTGCTACATTCTACTATCACACACACACCCTAAGTAGTTCACTAAACTGGCAGACAGGGGAAACATTCTAACAATAACACAAGCACCTTCCACACTTTTGCAAAGTTCCAACACAGTTACTACCAATCAATGACACATTAAAAGTAAACAATATTTTAAACAAAAAAGTGCTTCATATTTTTGAATTCCATTTTATTCAGATTTAATTTAGATAATGACCTACAATGCAGGTAAAAGTGTCCTCACCCAAATGGTAATTCAAACCCTTCAGAAAAAATGTAGTTTCAATTGAAATTTGTCTATTTGCTACTTAAGAAAACTTCAGAATGTTATTTCAAGTTAATGTTTTATTAAAAAGGACACTCTTTAAAGAGGAACGAATGTAGTACTCTTGAAATCAATATAATCTAGGTCATGACACTCTAGAAATAAAATTATTTATTTTGTGTTTGATATACTGTGTCGTTTTTCTTTTCATCTAAGTAGTAAGGATTTGAATAGATATATTCAGCAGTTCAAGCAGATAAACCATTACTTTAATGCAAGACATTAAACACTACAAAGAAATTGATAATTCCTGGTCCAGCCATCAAGGGGAAGACAGTACAGCATGATCAAAAGACTTTCCACCTTAACATTCTCTTTTCTAAAAGTCTAATACTGTTGCATGTCTGGGGAAAATCACACACCTCTATTTTAGTGATTTCCTAACATAAAATGAAAATGGAAGAGAACAAATGTTCTTTTAGGACATTCTATAAACAAACACTATACTTAAAGCTTTATATGGGATGATATCACTTAACCTCTGAGAAAATTCAACATGATAATATTATTTTAACACTATTTCATTTGAGGAAATTGCATTTTTAGAGTGGTTAAATTATTTGGTCAAGGTCACTCAAAACACAGAAAAATTAAATTTGGCTTAATTGCATGACTTACGCTTTTCTCTTCTATGTCAAATTGTCTTACAAAATGGGTTTCTTTTTAATTTTTCTTTTCCATAGTATTAAATAAAAACCTTCATATTTAATTCTAATGTACCTGAGGGGCACAGAAAGGACAAAGTCTCATGTGTTTATGAGTTCAGCCTTAATGCAGACCCTTTACATAGCTACAGGTTGGACAGAGGAAAGAACAAAACTTCCGTAAAGGGAAATCCTAATTCACATTACAGAACGAAGAGCAATAGAATACTGGATATTAGGGTTCATATATTCATGAGGAATTAATACTTCCTATCCCTTCTGGCAATTCTAAAGCAATAAAGATTTTAGAATTATTAAAATTTAGCAGAAAAGTATACCAACATAAAATTCTAATGGAGTATGTGGTAGGGGAGGTGCTTACTCAGATAATTTCCAGATCTTTCCTTTACCTATGTTAAAAACAAGACCACAAGCCACAACAGAATCCCATGTGCAAACAAAACCAAAACTTAAGATTTTGGGATCTCCCAGAAGTGGAATCTTATACCAGTCCGTAGGAGACTTGAATAATCCTAGTTAGGAAACCTGTCCGGTAGCGTAACACAGATCTCTAAAGAAAAGTAACCTTGCTTTGAAAACAGGGGAAAGGAGAGCACAAAGGACTTTAGTGATGGCTCACTGCTGAAGTGAATTATGGGTGGGCTTTTTACGGGGAATACACCTGAAAGGAGAAAGCATACATTGTATAAAGATGGATGATGATGTGATATACATAAAATATATTTATGTTATTTGTAAGATAATATATAATGAAAAAAAAAGAAAAGTAACCTTGTAATAACCAGGGTTTTTTGGTTTTTGTTTTTTTGTGCTTACTATAACATCTTTCTTTCTACTCTCCTCTGCTTACAAATAATTCACTGTGTATAGCGCTCAGTACTCCTTTCTACCTGCTAAGGTGGATGTTGCTCAATTAGTGACTCATGGAATAATGCAAGTAAGATCTTTACAATTTGTTTTTTTATCAGTGCTGTAACTTTGGTCATAAATCTTTATTCTCATTCCTCATTTTAACATAATTAAAATGGTGCTAATATCAACCACTTAGGGTTTTGAGAAACCTTAAATCAGTTATGTAACCAATATAAATTGCTTCCCCCAGTGGCCAGTTACTTCACTGCTTTGATTATCAGGGTGCAAGTTTCAGCAGGGCTTGGATGAGCTACCGATTTTCTACTTTCACTAATAAAGAACCTCTTTCTGGACTGCCACTGTCCCCCATCTCTATTTTTGGGAATTACTACCTATAGACATGTCTTGGAAGCCAATAATCTGTCGCTACCATATACTCTGTGTGCTTAGGCAATTTATTTTAACCTCTATGAGCCTTAATTTCCTCACCTAGTCAAATGTGGTTCCTAGTTAAATAGCATATTTTTTTCGCATCTTGCTTTCAGTGTTTATTTTTGAAACTTTTATTGAAGTAACATGGGCTTACAACATCATGTATTTCAGTTATACAAGATTATAATTTGACATCTGTATATAACAAATTATTATTTCCAGCACTCTGCCTGACTTATTACTCCCAAATGTCCTCATCCTCTGAGAACCACCATTTTGCTTTTGTAATCTATGAGTTTGTTTTTATTTTGTTTCTTTATCGTCCACATAACTAAACTCATAGGTGTTTGTCTTCTTCCATCTGAGTTCTTTTACTTACCACCAAACCCTCCGGGTGCTTGCAGGTTGTGACAGAGGGCAAGAGTCCATCTTTTTTATAACTGTGTAGTCTTCCATTGTGTTTATATCACATTATTTTTTCAAATTAATTTTTTTTAAAGATTTATTTATGCATACAAGCACTGGGGTACAGGCCAGAGGTGTGGGGGGGTGAGAGGATTCACCACAGACAGAGCGGGGAGCAGAA
>JAGFMF010011458.1:5676323-5699782 GCA_019455555.1 Galemys pyrenaicus | reverse complement strand
CCCCTCTCTGGCCGGCGGCAGGGATCGAACTCGTGCTGCAGTGGTTGCGGTTTGCTTCATAGTGCGTTGCTTAACCCACTGCGCCACCAGGGAGGCCCTATTTTTTCAAATTAATTTTACTGGGATAATGCTGAATATAACACATCTCAGTAATCTTCCACCATAGTTCACTGGACCCGTTTACCTATGTGCTCCAGTTCTCACTTGCAGCCTCAGTTCTACACTCACCTTTCAAGGGTATGTTTGCTTTGTTTTTGTCTGTTCCTTTGCTTACTTAACATATGAATAAATTTACCCAATATGTGTCTTTCTCCTTCTGAATTATTTTCCTTATTATAATCCCCTCCAGTTCCATCTAAGATGTTACAAGTGGTAAAACTGCATCTTTCTGACAGCTGGGTATTATTCCCTGTGTGTATGTACTGTCTTCTTTATCCTCTCATCTATCCTTGGACACTTATGCTATTACCAAAGATTGTTCTTCAGGATGGTAGTGAAGATTGAAGCAGCTGAGGAATTTTCTATTTAAAATATGTCAAATGTCTAATATAAAAAAATACATAAAAATAAAATCTGCTATATAATAATTTTACCATAATGACTGACTACAATCGTTACTATGTTATTATCTCCAGGTACTCATATTCAAAGAGCACCACACAAAAATCCCTTCTCTTAGAACTTACACACCCTTGTCTTCCCACAAAATATAATAAAACCAGTATTATCTTGCAGAAAGGTATGAGTCAGTGGGTCTTACCTTACTCATCGTATCCTAAAGGCTGGCCTACTTTTATTGAATTTTTTAATGTACGAATATTCAAAGTTGTTCTATATAAATTAATAAATTAAATGGAAAAGTTATCTGACTCCTTCCAAATATCCAAGTATTTTTTTTTTAAGATTTATTTATTTATGCATAGAAGCACTGGGGTACAGGCCAGAGGTGTAGGTGGGTGAGAGGATTCACCACAGAGAGCGGGGAGCAGAACAGGCAGATCAACAGAGGTACACTGCTGAGGGGAGCAGCGGGCACAGCAGGAGAGGTCTGCCNNNNCATGTGGGTCCCCCCCCTGGCCGGCAGCAGGGATCGAACTCGTGCTGCAGTGGCTGCGGTTTGCTTCATAGTGCGTTGCTTAACCCACTGCGCCACCAGGGGAGGCCCCCAAATATCCAAGTATTGTAAGTCTCAAATATCACCTTTCCGGAGGTTACTTCACAAAATATATCCATTAAATTCTATCTCCTTATTTTCCTTCACAAAATCACTCATTGCCTCCCCCCAATAGATTTGTTTTCTTGTTTATCTGTGTTAAACTATAAGCTCCATAAGGATCAAGAATCCATGTAGTTTATTCACCTGCTTTTATCTCCAATAATTATGGTAGCATTTGCCATACATTCAATTTTTTTTACCGTTAATTTTTAAATAATTATAGGCTTATACGAAGTTGAAAAGAACACCACAAATATGTTCTGTTTGTGTGTAACTGAGTTTCCCAACACTAATATTTACATAATTATATTATCAAAACAACACTGATGATATTGATACTAAAAAAATAGATTGTGATCTTACTCAAGTTTCAAAAGTTTCTGAATGACATAAATTTTGCATGCCTCTGTATAGTTCTATGACATGTGATAGCACCTAGAGATTTTTATAACCAACATAATCAAGACACTGAACTGTTCTCTCATCTTAAAACACCTCCATACTATTATTTTATAAACATACCTGAAGGGGACTTCCCTATTCCTGTTAATGTCTGATCTGTTCCATATTTGTATTAGTCAGGATTCTCCAGTGAAATAGAACCAATAAGACTACGTAGATAATCATGCATATATATGTACACACACGAACACAAACATACACAAACTGAAGCACTCACTTGTTCATGGAGGCTAGTCCCATGATGTGATCTGCCATTTGCAAGCTGGAAACACAGGAAGTTGGTAATGTAATTCCAGTACAAGTGCAAAGGACTAACTAGTGTATAAACCCCAGAGCAAGGCAAAGAGCTCATTGTCCCAGTCCCAAAAGCACACAGGCAGAAAACAGCAAAGTATCTCCTTCCCCTACTTTTGTGTTCTCCTATTCAGGACCCCCAGAGATTGGACAACGCTCAAACATACACACTGGATGAAGTGCTCTACTTTATTGAATCCACTAATTTAAGTACTAATTCCATCTAGAAATTTGGGGATCCCATGGTCCTGCCAAGTTGACACATAAAATTAACCATCACAACATTTCTATAATTCTGTCATTTTTTAGAATGTTATATAAGTTTAATCACATTCTATGACTGGTTACTGGTTATTGTCACTTAGTACGATACCCTTGAATTCCATCCACAGAATCATATGTAGTACTTTTCCATAATTTCATGTGTCATTAAATAAATCTCACTTGCTATGATCTAAGCTATGTCTTTCAAAAACATGTAAAAGAATATTTACATTGTTATAACTTTAACAAATTAACCTGACAGTTATCTTGGCAAGGATACTGCATATCCTTCAGCAAGTGGTGGAAATTCTGATTGACTTTGATCTCAGGTGCCAGCCAAGTAAGGGTGTGCATCTTATGCCTGTGATGTTTCAGTGTTTGGTTTTTCAGTACTTTCCAGAGTTGACGTATATCAGTGTCAAACATATCGGAATGTGTTCTCTATTTATATTGTGCCTTTCTTTGCCCTTTGTGTTTCTGGAATAGATTACTTTCTAAGTGGACTCATAAGGAAAGACAGTGAATTGTTTTATTTTCTCTCTTTGGAAAAGCTTCTCAAACACATTCTTGTTAAAAACACAATAAAAGGGATAATCCCTAGAAGTATGGTTGAACAGATATGAAGTGATGACCTAGAATATAAATTTTAAGGCTCTCTCCCAAAATACCCTAGTATACGATGAGAAATATTGGAATTATTTAAGGAAAGCAAATAAACAACAACAAGCCTACTTCTGGATAGTACAGAAAAAACTATATAAAGTTTACATAATCTAAAGACTTACAAATTTCAATCAATGAATTATTTGGAGGACTTAAAAACCATTGTTTCCAATTGCATAACTCAAACCCTCCCCATCTTCCCCCTACCCTCTGCCAGCACTGTGAATTTCTCTCATGCCATACTAATCTGGTGTGTGACTAGGAGGAATAACTATATCTACCACTTCCTGTGTTTATCATAGGACATCTTGTGACCAAGAGCTCACAAGAACTCTTAAGAGGGCCAACCTGGTGGCGCAGTGGGTTAAGCAAAGCACTATGAAGCAAACCGCAGCCACTGCAGCAATAGTTCAATCCCTGCTGCCGGCCAGGGAGGCACAGCAGACCTCTCCTGCTGTGCCCGCTGCTCCCCTCAGCAGTATACTTCTGTTGATCTGCCTGTTCTGCTCCCTGCAATCTGTGGTGAATCCTCTCACCACCCCCAACACCTCTGGCCTGTACCCCAGTGCTTGCATGCATAAATAAATAAATCTTAAAAAAAAAAAATAACTCCTAAGAACTATTTGAGGCCAGTGTTATTTTCCCTAGGTAAACTAACTAAAATAAGATTTAGAGATATTACATGATCATCCAAGAGTACAAAACTAGGTAGAAACAAATCTAGGATTGCAATGAGAACTGTCTGGGCACAAGTCTTATTTCCTACTTCATCACAACTACCACTTATGCACAGCTAAAGAAGACTAGATTTTTTCAGGGTAAAATTACTCATATAAAACTGCAAAATTCAAAGAAGGAAAAAAACAATATCTGATCATTAAGAAACAAACAAAAAAATCTATATGAAAGTATTAGCCAAAGATAGGAAGATTTTTTTAAGTCCTAAATTAGAAAACAAACAATTTGACCTCGTATCTATGTTTTTCTTTTTTTTTACAAAATCATTCACAGCACTTGTTAAAAGTAGTAAGGATGGCTAAATTCAAGTTAGGGGCCACTTTACGGTGGATTTATAGTAAAGGTGAATAATTTAATTCTAGAAACAGTAACAAAAAAAGAAAATTTACCACCAAGGGGTAAAGTCAGCAACAGTTTGACAGAGGAAACGAGATCAAGGGTAAGAGATTCTGCTAAAGTGACTCAGTAGGATTATAGCTAAACTGGTAAAACTGGGCCAAGAACAAGGTCCAAAGTCAGGATCTAGGTGAAAAGAGGACTCAAATTCACCATTTGAAAAATGGAATTGATTTAGCTAATTACTAAGCTTTTTTTTTTTTTTAAAGATTTATTTATTTAGTCATAAAAGAGCTGGGGTACAGGCCAGAGGTGCTGGGGGTGACAGGAATCACCAGAGACAGAGTGGGGTGCAGAACAGGCAGATCTGCTTCACAGAGTAGTGCTCCACCCGCTGCTCCACCAGGGAGGCCCTAATTACTAAGCTTTTCTAAATGGCACTCATTTTGGTAGATATCTACTCATTCAAGATATAGTTAGTTTTGAATCAATCCCGAGAAAGATTCTGTGTGACATTTATTTTTCAGTGAACGAAAATTGGGAATTCAGATATGGCAAGGATTCAGTATTGTGTACCAAGAAGTGAACTGCGGCAGCTTGAGAGGGGAAAAGAAAAGCAATAAATAAATAAATATACACATACAGACACACACACACACATGTTTAGAATGTCACATGCCTTATCAGTTCAGAGTTTTGAGATCAACTTCTTTACCTATTTACACATAGAATCCACAATCTTAGCTAAGAATCACACACAATATTGAAATGAATTGGTAAAAAAGGAAAAAACTTTCCATCGTTTCACAAATACTTTTCCTAATTACCCAATTATTCACCTTGTTTTCAAAATAAACCTAGAGAGGAGGTGAGCATACAAAAATAAAAAATACACCCCCAAAAAGGAAGAAAGAATGTGATAGAAAATCATAGTAGGATTTAAAACTGAAAATACAAAGAATTCAAAGTGGTTTGGATTAAATGACTAACATTATAACATTTTTTTTTAACAAATAAAGATAGCATTTATTTTACAAAATATAGTCACTGCCTTACATTAATTTCATTATGCCGGGCCTCCCTGGTGGCGCAGTGGGTTAAGCAAAGCACTATGAAGCAAACTGCAGCCACTGCAGCACAAGTTTGATCCCTGCCTCCAGCCAGGGAGGGGACCACATGGGGTAGCAACCTCTCCTGCCTCACCTGCTGCTCCCCTCAGCAATGTATTTCCATCCATCTGTGTGTTCTGCTCCCCTCTCTGTCTCTGGTGAATCCTCTCACCTCCACACCTCTGGCCCGTACCCCAGCTCTTGTATGCATAAATAATCTTTAAAAAATTTCAGTATGCAGACTTAACTTCTCAGATACAATCATATCCTATCTTCTGAGGCTCAAAAATATATATAATAAAAAGCAACAAGATAGTATAAAGGTTATATATACAACCCTCAAATAAATCAGTCAGTATTCAAATGGACCCCTTAAAATTGGGTGGCCTTTAACCTATTATGAAAACTAAATATTTTACATCTCCAGCAATATACAGAGTTCCCCATCTGTAAAATGGGAAAAATTAATGAGTATTTAATTATGTAGGAAGGAAGTAAAAAAGGCAGAATGAATTTTCTCATAGTAGGTGACCCATTTCAGTGCCTGTATTTTGGTTTTGTTGGTTAATCTGGTTAGACTGCTGGGATTATGGAACTGTTTTCTTTCTTTTCCCTTTCTGCAGTACAAGAAAGATGTCTTGGGAGACTAAATTGCTTAACAGGACTCAATTTCTAAATAGTGGGCTATTTCAAAGTATAAACTTGAGAGGGTGATAGGTTTCCCACATTCTGAAATAAGCTCTTTTTCTAAAGTGAAGTTTCTATCCATTCTTAGTTGCCTTGTCTTATTCCAATACTAGTTCTAAACATGAAACAGAAAAAGGTAATTTTCATGTAACTCATTATAATCAGCAGTATCTTCATCTAAAGATTATTTGGAGATTAACTGTATATAAAAATATAACACAGACAGGTGAGAATATTAAAAAAGAACTCAGAATAGCTTTGATACACTCTATAACTACAACAAATATTATAACTTATTGAACACTTAAGCCACAGCAAATTATGTCCTCCTTCCTAAGATAATCACACTTCAAGTACATATGAATAGTTGTATTATATATTATTTTTGTCACTACCTTAAAATTCAGCATGCAAAATCTCCTTTGCTATCTCATTACATTTTAATTAAGCCTATTTATTTGTGAAGGAAAAATCCATACAAGTTTGTTCAAACAGGAAATGTTTATTGAAGGATCACAAGTATGAAATCGTATATTGTAGCATCCTTCTCTCTACTCTGTCTTACACACAGAAGCAGACACACACATTTCAGTGAACACTATTCCAGAAGTTCAAAGGTGCCCTGGAATGTGGAGCAGGATAGCATGTGATAGAATTTTGCCTTTTTAAGCTGATAATTTTGTGGTAGTTATATAGCTATAAGGAAACAAATTCTGACAAGAGAGTAATTTTTTTGTAGGCTTTTAATACTGTTGCAACTGCTGAATTATCACTGCAGGGCAAAATCAGCCATATGCAATAAATAAAAATGTATGGAAACATGCAATAGAATTGCACTACTAATAATGTAGTTAACTTATTTAACTCAGAGGCTATAGTTTTCAGATTTCTAATCTAGAAAATCAGAGAAATTGAATATATGAAGCTTAACCACTGCCCCCAACCTCCCCAGTGTGTGACTCTAACATAAATACTTGGATTTACAAAGATCAGTCTGCTTAAAATTTTGATTAATGGATAATGAAAAAGTACAGCAGAGTGAAAACAAGAACGATTTCTTGGCTATTGCATTTGATAGTCACTGCTAGTAGGTAGAAGGGTGACACCTTGGAAATAAATCAATATGTGCATATCTAGGTGTATCTGACTGTGCACAACTATACATGCATAAAAGAGACCGGGAAGGAAGGATGCCATGCTGTACTTGTGACCTTTCAATCAAACATTCCCTATATGAACAAACTTTTATACATATATGTTCCATTAGAAAAGACTCTGCACATTTTTTATATTTTTGCTTTATGTGAATAACATATTCTGCAATGTCTGTAACATGACTTGAAAGAAAGTGACTGAGCTTTATCTATGAGAATAACATTGAAATGATTATTATTTCCTGAACACAGTAGATTTACATGAATGATAGAGAAGGGAATAGTTCTACTGACCGGGTGATTTAATATCTTCTTCCTAACAACTTGCAAACCATTATGAGATGATGAGAATGATATCATCAGAGGCATTTTGCAACTGTATGCAATTGATCATACTAGACAAGAGCTTTCTTTTGCCTTGCCTCTTTTCAGACAAGTACTGTTTGTAATAGCATTTTTGAAAAAAAATTTCTAGAATGCTTTCTTAGGCACTGACTTATGTAACAAAGCGACCAGCTCAGGTACAGACACATAGTATTAAGTAAATGCTATTAGACTCAATCGAACCAAATTGAAATAAAGATATCTCTATATTAACTTTCAGTTTAAAAAACAAAAGCAAAATCCAGAATTACAGTGAGTATGGTGAGAATTATTAAGAGTCCAACATTGTTTTTTTCTTAAAAAGGAAATTCAAGATTATAGGAGAAAAAACTGGGGGAGACATTTCTCCACACATCTCTCATGTTCCCATATGTGTGCCACAATTCAGTGCCTCCTTCTTGATGCACTGATTGGAACTTTCAGTTGTCAATGCTAAGAGAAAACTGAAGGTGAGATGAACACTGCAGGAGAGAGAGAAATATCTACTCATATTTTCAGTTCCAAGTGCCTACACAGCATCTTGACTAAAGGAAGGTGCACACGTGAGCATGCGCGCACACACACACAGTACACATGCACTAGATATTAAAAGAGTAGGGAGGAGTGAAAGATGTTAAGCTTTAATGGAGAGGTGAAGGAGACTCTTGAGTATAATAATTGAAGCAAGTATGGATTTCCTCATCAAAAGACATCAGTGAAAAATAACCATAGAACAATTAAAATAAGACAGTAATTATAGGGAGAAGGGGAGAGCAAACAAATGGGCTGGAATATGGAGAGCAAATTACATGAAAATAGTATAAGGGATAAAGAGGAATTAAGAAAATTAAGATAGGAAAGAACAACACAGAAGAAAAGAGAAAAAGAAGAGCAAGAAAAGCCAAACTGATTTAGTCTCGCCTCACTTTCTTCCTCTATGATTGGTAAATCAATGGAGACACTGTTTGAACCTTACAGCAGGAGCAAGTGGAGAAAGTGCCTGTTTTTTATACACTTGACTTAACCACGCCTGCCCTTTAACTGGCAGCCTCTGAATATTCCCCTGACAGCACCTGGAGAGGGTGACTGTAGAACACCAAAAGGGTAGTGGGAAAATATGACATGTGACACCAGGGCAAGATCTGCTCCTAGACAAATGAAATCTGTCAGCCATCTCCTCAAAGGCTGCCACCTTTCATATCCCTGCTTGGCTGAGCTAGCTTTATACAGAGACTTACTGTATTATTCAACTGGTTTGATTTTCCTTTTTATGACAACCCTCCCCTGGAGACCATCCATCGCTTTACAATCTGGGAGAATGACTCTAACTGAATGATATTTCAATATAATTTAGAACTCTCTACTGTAAACACAAATGTGAGTGATTTCTTAGCTCTGGAAAGAATGCTAATGGCCAGTCTTGAGCCACTATTATTTTGGATGAAATAAGTACCAAAACACTTCAGGAATTTAAATGGGCAGACTGAACAAAGATGAAAGGAGAAAAACAAAACCAAAGTAAACAAACAAACACCCAGAATTAAAAAAGTGGAAAGGAAAAGTTTCTTTTATGACCATGAGTTAATTTTATATTCACAAACGTCACAGGCGGTTTGAAAGAATGTGTAAATAATCTGATTTGCGGTTAATAATGTCGTAGAAAACAGAGTCGAGAATGGTATCATTGCTAAAAAAGTACCTGTTACACCGAAAAGCCCAAAACCGGTTAAGATTTCGATTCTCCTCAGTTATAAATTTGCACCAGTTTCAAATGATTACTACGCTTTTTGTTTGCAGAAGTTGGTAACACCAACCTTAATTTTACAGGAAAGTGCACTCTAAGAACAGTCAAAGCCACCTTGAAAAGGAACAAGCAAAGGGTTTACCTGATTTTAAGACGTTCTAGCAAGCCACAGCGATGCTGAGCCTCGACCATGCCTCTGCAGCGCGCCAGCGTAGGCCACCAATTGGGTCCCCCTTGCCACGTTCCTCTCCCCTCCCCTGAGTACCTTGGTTCCGGGCCAGCTCTGCAGCCCGCCCAGCGGACCTGTGTCCCCTACTGACCCTTCCGACTCAGCTTACTGCTCAGACAGGTGCCCCTCCCTTTTGAGTCACTCCCCCTCTCCCCCGCAAGGTTTAAAAAAGTGAGAGGGGATGACTTAGGGAAAACAAATATATTAAGCAAGTGAAACCTGATTTTACTGGAATATGGTTGAGCGCAACATGAAATGTGGAATCTCTGGGTCACGAGAGACATACTTTTTCAAGAAATGCAGAAGAGTTCTACAAAATGATTCTATCAGGAGAATTCCTAATGCCTACCTCCAAACCATTAACCGGGAAGGTCCGCCTAGTTCATTATACTTGCAGGTGTGAGGCACTCACATACCTGGTTTTCCTGCTGACTAATGAGGTAGATAAACCTTTCATCAACTCCTTAGCCATTTCACTAATCAGTCATTTAAAATGCCTTCAAGTGTTACGCCTCATTGTCTATTAGGTCTTCCATCTTTTCCTTATGGATCTGTAAATGTTCTTTTATATGTAATTTGAATATAAGATGCTGTAGCGCCAGCAAGGCACAGGGCAGGTTCTCTAATAATATGAGCAGATAAAGGAGAGTCCTGGAGCCCTCGTGGCTTTTTCAGACTTTTAATGATATTTCTACTCCATTTGCAGCGAGGTAAATAGGTGCAGGGCAGGCAGTTAAGCCTGCGGACCAGGAGGCTGGGAGGCTCCCTAGTCGGTTGGGAATCTTTACTCTCTCTGGGCTCTCTGGTGTTTCCTAATGGTCTCTCACTGGTCTGTTGCTGGTCTCTACTGCACTCTGCCATATGGTCCTCTGCCCCCTTTGTCTTCTGCCCTTGCACCCTCTGCTGCTGTGCTTATATGCTCAGTCTCTTGGTTCAGGGATGCCCACTTACCCACGTCCACAGTATACTCCAGGCACCCGCCATCAGGTGTCTATAAATGAGACATTCTTTAGGGGAGGGGGAGGGGTCAAAACGGGAGGGGAAGAGCAGAAGGTACTATGGCTATGCACGGGTGAATTGGTGGTGGGAGTTTTACAGGGACTACACCTGAGAGGAGAAAGCAACTTTGTACAAAAAGGAAGAATGATGTAAAATATATATAATATTAAAAAAATGAAATAGATAAATTGAAAAGTCGAAAAAATGACCACAGGTGTTGATCATAGATGCTAATGGCCTGAGGGTGGAAAAAACCTGATAACATCCATTTACATTACAGATGTATAGTAGCAATGCCTTCCCTCATTCATTGGAATTCTTTGGTCACTCTCAGAATGAATTATTTGAATAAACTAAAGATCTCAATTTTAATAGAAGCTCATTATATACATTTTTATTTCTTTGATGTTTAGTATTTTTACTGTCCTGTTCAGACACTATTTGACTTCATCAAGGAAATAATGATATTTCTTATGTGTAATCTAAAAGCTTCATGGTTTTTCCTTCATATTTAAGTCTACAATATATCTGGAATTAATATTTATAATTTACAACAAGGTCCAAGCTATAATTTTTCTTTCTCATATAATTGTTCAATTAACCCAGTACCATTTATTCAAAAGGCCTTTCGTCCATGCCCTTCAGTATTAATTTTAAAGATGCTAAACTCCATTGAGCCATGAATTGAATATTAGTGTAATTTACTACATGTAAGGTGTGGTGCCAGGGAGGGCACAGAGCAAGTTCTCGATGATTCCAGTCAGACAGGTAAAGGAAGGAGTCCTGGAGCCTCTAGTGGCTTTTTTATGCTTCTATTATCAGAGGCGACTAGGTACAAGGCAGGCAGGCCTACCAGCCTCTTAGCCCCCGGCGCATCTCACTCTCTCAGCTGCTTTGCTGCTTCTGCTGCATCTCTCTTGATCTCTCTGCCTCTGTCTCTCTTTCTGCTGTTCTCTTTTTTTCTAGTGTCCTCGTGACACCGACCCTACACGCCCATGTCTAAACCCAGGTGCACCCACTAGCGCATGCCCACTTAGGCATGCGTGCAAAACCTCTAGTGTCTGTCATTACACCAATGGCAGGAGGGCGGAAAAGCCTAACACTTTTCCATTTACGCTACATAAGGTATGCATCGATATAAAAGTAATTGCATGTATTGTCAAAGATGTTAGAATAATGATATTACATGTTTTTCAACTCTTTCAACTTATATGAAAATAATATAAAAATAAAAAGGTGCTTCTAAGAGTATTAAAAAAAATTACAAATTAGTAATCTGTTACATTTAGTAAAACTTTTCAAGGGAAATAATGTCTCCACTAACTAAATAATACATTTATAAGTTAGAAGTTTACAACAAAATTATAGATGTACATAATGGTAGTATCTAATGACAGATCTTTGAAAAAAATTGTTGATAGAGATTGTAACTTGGAAAGTATAAAATAATTTTTCATATAATGAAAAATCTTATTTTCTAATATCTTATTTGCTTTTGTCTACACACATGAGTACTCTGCACTTATATTGGTTTTATAAAAGTTGACCTTAATCATTGTAACATTCCACCAATAATAAATTTTGTTTTGTAAACAAAATTGGCAAAAAGTTTATCTTCAATTATTAAAAATCCATTTTGGCAAAAAACCCCACATTTTTCTGCAATTAATAAATGGCTCAAAAATTAAACTAATCGTTATCTGATATTAATCCAATTAATTTTAAATACAAAGAGCCCTCTGGCTACAAGATCTTACTATATAATATGTATATAAATAATATATATATGTGTAATGGGCATAATGCATGAGTATTTTATGAATGCATCTTTTAATGTGTATAATGTGGTGAAAAAATAAAACTTCCAAGGATAAACAAGATAAACTTGTCAAAATGAAAGGAAATGAATCAAAGTAGAAAAATTATGGTATTTCCTGTTAAAGAAAAACTCACTTTTATAAATTTATGAAATGATCGATGGTGGTGATCACCTTGTTCTAAGAACTTCATTTCACTGCATATATTTATAAGACTGATTTGTGTCTTTGTTTTAAAATTGTAGCACTTTGGGCCTCCCTGGTGGCGCAGTGTGTTAAGCAACACACTATGAAGCAAACCGCAGCCACTGCAGCATGAGTTCGATCCCTGCCGCCGGCGAGGGGGGACCCACATGGTGTGGCAGACCTCTCCTGCTGTGCCCGCTGCTCCCCTCAGCAGTGTACTTCAGTTGATCTGCCTGTTCTGCTCCCTGCTCTCTGTGGTGAATCCTCTCACCCCCCCCACTTCTGGCATGTACCCCAGTGCTTATATGCATAAATAAATAAATCTTTAAAAAAATAAAATTATAGCATTTAAAAATGTGCCAGGAATTATAATTATCTACAATTTTTATATTAAATGCATGCTTTTTAATTGTAGTAATATTTGCATATGTTCATCAGGTATTGCCATCATAGTACCCCCACCACAAAATCACCCATAGTCCACCACCATAGTCCATTGTGCTTCCTTTCCTCTTTGCTTTTCTCCCTCCCCACTCTGAATGCTTCAATTCTGTAGTCAATTTTCAAGGAATTTTTTTAAAGATTGTCTTTATCTGGCCTTTAGTTTACTCTACATTCCACATATTAGTGACATCATCCATTATATATCTATCTCCTTCTGACTTATTTCACTTAAACAATATCCATCTGAAGTTCGGTCTATGTTACTACAAATGGCAAGAGTTTATCTTTTTTTGATCACTGAGTAATATCCCATTATGTGTGTCAATTTAAATATTCATTTGGAAATGCATGAAGGGAAAGTTTGAAGAGCACTGTCCAAGAACTAAGGAGCATGCCATCTAGAAATTGACAGATGTGAATGGACACATATTCCCAGTCATCAGATGCAGTCCTTGCAAGGTTTCTCCTTAAATTTTAGAATTCATACAACAAGATGTGCATAATCTGACGTGGCTTCTGCAACCTCACTTCCTCAGGGATATTTCCCACACTCGAGAAGATTGCACCATAAAGTTCACTATTTCTCTGAAAGGACCCTGCATGTTTCCCAGAGAGCTTGTTATTTTGGCCTTCACTCCAAATGGGCACAAACAACTCTTACTTCTAAAAACTCAGCTCAGCATGCTCCCATTCTCTGGAAATACCTGGAGATGATCACAAAAAGATCTATAACTTTGTCAGTATTTTGAACACTCACAGAATAAAATCTTTGTTTTCACTTATGTCAAAGTCCATGAATGACTTCAAAACAGGGATCTTTATTTTCTGTTTTGCTTTTAAACTCTGAACTTTTAAACATATGTTATATAATACATAGATGGTTTTACAATAAATGAATTGAATAGTAAACAAAAATTAAATCTAGCTTTCTTCCTCAATAGAGGTAAGCTTACTCATTTGAAATAACCAAAGATACCGAATTATCCCCAGTTACTCACTTTAAATACCTGACAGGTAAATCTGTTTTATTTTTTAGATATTTATTTTAAAATTACTACATAAATAGAATAGTACCGGAAACATGTCGTTAATTCTGTAACTATTATTCCTTTATTTTCACAGTAAATATATCTTCCTAAAGTCAGTTTTATTCTCTGCTGAGATAATTCCTGCAAACCTGCTATTATTGTTTTATAAATGCCTCTTCTGATTATCAAAGGCCACAACATCACGCTATCTTCAACATACAATTTGAAAAATCTAAATGGAATGATTACATTCATGATGATTAAGAATACTGAGATAGGAAGCAGTGAGCCATAGCAATCCTAAGTAAACAACTGGGCAATTGCCCTCTACTGCTAGCTGTGAGGTCTGATTGATTCAAGGAATGGCTGATTGATTAGCAAAAAAGGGCTTGGGCTCCTGACTCCCAATCTGAAAAGAAAGACTTGTTGACTTGCATAATCACTCCCTGTCTCAAGGTTTATTGGCTTGTTGAGTAGCTGCCTGGCAGACTGGCTAGCTAACTTGCTAGTTGACTGGTTGACTAGCTATACAGATATCTAGCTGACTAGCTAAGTGTTTGATTAAAGGGATGACCAGTTACATGGCTGCCTAATGCACTGGCTCAGAGGTTGGCTGGCTGATAGTCTGACTGACAGTTTGCCTGAATAAATTAATAACCAATGTGCAAGAATGCACAAATTCTGGGTGTGTTTTCAGCTGCATACTCATATTCACTCAAACTGAAAGATTATGCAGAAATTCTGACCATGTTTATGTTGTCTGGGACAGCATAAAATTCACAGCTCCACTTCAGAAGACTCAGAAGACATACCTGCACAACTCAAATTCTGAAGCTTAATAATCTACACCAATAAATCATTAGGGGACAATTAGGACTCTGTCTGTGGATAGTCTGAGGGCTACAGTAAAAATAAAAAATAATCCCTAGGGTGTTTGCTACAGTCTGGAGAAGCTCAGTCTTAAATGAAGGTGCAGATGATCTTTAGTTAGTTGTCTCCCCAAAGTCATTAGTTTATTTTTCCTGTCCCATGTTAGCAAGATGGGTAATTAATTTTCCTGTGATGATACAGATTCAAATAATAAGATCCCATTGTTTATCTCAGGAAGTGAAAGTTGTGGGGAAAAAAAGTGATTAAAGACAACCCAACTGACATTCATTTTTCCACTAGGGAACTACTCCACATTGCATGTCCTGATACGATTGTGCATCACTAAGCCCTGTCGGTGCACCCTATTGATTCTGGTCCCATCTTTCCAAAGAGTTAGAAGATGACTTTAACAGATAGATTAGGCTATGCTCTTATTGAGGAATTCCCCAGCTACAAGAACCAGCTTGACATCAAATTTCTGAGGCTCTCTTCCGTATCCTTTGAGTTTCCCAGTAGAAAATAAAGCCAACAAAAAGAGAATTAGAGAAGAGTAAGAGAGGAAAAAGAAAGGAGAGGAGAACAGGCGAGGCAAGAGAGAACAAGAGATGTGAGGAAAGGAGAACTCCAATTGTCTGATTTGAAATCTTCTATTAATACCTACTCAAATTTGTCATTGGTCTTCCCAATGACATATAATAAATTTCCTCACATTCCTGATTTGAGTTTTGCCACTTGCAGTCAGAAGAATTCAAAGAATTCAGATTTTTTTACACCAAAGTTTTATCGGTGTATTTTACTACACCGATGCTGATGCATTGATTCGTTATTTTAAATATATTAATTCAACACTTCTCTATATAACATACAAATTATTTTAATGGGAAACTATAGAAAGATATACTTCACTATCACTAAAATATAAAAATTCATCAAACTGCAAAAAATAAGTGTCACTATGACAAAAATAAATATCATTAACAGCATCTATAAAAATAGAGGTGAGATACTCAAGGACCTTAACAAATTTGCATAGGAAATGAAAAAGTTTGTGATAAAAATATTTTCAATAAAGATTATTTCTCTTCATGTTTAACTATGCCAATCAATCTATTGTATTTATTTCCTCCCTGAATAAAACTAGCAATCAACATAACAGAGCCCGCCCTGGTGGCACAGTGGGTTAAGCAGAGCACTATGAAGCAAACCACAGCCACTGCAGCATGAGTTCGATCCCTGCCGCAGGCCAGGGAGGGGACCCACATGGCACAGCAGACCTCTCCTGCCTCACCCGCTGCTCCCCTCTGCAGTGTGTTTCTGTCAATCTGCCTGTTCTGCATCCTGCTCTGTCTGGTGATTCTCTAACCACCCCCACACCTCTGGCCTGTACCCCAGTGCTTGTATGCATAAATCTTTAAAAAAATAAACATAACAAAAATCACCGATTTTGCATGCATGTCTATCCTTACTAAAAATGTCCTCTTGCTTGTCCTTGATCTGCAACCTGTCATGTGTGTGTCTTCATCCATGAAAGAGATATATTTCATCAACAAACTTCTATTTCCTGATAGTTTCCCTCAAAATATTTCTTTCCATATGTATCCCGGGTCATTATGTGTTCCCTCTTCAGTGTTTCTGAGTCACTTAGTAATTAATCTGTTTAAAACTTGTAACAATTAACCATAATAGTTTCTGTAAATCCATGTAGGATCCCCTTAAGAACTGTATCTCTGTTCACAGCTCTTCCTGTATAATCTATAGGAGCCCCATTGTTTTTCAAAGCTAGATGTTTTAGAGTCTCATCTGTAGGTCTTAAAAGTCAGTGTGTCTTATGTGGAATAAGAACCTTTGCTCCTCAGGAGAAATTCTGGGTTTCTGAGTTCCATCCATAATGTGAATTCCCTCCAGATTCCATATATAATGGGTGGGAGTTTATTACAGGGAGATCGTGTAGCAGTTTTTCCTGATTTCTTGGAAGTGACTTTATCTAAAAAAAATACCCAGATCTTAAGTGATGAGGCAGGAACTTGCTGGGATAGTCTGGGATATTCTTCTGGGACAGAGGCTGGTGCTGACCACTATTTTTTCAATTGTCCCATTTTGCTAAAGCCAGCAGACACTCTCATCTCGCCTCTCTCTTTCTCTCTCAACCATTCTGTTTTTTTGTTTTGTTTTGTTTTCCTGGAAAACACTATCTTCACCAGCTTATCCCTTTTTCCCACTCCAGAGAATGTTTGTAACTTTACCTCATAGGGAAGCTCTTCCACCTAACTGCTACTCCAGATTTTGTGATTTCAGATTTTTGATTTTGTTCTGACAACCAGGGGAGACAGCAGCTCCAGGTCTCATGGGACTGTAGCCACTGGAGAGGCAATTTTTGGTAAGCTTTTATTCGCAGAGCACTTCACAGATAGCAGACTGAAAGACATCCCCAGTCTCTCTCTGAGAGACATTGTAAGAAAATAAAAACTTGAGACTGATCTTTGTCATGAACATGAACACAAATATCTCAACAGAAATCCACAAATTGAATCCAAAATGTATAAATATAATTTTACACACACACGTGGGAGTTATTCCAGCTACAGATTTTCAAAACAGTTTTAAGTAAATCACTGAAGTCTACAGCATGAACAAACTAAGAAATAAAAAAAAAATGTATGAACATATGAATGGATACAGAAGAACAAAACCCTGAAAATACTTAAGATTTTTTTTAAAAAAGAACTCTAGCAAAACCAAATACAGAAAATTTCCTTTATTTGATAAGGAACATCTAAAAATACCCTACAAATAAAATGGTATTTCATGTGGAGAGACTGGATGTTATCCACCAAACATCACAAAGAAATTAAAAATGTCTTTTCTCACTAATTCTATTCAACAAGTTACTAGAAGTCCTAACTAGTGCAACATGATAACAAAAAGGAATCAAAATGTTTCCAGGGCCTCCTTGGTGGCACAGGGGGTTGAGCACCACACTGTGAGCATCCGCTGCACAGCAGCGAAGCAGTGAGTTTCAATGCCTGGCCAAGGATGGGACCCATGTGGCACAGCAGACCTCTCCTGCTTCACCTGCTGCTCTCCCCCTCAGCAGTGTATTTCAGTTCATCTACCTGTTCTGCTCCCCATTCTGTCTCTGGTGAATCCTCTCACCTCCTGCGACTCTGGCCTGTACCCCAGCTCTTGCATGCATAAATAAATGAATCTTTAAAAAAGATGTTTGTAAATTAGAATGATACAGAATAAAATGTCTCTATCTTCAGGTGATATGCTTGTCAAGGGGATAAATGAGTCAACCGAAGAGCCTCCAATAATCAAAGCTAGAAAAACATGAACAACAAATAAAGTAACACTAGAGTATAGCATAAATGATAAAATAAGCATCATGCAGCCATACTTAGATAAAACTATGTGAATACATGAATGAGTGTAATAGACACATTTCCTGTACAGAAAACATCTAAATACTATAGATGAATATTCTGTTCATAAGAAGTAGAAAATAATTCTTCATTCCTTAAATGTAGGTCTTCAGAATATAATATAGAAAGGGAGAGCAAAAGACAGTAACTTTATAATGAAACAACTTGGTATTTCCTTAAGCCAAGTGATTGATATTAACATTAGAACAGTAAATCATTTTAATTGTATGTACCCTTTATAGGAGGTAATAAAAATGGCCCTTTCTCATGTCTGTGGTTTTCTTCCCCCAAATCTTTACTCGGAGTCTAATCAGGAGAAAATCATCAGACAGATGTAGTGCTTGAAATCCATTCTACAAAATACCTATCCAGTAATATGCATAGATTTCAAAATTAAGAAAAGCATAAGAAACTGTTAAAACCAAGAAGAGCTGAAAGATCTATGACTGCTAAACATCTTGTGATACCCATGAGACTTTGGATATAGAAAAAACATTAGGGAAAACTACAAAATCTAAATAAAATAAGCTAATAATAATGATCAGTAGTGATTCATTAGCTTTGACCAGTGTATCATAGTAAAGCAAAAGTTTAAAAGTAGGAGAAAATGAGTATGGATTATACTTCAGTGCTATCTTCCCAATAATATTATAAATCTAAAACTGTTAAAAAATATCTTCCCTCCCTTTTCCTCCTTCTGTCCCTCCCCCCTCCCCTCCTCCTTCCTCCCTCCCTTCCTTTCTTCCTTTCTATCATTGATCTATCTGAGGAAGGAAAGTGTTTGGAAGCATTTTGAGGTAAATATTTTACAAAATGGAAAATTTTGGTAAGTCTGGAGAAGAAAGCCAGAAAACATTGAGTATGATGATATAAGCAATGCCCACTTAGTTAAATCTTATAAGCTTTAATTAGACTTTACCCATAGAGTAATGAAAAATCTTTAATGAGTTTATCTTCTTGCTGTGGTATGAATGAATTAATCTATATATTTTTATAACCATTCTAACATAATGGTTAGCTGTATGACAGAGTAGGTTATGGGAAGTAGGAAGCTGTACTTATTTCTAGGTTCCTAAGAAATACGACCAGATTTTTATGTTGAAAGAGTAACATTAGTGGGCCTCCCTGGTGGTGCAGCGGTTTGAGTGCCACACTGTCAAGCATCCACAGCACAGCGCACAAGTTCAATCCCCAGGTGGGACGGGGACCTATATGGACCTCTCCTGCCTCGCCTGCTGCTCCCCTCAGCAGTGTATTTCAGTAGATCTGCCTGTTCTGCTCCCCACTCTGATCATGGTGAATCCTCTCACCGCCCTGGACTCTGACCTGTACCCCAGCTCTTGTGTGCATAAAAAATTATATTTAAAATAAAAGAGTAATATTAGTTATAAGACCAGAAGCAGGTAAAACCAGGGTGTAATTTATAGTTCAGGTTAATTATGATGAGTCCAAGATACATGTAATGGCAGTAGGGATACAAAAGACTGGATGTAGAAGGAACATTATATGTGATATTGCTGAAATTTATTTCTGATGTTGTTGAATTGAAAAATTTTGAAAAATCAGGGACAATGATCTAAGAAACTAGATTCAACCTAGTCTTTTAGTATACAATGTTGTTGTTCTGTTGATCTTCCTGCTGTGGTATGAATGAATTTAATCTATATTTTTTATAACCATTCTGACATAATAGTTAGCTGTATGATGGAGTAGGTGATGGGAAGTGGGAAGCTGTACTTATTTACAGGTTCCCAAGGAACATCCTCTCTTTCTTCTATATGGATCAGAGAGAACTTGACAGTTAACTAGTTTATACTCAGAATTTCTCAAAAATAAATTCAACTAACATTTGTGGAATGTATTCTAACTCCTAGACAAGACATTTAAAACATGATCCAATTTAATGTTTTCAGCAATCTTACAAATACATATTAGAATCTCCATTTTAGGATAAGAAAACAATACATAAGGTAAATTCCTAAGGAGGTGCAGTAATTGTGATAGAATTTTAACTTAAGACTAGTTTTGTCTAATATTGAATCATATTTTGAATATTGAATCAAAATATCACATTGTCTCCCAGTAATAAAATACATTCACTGTTATTTTAAGAACAGAAAATTCAAAGGAAAGGAGTTGACCCGTATAAAAAACACCTTTTCTTTGAATTTTTCAATTAGATATATTACGAGGCACCTTGAATAAGGAATAGTGAACAAAGTCTTTTTTCCTTGTCTTAAATGAGTTTCTCAAGGCTTGTTCCTTCAAATGGCTTGAGTCATTTCTATCTGAGTGGTTCTTGGTGGAAGGAATGAAAGAGTTTCACGATGACACAGTTCAAGAGTTACTGAATAAATCAGGCAGCATGAATGATCCCATTATCTGGTCATGGATCCCTGGCTGCAAGGAGCTTTTGCTAAAGGTAAATCCACAAATGCATCAACATAGGGAGGTCCTTCTAAAAGTCAGGGCCTGATTCCAATATGAGATGATGGGATGTGAGCGGTGACACAGGACAGATTGGAGTCCTGCGTGATAGAAATTTATCACTTCAGATATAGTTTCTCTTTCCTCTGATATAAAGGGGACAAGAGAATGCCACAAAGCAGATAGGAGAGAAAATTTCAAATACTATAGGGAAGAATATGCAGATACCCATGGGACAAGAAACACATCAACTCAGGTCTCTCTGGGACAAAGAAATACAGCCAAACACCACATGGCTAATTTAATCATTGGGGTTCATGGACACATTTCCAAAATGCCTTGCAGCACTCATAGACCATGTAGCTATTAATTTTCATAATACAACTGATTGTATTTCAGCAAATTTATTTTCATCACTAAAGTATGGATATCAAGATTTTACGTATCTCATATTTTTTTGTATGAAGTAAAATGTTGACTCCAAAACAGAATATTAGCTAAAGTTTGATCAAGACTCATGATAGTTCAGGTAATGTTCTATCTTAATAAAAAAAAAAATCACAACAATTCCCTAAAACAGGTACATTTATTTGCCATCTCTAGTCAACACACACAAACAATACATACTCAGGAAAACCAAGTCAGTGCTCAATTAGTCTCATTACAGAGTCAGTAATTTAAAAATGATAATTACATTCATTAATGGCTGTCTATATGACTAAGTCATCTATGTAGGCTGTCTCTACTATTTCAATTCCATTTCCAAAAACAATACATTTGGATTGTATCTTCTGTTTAGAAGATAACAAAGTTATGCTCATATGGAATAACTAGCAAATTTGAAACTGATAACAAGTAACTAGCAAATATCATTTAAAAAAACTATTTAAGTGGCATGCCCTTTTCACTTTGTTACAGTAAATAAGAAAGTGACTGGCACCTATTTAATCTTGATAAAACATTTTCATCATTGTTATTTAAATGAATGAATAAGCATATAATGAACTTGGGTGGGGTACATAAGTCAGCAATTCGAAGGTTTCCTTTACAATCTCAGGGGCCTACTTCAGGAAGGAGAGAGATTTGGGTTAATTTTCCTTTTGCTGCCTCTGTAGGGCTAAGTTCCAGAAGGTAAAAGAGTCAGAATCTATAGCATATATTTGTGAAAGCTCAAATTAATGAATGCTCATTTCAAGTGAGAATTCCACTTCATTTATAGCTTGATTTTTCTTTTAATATATATAGGGCTCTATGATGTTTTAAAATGCTGCTGATTTTTATTGAAATGTTCTATGACTATTAAAGTTAGTAAGCACACTCTGAGTTCAACTTGTGGGTTACTTTGCCAGGAGTCTCTGATTCTTCTCAGTAAGAACTTATAGTCTGGAGCACTGTTTGTGTACTTGCTGGCTTGTTATTAGGATACTTTGAAATTAAACTTGTGTTATTTTCCAATGTCTTGATTAATATTTAAACAGTATAAAAATAAATCTAAAATCTGGGCTTACAAGTTTGATTTTCTGAGGAGATATTATTAAGAGCTAACTGGGGTTCAAACACCACTGACTCAGTTTCCTAGACATCTTGAGATTCACTTACCTGGATTCAAATTTGCTGTTATATAACCTTGGGCAACTTATTTAAGCTCTTTATATCTCAGCTTCCTTCTTTGTAAAATGAATTTATTTAGTTCATTTTTGTTCATTTTACCAAAAAAGTAAATTTACTACCTCAAGTAAAGAACTTGAAAGAATCTCTAGCTTAGAATAAAGATGTGATAAATGTTAGTTATTTTATTAACTCTGTTAAATATAATCAATAACTTCCATTTTTTTTTTACGACAGCTAACCTATTGTTTTCTTGTTTTCTGCGTTTAAATTGGTAAGCCCTGCACCAGTCATAGGTATTTTGTTTCATTTCATTTTGTTGAATTTGACCTGCACAGGGCTAGGGTAATCATATTCTCAGCTGACAATGGACTATTATCATGACACCATTATCAGAGCATATTTTATGTGCTCTGTTGGGGAGGAGAGGAAATTTCCTCTCTATCCTTCTGGTTTCTTCTTGAACTGTTTAAGTAACCAAATAAATATCAGACAGATTACTAGGGAATAAAAAAAAATTAATTACACATATTGGGGATCCACAGTGTATGCTGACTGTTTAGGGAGGATAACTAAGGTATATACCAATCTAAAGAATCGGATAGAGGCCTGGGGCTTTGAAGAGGCTGTAGGGGGTCTCATATGAAAAGGAGAGGATGACCTATATAATGAGACTAGATCCTCTGTAATTAGATGTTTTTTCCTGTCCATATAGATTTGTTTCTATGATTAAAAAAAGATCATTTCTGGTAAAAACCCTAACTGTGGGAATACCCCTATTTTTCAGTCTTTTTGATAGTTAAGGTTGTGGTAAGTTTTCCATGAGCTTACAGAGAGATTCCACTGACATCAGCTCAAAATAATCCACATGACCAAAATAATCCACATGACCAACTAAAGGTCTGTTCTAAACATCCTGGTGAGGCCTACCTTTAACTATTTGGAGTGGTCTATCTTTCACCTTCAAAACCAGTCTCTTTGCCCTTATAAACCTCCATTAGAAACTATTTTTTGTACAATTTAAAAATTTATTCTGGAATATTTTTAAACTTACGGAAAATTGGCAAAAGTACCAGTGTTCCTCTCTACCTTTCATTTCATTTTCTCCCACTTCACTCCTATGCAAAAATTCTTAAATAATCTTAAACTATCAAAACTAAATAAATGATATTGGAACACTACTATTAAGTTACATACAACTTCATTCAAATTTTACCAGTTTTCCTTTTAATATCTTTTTTCTGTTCTGGAATCTAATCTAGGAGTCATAGTTCCTTTTATTGAACAATAACATTTTTTTTTAAAGATTTATTTATTTATGCATACAAGCACTGGGGTACAGGCCAGAGGTGTGTGGGGGCGGTGAGAGGAGTCACCACAGACAGAGCGGGGAGCAGAA
>JAGFMF010011458.1:5657032-5676258 GCA_019455555.1 Galemys pyrenaicus | reverse complement strand
CCATGTGGGTCCCCTCCCTGGCCGGCAGCAGGGATTGAACTCGTGCTGTAGTGGCTGCGGTTTGCTTCATAGTGTGTTGCTTAACCCACTGCGCCACCAGGGAGGCCCTATTGAACAATAACATTTAGAAACCTGTATATAAGCACTAACCATGCTTATTCTCATTAGGGTCATTACTTCCCTATGATATAATCCAGCTGAAATAGGTCATATCTGCATGTATGATAACACAGACGTTTAGCATTCTCTTTAATGTAGATAGGTACAAAATTTGCAAAAAAATGTTTTTTTAAATATACTTGATAGTACAGTATTATCCCCCCCCTCTTTTTTTTAACAGTGGATTTTAAATCTATGTATTTGGTTCCATGCAAATATAAAATGAATCAATTCTCTACTCAAATGCTATATATAAATATAACATAAAGCTTTAAGAAATACTACTGTTTTGTACTGAATCAAATGCACATGTCAAAATGTATAGATTCTCCTAATGATGAAACTCTTGTTTGTCTCCAACTGTTTTCTCTCACAAACATGTCTAAGATAAAAATATGGCTTATGACAAAAACAATCACAAATTCATTTATAAATAGTGTGAGAGAACTATTTCATTTTACAGAAAAATAGTTGAATTCCTACCTCATATCATTTATTGAAACAGGTCCCTTGGAATGTCTTTATACATGATCATTATAAAGAGCAATTTCCTCTTGTCTGAGACTTCTATTTAATTGAAGGGTTTTCTCTTCTTTGTTCTGCTGAGAGGTCTTAGCTCACTATTACAATTCTCTTCAAATACTAAGAGAAAAACAAGCTATAGAATGGAATTTGTTTATGGGAAAGCATTCTACAGTGCTGTCAGCTCAGCTGCAAGAATTGAGGAACTTACTGTGTGAGTGGGAATTTAATGCTAACATCTTGGGACACATTGCCCAACCATGGGTTTTGTCAGGCAAACATATGCAGCCACTGGGAAAATGCATGTACTTTAGCAAGAACTTTTTACAGTCAGAGTTTGAAACTTTCACAGGTCTAAAAGTGTCTTATTGCCTTCTCCTATATTACATGGACGGCCCACATAATTCATTCATTCTCACTGCAGCACTCATTCATGATTTGTGTTACGTTTGGTCCTAAACTTTCTGACATACTTTTTATTAGATTTAATATAAATTAGTCACTAAAGATTTCACTCAAACTTCAAAACAGAGAGCATATTTTGGTCAGGAAACCCATTCATCCTCTTTGCTCTCAGTTCTGGTGTTTAGTATATTATTTTCTCCTGCCTGTTCAGAATTTTGCCAGTGGTTTTTATATCATGCCAAGTGACTATGTAAACCTTAAAGACAGAAACCAAGTCAGGATTATATATGCATGGGAACCAGAAAGAGTTGAGTAAGATCTGAATGGAGAAATAAAAAGCAAAACAGACTTGTATGTAAGTAACCTAAATTTCAGTTTTGGTTCAGCCGTAAGTAGATGTGTCATGTGTATTATATAGAAGCCACTTTTTCTTCCTGTATCTTAGTCAATAAGGAGTCCCATTCCTTTTGGGCCTGAACAATAAAGACACTAATTAAGGCTATACTTCCTTAAAAATTAACAACAAAAAGTGCTTACAGATTCTATTCCAGTACCTCTGATACTCTCTCCCAAGATGTCTATGTGTTTCTAGCAGTCTTATATTCTCCTCGCTAAGAAGTTCTCTTTTTTCCTCATTCAACTGAATTCCTATTATTGGCTTTTTGTATCCAGGATCTTTTATGCCCCTCTCTGTATTGATCGAAAAGTAGAATTCATACACTTTCCATAAATTCTACAGAAAACATGAGAAGCATTAACATAGAAAATATCAACAAAAAAACACAGATTTTTTGCACTGTTTATAATAGAGTTTTTTAAAAAGATACCACAATCACATCCTCAAATCCAAAAATATGCAAATAAAAATTAGGGTTAAAATATTATCCTAAGAGTATTTTGGTATTACTATACTAAATAGTACTTCTGTTTTTAGAGCTCTTTAGGAAACACATGTCATGAATTATCAAGTAATTTGTCTACTTAATTGTCTTTTCTCTCCAATTTCTCTACCCACCTCTATTACTTTTCCTTATCCCATTGATCAGCTAACTATCTGTCTTCTGTTGCTCTATTCCTGTCCCCTTTTGTCCTTACAGCTCTAATCACCTCTAAGAGAGTACTTCATTTATTCACTCATCTATTTAGTATGTGTTGCCTGTCTTTCTTCACCCATGTCCTTAGTCAAATAAGCCAAAAAGGACAACAGTTTCAGTCTTTTTCACTGATGGATCCAGGCACCTACATCAGTTTTTTCCTCACAATAGTCTCTCAATAAACGTTTCACCAACAACTACTGGGGGTCTCCCTAGTGGCTAGTGGCTCAGAGGATTGAGAGCCACAGTGTGAAGCATCTGCTGCATAGCAGCCTGAGTTCAATCCCCAGCCAGGGAGGGGACCCACATGGCACAGCAGACTTCTCTTGTTTCATCCACTGCTCTCCTCAGCAGTGTATTTCGGTTGATCTGTCTATTCTGCTCCCCACTCTGTCTGTGGTGAATCCTCTCACCTCCTGCGTCTCTGGTCTGTACCCCAGCTCTTGTATAAATAAATAAATCTTTAAAAAAATGTTGGAAAATGAAATTCTCTCAATTCAGTTCAACTCAGAATCTTTTTATTATTCTCCATTCAAATTGAAAGTCCTTGTTTTTTTTTCTCTCTTTAATTTTTTTTTTTCACATTCTTAACATGCAGTTTTGTCTTGGATAATTTTATTAATCTGAATTTGGGTTGTTGTTACAATTGTATTGTCTGCCTTGGTCTATGATTTTCTTTTCAGACCTAGACAGTAATATTATGCGTGACTGGGTTTTATTTATCTATAAGCAAAGTTTCTGCCATAGCCCATTCTTTAAATGAATGACTACCTCCTAACCATACACTTGTAACACCTGATTTTTGCTAATGTTGCCTAGTTTTGTTTTTTCGGCATTATATGCAGTGATGAAGCTCTTCAAAGCTAAGAAAGCAGATGTCTCAGAAACACAATGGAGAAAAACTCCATATTTATTGGTCACCTGTGTTGGAAAATTGACTTCTAACAAGAACTTCTTTCCTGTGTACCAAATGTCCAACATTATACCATCATACATTTCAAAACTCATCCTCCCCTACCTTTGATACATCAGTGGGCATTATAGAACTGTTTGTCTTATATTTTTATTTAATCTACTTCAAAAGACTACATAGTATGGTACTTAAAAGGATGGGTTTTAAATTTAGAGAAAATTAAAGTTTTGCTTCTGACGCCTTTTTTTTTTTTTTTTTTCCATTTCTGTACCCAAACCAGTGTGAATTAGGGATATAACTAATCAGTTTACCAGTTTCATTATGTCACATAGGACTAATGATACTGTTTAGATCATGGGAGTTTTAGGAGAAGTTTCAGTGAGATAACACAAAGAATGTTCTTAGCAAAACACTTGATCCAGCAAAATCTCATTAAATAGAACTTATTTTTTATAAATATGAAATGCCACTTTGCAGTGATTTGTATATAAAAGAAGTATACATTTCCATTTGAAGTTTAACAGTGATTTCAAATAAGGAGTTAATCTCTTTGTAGCCTACCTGCTTATGCATACACATTGCAGACAGGCCATAAACAGTATAAATTAACTAACAATCTGTTCTTAAAATCAGAAAATCACTGTCTTGGCCATTTTGACAAAATTTAAAATCCCACACATAACCTATTTGAGAAAAACAGAAACAAGAGGATGATTTTGCCAATTCTTGTGTTGAAAGGAGTGACTTTACATGGCAAAGCTCTAAAAATGAAATACAGAATACAGAGAATTACGACAGTGGTTCTACTATCTTGGTGATTGGAGATCTGAAATTCCATTTTAGCAATGCTCCTCCTGATATATTTGTGTGTGGTGTTTTTAAGATTTATTTATTTATACATACAATAACTGGGATATAGGCCAGAGTTGCAGGGATGAGAGGACTCACCAGAGACAGAGTGGGGAGCAGAACAGGCAGATCTACCAAAACACACTGCTGAGGGGAGCAGTGGCTGAGACGAGAGGTCTTCTGTGCATGTGAGTCAGCTCCCAAGACAGGGATCTAACTCACATCAGTGGCTGCTGATAACTCTGAGATTTTAGACCCTATACCACCAGGGAGACCCCAATATATTATCTCTAATTTAACCCCTATTCTTTTACCATCTTATCTGTGTATCTCGGTTTTTGTCTAGTTCTTAGTGTTAGTGGCTAAATTCTGATATTATTTGATTAATATGCCACCTACTTTTTGTGTAAACCAAGTCACATCCTTTATCTTTCTTTTTTTTGCTTTAGTTTCTTCATTTACAAACAATATATCTTTTAGAATTTGCACTAAAGAATTAATGAGTTAGCAAATACACAGCTCATAGAAGAGAATGATGAATAATAAAAACCATTAATATGGTATATTTTAACATCTGACATGACAAGCTTCACTTCATCAATATCATACTATTTTTGTAAAATATTGAATATTCTATTTTGTTCCTTTTTCTACATGAAATGTAGACTATTTATTAAAGTTGTTTCTAAATCCCATTAACCCCACTGTGATTTTAATTAGAATTATATTAAATCCATATATCAATTTGTAAAGAATCAAATTTTTATTGGCATTAATTACCCTTGAATATAGCAAAAAATATACTATGTGTCTCAATTTATTAAAATCTTTTTAAGGTCCCAAAACAAATTTCATATGTACTGAATATAGACTCCATAGATTTTTTTAAATCATATTTAATCTACATATTATTTTTGCGAACAAAGTCCCTTGTATAATTTCTAGTTGGGTCTTGTGTATGTATAGGAAATATACTTTTTTATTTACACACACACTATTTTCCAAAACTCTGATTAAACATTACTGGTTTCCAGTTGTATTTTACAGAAAGATTTATTTCAACTGCACATATTGATATTTAACTTTTCTCTCTATCCTTTTACTTAGCATCTTATTCTTTCCTCATAGCAATTTAGTTTTAGAATAATGTATATATTAATGATTTATTATATCCTGAATCCAATATAATTATCCAAAGTTTTATTTTTTTCCATCCATTGGGGCAAATAATTTCATCACTCAATGTAGCTTAGAAAAAAGCTATTTCTAATTCTTAATACACAGGAGAGAAAATGAAGGACTGCAAGGCAAACTTGAGGTGTGTTTATTTGCAACCCAGCTTTTCTTAGCCAAGTCAACCCTATTCTTGTATCTTATTTTGAATCAATCCAATAAATAATTAAACACACTTAACACCTTTCGCATTCTCCTTATTTATGTCAGTTTTTGTATAAACCCATGCTAGTTAGTTCTATTAACCCTTGCAGAAATGACAGGAGAGACAGTTCCATTTTGCAGTTTAGGGGGAGACAAGCTTAGGTTCTCATGGGGAGATAAGTGGATGGATTTTGTACATTTATTGCCACAAAGAATCTAATAAACAAGGAACGGTAGGATCTCCACAACTCAGTTGGAAAAGTATAGGAACTGAAAATCTTAAGCATCTGAAATTCTTCTCTCTGAGAGAAGGGGCCAGTTACCTGTGTTGTAGTTTTCTACAAAATCCATAGGAGTGGGGCCAATTCAAAGGTAAAGAGAGATTGTTTTGTATTACAAAGGGGAATTTGGTATTTCACTGGCTTCAGTACACTGACTATTTCATCTACCTGCAGAGTATAGATTTACCTGGTGTGAGACCTGGTGGATAAAATATCTTCCCTTATTTTCCCTCACAAACAGCAGAAAAATACTATCAGAATCTCTCCTTAGAGAGTTGCCAACTTGTCCAGTCCCCAAAAAGATGGTTCCTCAAAAGGTAAAGAAACTGTTTATTCATGTTGACTATTAGAAGATGGGAGAGTTTTAATTCAAGGACATTTTTGTTCAAGAAATCTAAGTGTGGTCTTAAAGAATTTAGCCTACTCAATGCTATTTGTTTCTAGGGTAAAGAGAGTCATCAGAAATTTCCCCAGGACAACTCATATAAACTACAAAAGTTAAAAACTCAATTTTTTAAATCCACTCAAATTTGTCACTCAGTTGACGTGGGGAGAAATTTTTTTTTTTTTAAAAAGGAGACCCTGCTATGTGATATGAACTGGTTTTTTTTTTCTTTTTTTCTTCTAAAGTAAACTCATTTTGAGGACACGCTTTATGAATTTCAACACTGTATAACTCCATGTGACCACTATCATAATCAGTATACAGAAAGACACATCATTCCCCAGGTGCAACTTTTCTAGGAGATGATGAAACATCCCTTAGTTTGAAAACCATTGGGCAAAAATTTTGCCAGCCTGCTCCAATTTCTTAGGTCTTAATATTATCTTTCTCTGAGGACCAACAAGAGACTTGCTCACTCCCATGCCGATGTCAGGGATTCTAACACTGGGAGTCACATTAAAATTCTTTGAGATACAAAAATGTCAATTACTTATAAATGAAATGTAATCGGGGATGGGATTTCTATTCCTATATATGTATGTAGTTAGTGGTTATTTCATTATTTCATCAGGGTTTATTACCACCGTGATACCATAGTGGAGTGTGCAATGCTGATTCCCCATAGGAACTTCAGTGTAGTACAATTGAGTTCAGTTTGGGAACCCTGCCAGTTATTTATCCCTTCTTTTGGTTCATTAATTAATTTAATCAGCCACTCAGTATTACCTTTGCTATGAGTTAGACATTCTAATAAGTCCTGGCATGGTGAAACATAAGACAAATGAATTCTCTTTCACAAGGAATGGCCATTATGGGCATTTGACCGTCTCTCCAGTCTAGCCCACTTTTTTCTGCTGTTTCTAGTTGGATGGTTTGTAGATGATTCTGAGTGCAGAATCCTGGAGGATCTATTCTGAGATTTTACTCCTGAATGTCTACTCTCCTTAATGATCTTCCTGAAGAGACTGGGAATATATCAACCTTTGATTCAAGATTCACTCAACCACTGCGTTAACAGAAATATAAGTTTGAGGGTGATTACTATAAGTATAGTTGGGGTTAACAGCAAACAGCTTAAAGTGTTGACATGTTTTAATTTAAGGGGCTATGTTCAATTAACAGATTTTGTGAGGAAAGAGTAAAGTTTCCACTTGTCCTCTGTAGACCATAAATTCAATGAAAAGAGAGTTGATAAAAAGCTGATCCTGTCTCCCTGTGTGTAAAGGTAGTAGTTGGAAATGTGTATCTTTCATTAATAAAAGAAATGTCTTGAATTGATATATCACCTGTTTCTAGAGTGCAGTGGGGTTTATTTTGAGCATTCTGGGGCCTTTTCTACAATGGGAGGACCATAATGATTGCAGACACTAGGTGGAGTGATTATACAAACAGAAGGAGTAACCATTTTGAAGTGAATGACTTTTGTTAAGAAGAGTGGTGGCTGCTCTTAAATATTATGAATCATGGCTTGGTCAGCCGAATATACTCCAACAATTGGTATACCTTATGCTGCAAGAACATATTCTTAAACTTAAGCCATGTTTGTCTTTGAAAAATAAAATCAGGAAGCCAACATTCCATGTTAATGTACATATTCTGTGAAGTAAGATTTTTATGTTAAGATTGTTGTATGCACACTAAATAAAAAAGCATATTTGTAAAAGAAGTCAGACTGTGGATAAGGCAAGGGAAGGTGACTTGGCAGTTGACAATGACTTGTCGTCTATAATCCAGTCGGATGAGGCTGAGATTGGGGTGTCAAGAAACTTTAGAGATTCATGGGTACAGAATAGTCCTCTATGGATATAGAAATCCCAAGCATGGGCCCTCCCTGGTGGCGCAGTGGGTTAAGCAACACACTATGAAGCAAACTGCAGCCACTGCAGCACAGGTTCGATCCCTATCGCCGGCCAGGGAGGGGACCCACATGGCGCAGCAGAAATCTCCTGCCTTGCCCGCTGCTCCTCTCAGCAGTGTGTTTCAGTCAAATCTGCCTGTTCTGTTCCCCACTCTGTCTCTTGTGGATCCTATCATCCCCTGCACTTCTGGCCTGTACCCCAGCTCTTGTATGTAAAAATAAATAAATTAAAAAAAAAAAGAAATCCCAAGCATGAGGCAATATAGCTCATTATAGATAGCCAACTATCCTAACTGCCTTACACTATCCATAATAATTAACAACTCCAGACTTGATGTACAAAGAAGGGGATAAAATAGGATTAATTATTATTTTTTTTTATTTTGAGAGCAGGTTTTTCTGAAAAAAAAAAAAAAAAAAAAAAAAAAGANCAGTTTTTTCTTAAAAAAAAAAAAAAAAAAAAAAAAAAGCTACACTTCTATTTTCTCATGAATTTTAATTTCATGATATTGTGTACATATCCTTAAGCTCTGAGAGAGAAAGGTGCTCTGTGAGATTCATAAACTCTAGCAATGAACTTGAAAGAATTTCAAGTGTCTGTGTAAGATAGAAGGTTTCCAGACAGAATGGTGTTCAGGTCTTTTTACTGCATGTGCTTTCTCTTTATCTTGTTAAAAAATGCTTGCACTTAACAGTCATTTGCATATTATATAGACATTTCCCCTGATATTTTTAATCTTTGACACCTCATATCATTATTAAACCAATCACTGCAACACCTACTTCAAAAAATGATACATTATATCCCTTGAGTTTATCAATCATAGAACAATCTCAGTCCATCATCACATGAATTATTACAAAACTATTTGATATGTGTACCAAAAAGGGAAAAGTAGTCTCTTGTCTTTGAACTTTTTAAGACAATCGCATTAGGGCTGAACTGTACAGCACTCTCATGTCAATTATCAAGACATTATTCAATGGCTTCACTCAATCCATTTGACTTACAGTTAACCCCACAACTTTCACTATTAACTTTACTTTTTACTTCTTTTAATATTTGACACTTACATCCTAAAAGATTGCTAGGGTCTTTGAAATGGAATTCAAAATCAACGAGCATAGGATTTGTCAGAGTGGGGGATGTGAACCAGGCATAAATCAGAATGAATTTCTAGTGTAACACAAGATGGTCTTAGACAGCATGCTGGCAAGGCAAAAATTAACCTTGAATCTTACAGTAAGAAGAATCTTTTCATTTCAACTTTCTTTCATTTCCTCTGGACACATCAAAGGGAATGAATCATTTATGTTGCTAATATGTCTTTAACACACCTTCAACTCCTGTTATTATAACCAAGACAGAGTCAATCTCTCAAAGTTTAACCCTAGAACATGATAAAGGTATATATTTTATCAATTAAAAATTTTTAGTAGTCTTATACTTGAGGCAAATAAATGACTGTTTTCTACCAATTGTAATACTAAAAATTTTTTAAATATATCTAAACACATCAACAAATATTAGTAAAAAAAAATGATGTGTGGCAACAGTCAAAATCATAATGACAATATATCAATGACCTAAGTTGAAAAATACTGACCTATTATAACACACTGATTTACAGGTAGAGAAATGAATTCTCCATTTCCTTTTTAATTGAGATAACAATTGTTTACAATGATGTTTGCAAATACAAGGTATATACCTAGAGGTATAGGATCTTTCCCTTCAAGTGTTTTAGAATTCTTGAGTAAACAAAATTTTTTGGCTTTAATTATGCTCAATTTTTTTAAGGTTTTATTTATTTATGAATATAAGAGCTGGGGTACAGGCCAGAGGTGTAGGGGATGAGAGGATTCACCAGAGACAGAATGGGGAGCAGAACAGGCAGATCCACTGAAATGCACTGCTGAGGGGTGGAGCAGGCAGGCAGGAGAAGTCTGCTGCACCTTGTGGGTCCCCTCCCTGGCAGGGGATCTAACTCATGCTGCAGTGGCTAGGGAGGCTTCATAGTGTGATGTTTAACCCCTTGCACCACCAGGGAGGCCCAAACATGTACATTTTAAGTGTACATGCAGAAGTTTTAATCCAACTTCCTAAGAATGTGACTGACTATATTTGGAGAGAGGAGTTGTGAAGAGGCAGTTAATGTTAAATGAGTTGGTATGGAGGGACCTAATCCAATTTAACTGGGGTTCTTGCGAGAAGAAGACATTTCTACAGAAGAGACACCAGTGATGTGGGAATGCAGATGGAGAGATTGTGAGGACACAGTAAGAAAAAAATTATGAAATCATGGTATTCCAGGAAAAGAAAAGGTAGTGAACTGCAAGTCAAGCAGAGCAAACTTGGGAAAAATCAATACCTTGGTATGGTCTTAGATTTCCAGTTTTCAAAATTGCAAAAACATAATTATTTGTTGGTAAAGTCACCTGCTCTCTGGTATTTTGTTATGGCAGTCTGAGTTGACTAATACAGTGACATTTACTACAATGTACTAAATGACTAAGTTTATTCAGAGCAAGACAGTCACAATTTGAATGTTTCCCAACACCTTTCTATTCCCTCACTGACAGTTTTTTGTGCATTCTTCATTAATAGGTCCTAGAGTGTCTTGGTCACTTCAAAAACATAGTTTTTATTATACTTGAAATATACTAGCAATGATAAATAATATGTATATTCTTAATAAACAGAACTAATGTGAATACAACAGCTTTTATAAAAATCTTGATTGTGTATTAGAATAATAAGATGAAGCAATACAGAACAATAATTCTCAAAATAAGTGATTTTGGGCAGCTCTTCTGCCTGCCTGTGACTATGAAGAAGCCTCTCTTTTTCTTTCTACTTCTTCTAGAAAACCTGTCCTTTTTAAAGAGTAAAGACAAAAAAGGGCCTCCCTGGTAGCACAAGACGTTGAGCACCACACTGTGGAGCTTCTGCAGTCACTGCAGCACAAGTTTGAGCCCCAGCCAGGGAGGGGACCCACATGGCACAGCAGATCCCTCCTGCCTCACCCACTACTCCCCTCAGCAGGGCATTTCAGTCAATCTGCTTGTTCTGCTTTCTACTATGTCTCTGGTGAATCCTCTCACCACCCACCTCTGGCCTGTACCCCAGCTTTTGTATGCATAGATAAATAAAATATTTTAAAAGAGAGAGAGAGAGGAAGGAAGGAAGGAAGGAAGGAAGGAAGGAAGGAAGGAAGGAAGGAAGGAAGGAAGGAAGCAAGCAAGCAAGCAAGCAAGCAAGCAAGCAAGCAAGCAAGCAAGCAAGCAAGCAAGCAAGCAAGCTAGATCAAGTGATATTGTCCCTCGGGGACACTTGGTAAGATCTGGAATTTTTTATTTTTGTAACTACTAGAAGATGATGCATCAAGTAGGTTTAGGTCATGGAGGTTGCTATATGTTCTGTGATACATGAGCACCCCTCCAAGAAAGAATTATTTGAGCCAGGATTTCAACAGTGCTAAGACTAAGGAACTTAGATACAGTGAGACCACAGTTGTGGAAAAATAATTAGCCCAACGTCCATACTCTGCTATTTAATAAAATGCCAGTACAGAGTTGAAGACATTACAATATGGCCATCTAACTAAAACATGTGGTTGCTTCCCCTTTTATAAAGCAGAGTAATATCCATACCTATTTCTTTTGTGTATCAGGGGAATGGTGAAAAGATGATACATGTAGAGGACATATATAGCATGATTTACAATATTATTTCAGTTATGTATGATAATATAGACTGCCAGTTTCTGGAGAACTATAATATTTGTCTTTTTGTCCCAAGTCCTGTGTATGAAGCTGGAATAAGTTATATACCTAGTGAGACAGTGGACACATTAAGCAATAATGTTTAGGTTACACTCCTTAACTTATTTCCTTTTGGTAACACCAAGATTTAACATCTAATTGATAAATGTAATAAAAGAGTGGCCCAGAACATGACACAGGGTTAGACAAATAATATAAAACTATCATACTTTATTTTAATACTGTTTGATTACATTGAAGTGGTCCTTTGAACACTTGCTTTTGTGAATAAAGATTCATACAAAATTTGGGTGTGTTTTACAAGAACTAACTCAGGTAGTTACAAAAAATATTTCTGAATAGGCAATTTCTTTTTTCTTTTATTTATTGTTCTTTCTCTCTTGAACAGATGACTGCCTTGTGATACTGTAGGTGCTCCTAGGCTGTTCATAAAAATTCTATTGTTTTATAGGTCAAATGCCTTCATGCCTCTCCTGTGCCCCTCCAGTGATTAAGAAATATCCTTTTAATACTCGTATCTATCACCCCAAAATGCCAGTAATGCCAACTCAAATAAATGAATAAATGTAACCTAAAACAACTTTCAAATGTATAATGTAAATACATCTGGATGTCAATATACTAGCATTTTTTTCCTAATTTTTAATGCGTAATTTAAAAGTATGCGCTAGCAATATGGAATTATTTACCTACAGCAATGTGTATGTGATTATAAATTCTAGCTTTTATTGAACAGTTATTTGTCTGATAATGCCAAGCATGTTATATATATAAATGAAATAGTTTACCTTATTTACACAACTCTATAAAAAGCTATATGTTTACTATACAAAAGTGACCTAAGAATTAAATATCTTGCACACAATGATGCAGATATTAAATAATAGAAGTTACATTCAAAATAAGGAAAATAAATAAGTTTTCTTAAACATTGGGGGGAAAAACAATATATACTCCTGGGTTAATAATTATATAGTAAAAACAAAAGTATATTCTAAAGTATGTAGACACTAATATTAAAACATTCTGTCAGAATGCTAAAGTGAATTCATATCCTGAGATATCAGAACTGAATTTTCAGATAATCAGTTTTCTTTATTTGCATGTTCTTATGCTTCTAATCTATATGTCATTGTACTTCGGTTTTCTACTCTCAAGATGACAATTCTTAAAAATTAAGCAGCTAAATGGATCCATCAATATTCACTTAGAAGCTTATAAATGGGTAAACAATAGAGAATTGAGAGTGCCATAAGGGCTTACTGAAACCTGAGCTCAAATCCTGAAAACATCATTTGCTAATTTTGTGTCTTTCAAGCATGGCTTTCGGTTTTCACATATAGAAGATAAGCAGTAATTGCTAACGAAATATTTGTGTGAAAGAAAAGGGGGAAAAAGTAAAATAGCATAGTATCTAACATATACAGATAGTCCCTAAAAATTGTTGGCTTTCCTACCATCCCATTCATCTAACTTTAGTTACTTCACAGTCGACTCATTTAAATCCTGCATACATGCTTAGTAAGATTGATTGTCTCTTAATGCAGAAACACTGCCAATATGGAGGTAACAAATCTAAAGATACAATAAACCTTAAACTAAAAATCACCTCTACTCCAAGCAGAGTTGTTCAGCTGCTACTTTTGTATGGATTTTGGACAGATTTCTGTTGTCCTGAGGGAGACACATAGCATTTAAAACCTTCACCAACATTTGCTGGCTATATATCTTCCTTTACTTTTTTAAAATTTATATATACACCTATACCCATAAAATAGGTTAATGTTTTTCAAATCTACCATAACAGTCAAACAATATATATATTTCTTAAAGCAGACCCCTTAGGATATCAATAAATTAAGAGATGGATTTAATAAATTGGTTAACTGTTGCTGCCAGAAGCATTTGAATTTATTCTTTAAGTTAAAGAAGTGAGAAGTTCATTGGCATAAAACATGATGATAAGTGATGAAATTTCACTTAAGGAAACATAATAAAACAGAAAGAAAATGGACCTGCAGTCAAGAGCCCTGGGTTCTTATCCCAGTATAGTTCACCGGGTGTTAAGGGCAAAGAGGAAAATTAGAATCGCACATGTTTATTAAGACCACAGGTTCTAACATCAGATTGCTTGGGTAAAATCTGCCTCACTGTTGTATTATCCCTACCACTTAAAGCAAATTCCTTAATATTTCTGACTTCAGTTCCTCATCAATAAAAGAATGATAGTGATAGTCTCCTCCTCATCAGTTTTTTGGTAAAAGGTTGTGATGGTCACAAAAACCTAAGGACAGTGCATGGAACAACAGCATCACTCCATAAACAATAGTTGATGTACCTATTACAATCACACTAAGTTTCAATTTCTACTTTCTTTACCTGACAAATGAAAGAATTGGTTTAAGGAACATTTTTTTACTGTTCATACACTGTTTTCATTCCATTGCTTTTAATTTTTTAAATATATGTACTTTTAGTCATCTGGGCTATTAGAATAAAAGCAGGTGATTGTACATTCAATTAATGTTAGTTGTGTAAGTTCAATTTATTTTAGTTGTGTAAGTATGAATTCATGGGTGCCATGTAGACCCAGTCAAATCAACATTAATGACAATGAGACTTAGGAATTTGCTTTCTAAACAACCTACTCAGATGATTTTAATGTAGTCAATCTATTTGAAAAGCACAATTTTAGGGAACTGATTATGTGGGGATACTAAGGGTAACCATAGATAGCATATTGTCAAAATGTGGACAATTTTAAGTGTTAACTGGAATCTTGATAAATATGACAACAAAATGGGTATGCATCTAGACTTCACTGATCATGGGGAAACACAGATGATCTAATAATGAGAGTATCTCAGTGCATCAAGAGGATGAATGATAAATACTTGTTGATTGGATTTTACACAGGGTCTCCAAAAATTTACTATCATGGTCTGAGGTTTTTAGAGGGGAGATAAGCCACTAAAATTACGAGAAGCAGAATCTCATGTAAGTTTTACATTCCGATTCAGGAAAGATATTGAACTATGGCTAACAAAGGGAATTCTGTGATGCAAATTTGAACACAAGAGATTTTCTTCATTTATTTCTAAAACCCAGGATTTACAAACACCTAGACCCACGTGTAGATCAATGGAGATTATGTAGGTACCGACATCAAGTGTAAGAGTTTATTAGTTACCTGCATTGACTGGAAGAGGATGCATTGGAAGAGGATGCAGCTGTGGATTAGCACAAAAATTTGTTCACAGAAAGTACCAAGGATCAAGTCAATCCTAGCATGATGTTCTTTGTCAAGTGTTATTTATTTGGAACATCAAGTTAAAGGCAAAAGAATTAAGCAAATGTCAGCATAAAAACACAAAGTCGAGTAGGCATGCAGAAAACAGTCCAAAATGTCTAATTTGAGGGCCTCCCTGGTGGCGCAGCAGGTTAAGCAATGCACTATGAAGCAAACCACAACCACTGCAGCACGAGTTCTATCCCTGCTGCCGACCAGGGAGGGGACCCACATGGCGCAGCAGACCTCTCCAGCTGTGCCCGCTGCTCCCCTCAGCAGTGTGTTTCAGTCAGTCTGCCTGTTCTGCTCCCTGCTCTGTCTGGTGAATCCTCTCACCTCCCACGACTCTGGCCTGTACCCCAGCTCTTGTATGCATAAATAAATAAATCTTTAAAAAATTATAAAAAAATTGTCTAGTTTGAACACAATAAGTTGGTCAGATTTCTTTGCTGTTGAATATAAACATAGAAATGTGTGTGTGCTTGTGTGCTTGCAACAAGCCTGCCTGTGATCACTTTGTTTTCCTGCAATCTTTTTTAGCAGGAATAACTATGTTTCTCTTTCTCTTCTCCTAAGATTTCAGGGTGAGCCAGATGAGTATGTACAGGAGACATTCTCATGGTCCTGAGAGCAATATCCAGACAAGACAGGAATGATTATTGACCACCTCAGGCATCTGGATGTTCAGTGTTTTCAAATAGAATCATCATTCTTTTGCAGAATGTCTCTCTGTATCTAGCAGATACAAATAGATCCAAGAGTTGCCAGAATTTCTGTCTTCTGATTTCATTATACAAACCACTAACATAAGCAAAGGAATAACTTCCAAAAGCTTTTATGTAGTTAATGGCAGCAGTCTGTGTTTGATATAAACCTGTTCAGCATACCTAATCCACTTTGTGCCTTTATATTAGGCAATAGACTAGGACTTTTATTTATTGGTCAGTGTGTGTGTGTGTGTGTGTGCGAGAGAGAGAGACAGACAGACAGACAGACAGACAGAGACAGAGACTATGAGGGAGAAAAAAACTCAAAAAAACCTCCAATTTTAGGACAAACACTATTGTTTTTTTTAAAGATTTATTTATTTATATATTCAAGAACTGGGGTACAGACCAGAGGTAGGGGGTGAGAGGATTCACCAGAGACAGAGTGGGGAACAGAACAGGCAGATCAACTGAAATACACTGCTGAGGGGCGTAGTGGGTGAGACAGGAGAGGTGTGCCGCGCAATGTGGGTCACCTCCCTGGCTGGGGCTTGAACTCGTGCTGCAGTGGCTGTGGTCTGCTTCATAGTGCATTGCTTAACCCACTGCGCCACCAGGGAGGCCCCAGGACAAACACTATTGTATCTGCTAAGTCCATCTTATAATTAAAGAACAATATGACCCAACAACACAGGGCTACATTGGCCAGTTACTGGATTTGTAATGAGGTGCTGGTTGCAATCTACCATTCAATGTTAGACTTAATTGTATTTTTTGAAAAAAATTGTATTGAGTTGCCATTAGTTTACAGTGCTATATGAATTTTGCCAATATAATTTCATCCCTCTATATGTGTCTCACTGCACCTACCACAACCACCACCATTTTAGTATCATCTTCACTATCATATCGACTCCTTCTTCCCTTTCTTTCCAACCCCTTTCACTCTGCCTTCTGGATAGCATATATTTTAGTTTACAGACTGAGAGTTAATTTTTCTGTCATATGTTACTTCACTTTCTCTTATTATTTATATTCCATAGAGGGAAGAAAAAAAATCTCTGAGTTATTTCACTTAGCATAGTCACCTGAAATTCCATTCATGTTGCGGAAGAAGATTTCATGTTGTTTTAATCACTGGGTACTATTTTACTTAGAATATACAACCACAGCTTCTTTATCCATCACACATCCATAGGCATTTAGGTTGATTGCATGTCATGGTTATTGTACATAATGTTGCTATAAAAGTAGGAGAGCAGATATCTCTTAGAATTAATGTTTTCATTTTCTTCAGATAAATACCTAGAAGTGGCATTGCTGAATGATAGGCTATTTCTATTTTTAGGTCATCAAGGAATTTCCATATTATTTTCCACAGCAGCTGCACACTTTAGATTCCCATCAACAATAAACTGGACATCCTTTCTCACAAGACCCTTGCTAACACACTTTGTTTCCAGTCTTTTTGATATCGGCCATTTTGACAGGTACGAGGTTATATCTCATTGTGATTTTGATTTGCATTTTCCTAATAATAGGTGAGGTTGGGCATTTTCCATGAGTCTGCTGGCTGTCTGTAGGTCTTCTTTGGCAAAGTGTTTATTCATATGTTCTGCACTCCCCCCTCCTTTTTTTAATATTGGGTGTTTTTTCTTGTTGTCAAGTTGTATATTTTTGATATTAACACCTTTTCAAATGTATGATATGCAGATATCTTCTCCCAACTAGTAGTCTGGTTTTGTTTTTATTTTTATGATTACTTCTTTCAATCTATAATTTTTTTTTAGTTTTATATAATCCCATTTGCTTAATTTTGCTTTTGTTTTCTTTGCTGTGCTATCGTGGTTGAGTCAGTAAAGATATCTGCATGGTCAATGGAGAGGAATGTATCACCTATATTTTCTTCCTTGTATTTTATACTTTCTGGTCTTATTTCTAAGTCTTTGATTCATTTTGAGTTCATTTTTGTGTATAGTGCAAATAATAATTTTTTTCCCATGTCACCGTCCAGCTGAAGAGACTTTCATTTTCCATTGTATAGTCTTGCATCCTTCATTCTAAACAAACTACCTGCATGTGTGTGGTTTTATTTCTGAACTTTCAATAGCCTGTGTATCTGGTTTTATCTAATACCACACTACTTTGATTATTAATATTTGTAGTGTAGTTTGAAGTCAGGGAGTGAGATACGTCCTCATCCTTTTTTTCTCAGGGTTACTTTGGCGCTTCAAGGTCTTATGTGCTTTCATACAACTTACAGAATTTCTTTTGGTTTCCTTGACAGTATTAATCTCTTTTCATGACCACACACTTATTGATCTAACAAGTATTTTTTACATACTGAGAACTTAGAATTCCTTAATAAAAAACTGGAGTGTATCAATAGCTATTGAAAAGTGTAAGTAAGAGGCATGCTCCACACTTGAAGAACTTCTGACTAAGTAGGAAAATCCAACTTCCATTCAACTATGATAAAAATCAGACACATTATTCTGTTAAATCAAACTAGGATCATTCTGACTGGGAATGGAGGCTAGAAGGACAGGATGTCAGAGGAAGTTTCACATCAAAATCAGCAATTTCACCATGTGAAATATGTGAGGTTTTTAAAGTAAGTGATACGAGAGGCAAACTTTGTAGGAAGGAGGCAGAATAATAGGTAATGTGCTAAAATACTGAATTGCAGATATAACAAGGATGGAGAAGTCAGAAGCAAATTAGTGATGAAGCCACTGATTGTGCAAAGGAATTTACCAGAGAAGATGTTTCTATAATTATTTAGAAGCAATTCTAGAGGTCTGCTTGAGAAGGCTATGAAATTTCCCTATTTTTCTGTATTTAAAGTGACATAATAGGGGTCTTTCTGTTAGCGCAAGGGGTTAAGATGCAGCTCTATGAAGCTATCTGCAGAACAAGTTTGATCCCTGGCCAGGGAGGGGACCCACATGGCACAGCAGACCTCTCCTGTCTTGCCTGCTGTGTTTCAGTCAGTCAGTCTGTTCTGCATCTCACTCAGTCTCTGTTGACTCCTCTCACCCACCCCAGCCCACACCTCTTGCCTATACCCCAGCTCTTGTATGCATAAATAAATAAATCTTTAAAAAATAAAGTGACACAATAAATTACAAAGAGACAGGCTAAGCTGGTGTCCATCTATTACTTTTGAGGTTCAGGACACTATGCCTTTGAAATTTTATTTTTGTTATTAATGCATTTCCTTTCATGGGTTACTTGGTTAACTTTCATGGCACTGCAATGTTTGTTCTGCAATATACATGATGTGGATTACTTGAGTGATTATATGGGGTTTTGATTAATAAACTGAAGATTGAGAGAGTTAAAAACAGACAACTTCTGCTTTTCTCAGTACTTCTGAGCATTTCCTAGAAGTCAAATACCATTAATGAAATGAGTGAGTGCTTCTTAGAACTCTGTTATTCGGGCCTCCCCTGGTGGCGCAGTGGGTTAAGCAACGCACTACGAAGCAAATCGCAGCCGCTGCAGCACGAGTTCGATCCCTGCTGCCGGCCAGGGGGGG
>JAGFMF010011458.1:5645535-5656982 GCA_019455555.1 Galemys pyrenaicus | reverse complement strand
TCCCCGCTCTCTGTGGTGAATCCTCTCACACCCCTACACCTCTGGCCTGTACCCCAGTGCTTGTATGCATAAATAAATAAATCTTTAAAAAAAAAAAAAGAACTCTATTGTTCAATAGTCATTTTAATTGTTAATAATTCCTAAGAGTAATGGAGTGAATACAAAAGGGGTGGATTTTTTTTTTAAATCAAGCTTTCACCAGGAAGTCAAATCCCAGAAATATTTAATGAAAGTTCAATGTAACGAGAGGCAAAATTATAGTTTGTAACTTAGATAAAATGTATTGAGCATTTATACCAAACAGGAAATATTGCAAAATACTGTTAGCGATGCCTGGTATAACCATGCATGCTCTTTAGGGCCAGAGGCCTTTGTAATGGTCATGAGGATTAAGGTATACTACAGAACTCAAAAAACTGTATTGCAGAAATTGCTTTAAACATTCTCTATTTAACATTCAATACTATCAACAGCTCTATGAGATGAATTCTATTATTAACATCTCCACTTCACTGATGAGCAAACTACGATGTAAAGAACAATAGTAATGGCCCAAGGTTAACAGCTTTTAAATGCAGACCTGGCAAAACTAGAATTCTGAGTTACAGAGTCTGGCTCCAGAGCATGCCTTTAAGTCATGCTTGCTCTCAACAAGTGAAGTTATTAGAATGAATAAATGAAAATAGTTAGCAACATAGTAAGATTTCTACAAACCCTAACATATTCAAGCCTCAAAAGACCATATGTTCTCAACCACTCCATTACATATATGACATCATTGAGGTATAGAGTTCAAAATCTTGTCTACTACCAGTAATTATCAGAGACACTTTTTTAATCTCACAAATATCACCGTGGAGCCAATAATCATAATTTCCATCCATGACTTTTGGTCATGTGTCCCAGAAAACACATATTGTAACATACATTAAGAGACTCAGTCATTATCATTTATTTCCAAGTTGACACACTTTGCAGAATAAAAAGTGGGGGGTGGGAGGGAGGAGAGGCTGTCAGAGGTATATCAGGACAACAGCATAAACTGAATCTTTCCTTTTTTTTTTAAAGATTTATTTATTTATGCATACAAGAGCTGGGGTACAGGCCAGAGTCCAGGAAGATGAGAGGATTCACCAGAGACAGAGTGGGGAGCAGAACAGGCAGACTGATTGAAACACACAGCTGGAGGGAGCAGCGGGTACAGCAGGAGAGGTCTGCTGCACCATGTGGGTCCCCTCCCTGGCCAGCTGCAAGGATCAAATTTGTGCTGCATTGGCTGCGGTTTGCTTCATAATGCATTGCTTAACCCACTGCACCACCAGGAAGGCCCTGAATCTTTCTTAGATAAAGCAGAACTGAGACACTGTCCACATATATATGATTAAATGCTGGTCCCCAGATTTAGAAATCTGTATTAAAATAACTCAGAGCAAAATTTGTAAGAGGTAATTCAATCCTGGGTTATTCTATTTGGACCTCAATGTCCTTACCTCACAAGGGAGGAATGGTGTCTTGGTTCAGATTACAGTAGCAAAATACTATAGATTGACTGACTTAAGAACCAACGAAAAATGTTTTTCCAGTTCTGCAGGCTAGAAGTCTAAATCAGGGTATCAGCATAATTTGGTTCTGGTGAGAGCTCTCTTTTTATATGTAGACTGAATGTAACACTTTCTGTAGTATTACTCATGTGCCAAAAGAGGATGAGAGAGCTTTCTTGGGGTTCCTTTTATAAGGTCACGGATTCTATTCATGACCTAATTACCTTCAAAGTCACTCTCTCCTAATACCAACACATTAAAGGAGATTATTTCAACATTTGAATTGTATGGGGATACAAAAGTTGGGTCCGTTGCAGGTGGCATGATTACTTTTTTTTTTTAAGATTTATTTATTCATGCATACAAGCACTGGGGTACAGGCCAGAGGTGTGGTGGGTGAGAGGATTCACCACAGAGAGCGGGGAGCAGAACAGGTAGATCAACTGAAGTACACTGCTGAGGGGAGCAGCGGGCACAGCAGGAGAGGTCTGCTGCGCCATGTGGGTCCCCTCCCTTGCCGGCGGCAGGGATCGAACTCGTGCTGCAGTGACTGCGGTTCGCTTCATAGTGCGTTGCTTAACCCAATGCGCCACCAGGGAGGCCCCGGCATGATTACTTTTATTTGGCTTTCCAGATCCATGGATTCTCCAACAAAGCCTTTCCTAAACTTTTCCCTTCTTTCCCTTTCCTTCCTCCTATTAGTGACAAACATTCTTCTCTTGCCTTTTTTTATAATTCCAATCACACATATTTTCATTATCTGGTTATCTGTGGTTTCTGTTATACTACTGGGGTTGGAAGAACATGAAGTATTTTTTTTGTGTGTGCTCTGTCTGCTTAGGACAATGCAGGGCATATAGTAGGTATGTAATTTACAAGAGGAAGAGTAGAAATAAAGTTTTTTGATAATGTTTTCCTGTATTAATCAACTTTATTTTCAGCACTGCATCACCTTTTTGCCTCAAGAATCTCAAGGAGAGATTTTCTGATTAAGGAGTCCAACTATTATGTAGTATTCAGATGTTCATTCATTCAGTCACTCATAGTAACAGTTCATAGTCTTTCAGGCGACTGACAGATTAAACAACATTTGTTCAGTACCATAGAGTCCAATATTACAAAATGTGGTGGTGAATCTGTCCCAAAAGATTTCTACTTCAAAATAACTCTCTGATATCTTTGGTGACAATACAGTGATCTTACTGGTCAGGCCACTAAAATGTCTTTTAAAAAGAGCTGTGGTTCATCTATGCTAAATAAATAGATTTTTTTTTTTATTTTAAAAAAGAAAGGACACCAGAGTTTGAAGATCTGCAGACTCCTTAGATATCAGTTTCATAAGTCAACATTCATTTGGTTATATAAGTTCTGGTCTGTTTAACAATTAGTAGAGAGTATGTTTCCTCATAACCTGTATTATACCCATTCAAGCATTTCATCAATATGTGTTTAAAGAACAGAACCAGATTATTGTGGACATTGTCATTTTTGGATTGGGAGTGGTATACAACTTTCCCTAGGGATTCAGTATTGGGTGATCTTTCTTGAAAAAGAATTAGTTCTGGTAAGACTTTTCAGTATTTGTTGTATGAATAATAAAGAAACTATTTGTATCTGGTTAGATCAACTCTTTTAAAAAGTTGTCTTTCCTGGGGATGTGAGTCCCAGGAGACAATAAACTAGTAATTTCACTTGAATTATTCACAGATACTAACTAACATTTAAGCAAATTAGGCTATTACCTCAGCTTCCTAATTAGAGACAAACATTCCTTTCAAGTTAATAGAAAGTTCTATTTCTTTGAGATAATATGGTTAACTCAATATTATTAGTTTCTTCTTTTGGTTGTGTTCAATAGCTGAATCTAATAATCCCAACACTCTTATTTTATGCCCAATGTACAAAAAGTTCATACACTGAGTTTAAGTTTCTATCCTCTTTATTAGTTTTATTTTTATTTTTAAGGAGTGTATTCTTCTAGAGAGCTTTCCTGTCCCCTCCCAACAAATTCAATAAATGCTTTAAATTTCAAGCAAATTAAATTTATGATAGAAGGTAAATAATGGTTTAAAAACATTACAATCAAGTATGATAATGGCAAAGTGTTATACTTTTAATAAATGATTAGGAATGGTTGTAATGCAAAGATTTATTTCACAGAACAAAAGCACTTAAGCAGGAGTTTATATTACTGCTATGCTTCAATGATGATAACATTGGGACTTCAACCTGCATAGCTACAATGATTAATTAACGGCCTTGTTCAGGATGAGTGAGCACCATTATTGTTCTTAAATAGGAAAAGGCAGATAACCATTACTGATTATTCCTCAATTCCCAGTCTTACTTGTTAAAGACTAAAGAATGCTAAAGTAGGCTGTGCAATTTCCAAGCTGTTATGAGAAACAGACAATAATAGAATTTCGATACCATGTATATAGGTGAGAATAGGACTAGATAAAACATTCAAGTTAGCATTCAGATTTATCCCTGAAGGGCTGAGCAAAACATTTACTCTTATCAATAAGATTTTAACATCTTTAAGGAGAAGTAATTTAGGTTCTTAATATATGATTCAAGCTGTAATTTCTGTCTACAGTAACTACCTCTCATCAAAATAAAAAAAAAAGGAAAGAACTTAAAGATCAAAAATCAAAATCTCATTTAGTCTAATGAAAGCATTTTCCATAAGCATAGACTTTTGTTTACTTATTATTTCTCTTCCCTTTTGTTATTTACAAGTGCAAAAATGGATTATACCCTATAAGGTCTTTTGTATTTCTTTTAAAAATACAACTGCACTTCTTTTTCACATGCAAATTTATTTGGGTAAGTACTAAGGAGGTTAGTTAGACACTATTTCCTTCTGAGTCTTGAAAATACTTGTACCAAATTACTGGAAATTCTTCTACAAACTTGAAGGTAGAGAAGTAAATATTATGAAAATGTTTCTGAAAAAAACATCATCTTTGGGATTCAATGGCTGGTGAGACATACCAGTTATACCAATTATGTTGTCAATGGGTCTTGAGGCCTCTGATTTGAAATACCCTGTCTCTGGAGCAATACAGAAATGTATCTTTTGCTTTGGACTACCAGACCAAGATCAGAAACATCACACTCTCTAGGACTATCTGAATTTCTACACCACTGTTGGCTTGGCAGTTGCCAACATAATCACTGAAATAAACTCCATGGACAGAGTTTTATTACTTTTGTTAAATTGTTTTAATATTAAATTTTCAATATTTAAAATATTTTATTACATGTCTGTCTTACTAAAATAGATTTGACATATAATTTATAAATTTATACATTAAGGTGTATAGTAACTTGATGCATTTATATATTGCAATATGATTGTCATTTTAGTGGTAATTAGCACCTCTATCACATCACATAATTATTCTATTGGAGTGCTTAGGGCACTTTAGCTATATTAGAAGAGCATATTTACATGTTCATTTCTTTAATGCCCACAAAATTATCAAATAATTTTGTAGGTAAGGGAATGGATCCTGGAAGGAATTAATTCTCTAATGTTGCACAACCAATAGCAAGAAAAGACAAGAGGCAGACTTAGGTTAATTATCAATCTCAAATTAAGACTGTGCTTTTTGGGCCTCCCTGGTGGTTCCAGGGGTTAAGACGATAGCACTGTGAAGCTATCTGCAGCTACTGCAGCACCTAGGCCAAGGGAGTGGCACACCTATTTTTTAAAAGGTTTATTTATTTATGCATAGAAGAGCTGGCGTACCGCCCAGAGATGCAGGGTGGGTGCGTGAGAGGATTCACCAGAGACAGAGTGGGGAACAGAACAGGCAGATCAACCGAAATACACTGCTGAGGGGAGCAGTGGGTGAGGCTGGAGAGGTCTCTGCTGCACCATGTGGGTCCCCTCCCTGGCTGGGGCTCGAACTCATGCTGCAGTGGCTGCAGAAGCTCCACAGTGCAGCGATCAACCTGCTGCGCCATCAGGGAGACCTCATAAAAAAAAAAAAATCTTAAAAAGAATATGCTTTTCTTCTAGGACATATGACATACTCAGGGAGGATATGGTATTATTTATTTAAAAGTAATAGTCTATCTAGTACTAATATATATCACTAGGAATACTGATTAGGAAGTGAATTCTAAAAGTGGAAAAGACTTTGAACTATTTAACTTAAGGAATTTTTAGAGGAACAGTTAATTTGAGTACAAATAGACTTCCCAAGGTAAGTATGACACATACTACATGTGCCATAGTATAAAGACCTCAAAGACTAATAACTAAGAAAAGCACATCGTTTGACATTAAGGGCATGCTTCTGTTTGTGTACTGTATTTACGTATATGCTACTGTTCCATACAGATTCTTGAGTACAATATTTTGCTTTTTGATTTTTTAATGTTTGATACCAAACTATAGTTATCTATAGCCTGGTCAGCTGAATGGAGATGGGCTGTGGAATCCAAAAGATTAAGAGTGGTCAGTTACGGCCTCCCTGGTAATGCAGCGGTTGAGCTCTGCACTGTGAAGCATCTATGGCACAGCAACGTGAGTTTGATTCCCAGCCAGGGAGGGGACCCACATGGCACAGCAGACCTCTCCTGCCTCGCTCGCTGCTCCCCTCAGCAGTGTATTTCGGTCCATCTGCCTGTTCTGCTCCCCTACTCTGTCTCTGGTGAATCCTCTCACCTCCCACGACTCTGGCTTGTGCCCCAGCTCCTGTATGCATAAATAAATAAATCTTTAAAAAAAGTGGTTAGTTAGATATAGCACATTTTCTATTTTATTTGAATCTCTGGAAACATGTACCTATTTTCTTGAAATAACCTCCAAACAAAACAAAAGAACAATAAAATCAATCAACCACCTCAGTAAGAAACACTAATCAGAGGGAACTATGATGAGGTAACCTAATACAATCACCCTTCTCCACTTACCCCAATCTGTAACTACAGAATCGCCTGATTAAGTAATTAATTTTGAGTGCATTTTCCACAACTCCAAAGTCAAACTTCATATAAATCAGGAACCCTGAAATCAAAGTGCTTTGACTTGGACAGGGTACTAGCTAAAGGAAACTTCTGAGAAGCTCATCCTCCTCTGTCTGATATGACCCCTAGTCAATCCTTTCCTGAAAGTGTGGGTTATTACTGGTGACATCTAACCCTGCATATGCTTCAGAACATCTGTATAGGCGTCTAGGACCTGCTGATGGCTCTGAAAAGTACTTAAGCAATTTAATTTTCTGGCTGAAGGACATTTCAAAGTGAAGATTTTCTTAGACATCTTTAAAAAAAAAAAAAAAAACATTGACTTTTAGTTATCTGAGAAACTTCAGATTTTCCCTTCACAATTTGACAAATATTAAAACTGTTTCAGAGAAGTTTAGTGAATTTCCCAAGCTTGCAGGTCAAGTTATTGGCAATAATTGTTTCCTAACAGGACATTCTCCTGCCTTGTTGGCCATAATCTGAGTAAAGTGTAATCTCCCTGTGTTCCTAAAGGCTTTTGAAGGCCCTGTGATCATTATAAACATTGGTGACGGGTACATAGGAAAGTGAGCTGAAAGGTGGATTAATATTTGGAATGTTTTTCTCTTTACTATTTAACAGAATGATTGGTTCTTCCTCCACAACCACTTCTTTGACATTTTACCCAATTCTCCTAAATAAAATTATAACTTTTTTTTTAATCTAAGAAAATTTGCAATGGGCCATATTCTAGAATGTTGAATTCTACTTTTTAATTCAATGGTGTAGCATTTAGAGTCATTATTTATAATAAGAATCTGTCAGAATCTGTTCACTTTAGCCCTTTCCCCTTCAGCTCCTCTTTTATAATCTTTTTTTAAAAATTATCTTTTCTTCTAAAACTATTCCAATTTCAGGCAGCAGTAAGCAGGTTTCTAAATAAGTTCACTGGCTTTCAAATGAAGTCTTTAGTCTAATTTAGGGTCTCTGCTAATTAAAGAACTCTTTTGTTCCTAAGAAATAAGTATTTATGGGAAGGTATATTACTATTCAATGTAATTTATTCTACAGAGTATAGAAGATAGGACAAAGCATATTTTTATAAAAATATTTAAAAAACACTTTGTGTTGTGCTACATGCTGAAATTACATACACATATGTATATATATATATTACTTTTTATAGATGCCTGCTGCTAACTGCCAAAGAATGGTCCTAATTTTAAAAGGACAATAAATGCTTACAAATTTTTGGTATAAAGGAGGAATTTTTAAATGAATTTTATAAAATAGCCTCATATTTTGCTGAACTAATACTGGTTTCTATCGCTAAACTTTTAGATCAATTGTAAAAATAAAAAATAATTTTTCTTTTCCAACACTGAATTGTTAAAAAATAATAATACAGTCATTCATAGAATCCTAAGACAATCTCATCTGACATATCATATTGGATTCACAGGTTCACATAAACCAATAACTAGTCTTTAGGAAATTAACTCATCCACAAAGCTTTTTCTTTCTCTCAGATGCCTATTTCTTTGTAGACTTTAATTAAACACCACCCCCCTAATCCTACAGGGTGATAAGGATGCCATAATTAGTGTAGTTATTATATATGAACACCTGCTTTGTTCAGGGACTGGTGTTGTAAGCATCATGAGACAGAGGGCAGGGCCCACAAAAAAGGTTCCCAACCCTTCAGAGCAAGTCAGAACTACTTATGTTAAACGTAGGATGGAAATGAAGAGGGCACACTTTTTCCTTCCTCTATCACACTACGTGACTTTTTCTGTTTTGATCAATTTTCTTTGTCAAGAGGAGGTATTCATATAAGGCATGTAAGGTGATTTCTAAAGGCGGTTTTAAAGGCTGAAACTAGTCTACAGGTAGATGGTAGACAGTGCAGTGCACTCACACTGCTTGAACCTTGAACATCACCACTTAACAAATTTGAGTCAGTGCAGGTATTTCAGTGGTGAAAAACTTGTTACATTAATATGCACACTCTTACTACCTCTTTTGGTCAGTCAATTTAGACTGTTAGCATCAGACATTATTACTTTCACGTAACTGACAGTTTTAGGGTCGATTACATACTGACACTGCAATGAAAAGGTGATATTTCTGCTTCTTTTTATAAATGGACAGACATGGAATTTGGTGCAGTTACCGGTGTAGAAAGTCGCTTTAAAAATTCCCACACCAAGTGGACAGGAGGTACGCCACAGAAGATTGATAATCCAGGAGTCAGTAGAGCAACTAAAAAAATCCTCCTGCAAGACATGGCCTTGGTCTATTTTTCTTATACATCATCCACTTATAAATCACCGCATTCTAATCAGTGGAAAACAATGAGCAATCGTGCCCAGAGTATAGTGAACGGATGAGCAGGTCTTTGAATGAATAATCAGCGTTGTTACCAAAACCCACAGGGCATGACACAGATGGAGTGGCTACTCTCAAAGGACTGATTGCAGTGAAGCTCCAGTGTTATGAGGATGCTCAAGCTGGGTGCTTCCTGCCTGTTTGTATGTTTTACCTTGTAAAGACATAGAAAGTGTTAGCTGATAGTAAATAGATTGTATCTTTTATTCTATCATGTGGAAAATGGAAAGGGGAGAAAGAGAGAAGCAAGACAACTCACTTCAAAAATAAAATTCTGGATCAAACCCTTAGATTATGATGCTCTTTTGAAGTTTAAAACTCTGGGAATAAAGCTGTTCAGGAATGGTATGCTCCTAGTTGTTGCAGGTAAATAATCTCGAGTAAGAGAAAACAGCATGTCTTTCTACTACTACCCACTGTAAATGATTATACCTCTGAACTCATTCTTTCCTGTACCTAGATTGGCCCACAATCTATGATCTACTGCTTCTATCTACAATGCTTAGATGGAATATCTCCTCCATCTCACTTCTAGTGGAAGGTCCCACCTTCCTCCCTGAGATGGAAGTAAGATTACATGGCTTTTGGATATGGAACCAGAGGAAGGGCTAAAACAAAGTCATATAATACTCTGTGTACTTGCACTTGTAGGTTGAAATAACTCCAACTTTAGGGGAAGTAATTTTTCCAGAATCATACAACTACCATTTGCTGTCAGTTCTAGAATCTTCAACATTTTACATGCAGGTCCTCATATGCTCCTGCCCCTCTACTACCCTTCTCTCCCTACCCCCCCACCCTCAGAACTTCGGTTCTAATTTCTATTCTATGGGTTTGTATCAGCAACTAGGTATCTCTTGATTTCTTTACCAGCCAAACTTACTGAAGCTGTGAATGATGTTCACCTATCTATGCCAAAATCTCAATGTCCTCTGAGCTCTATGGCATCTTTTGTTCCCTTCCAGCTAAAGTGTTTCCTGCTCTCTGATTCTGTTTGTGAAACTGGAACATGAAAATAGTTATGGATTGGTACAGGTGTTTCATTACATTGTTTTCTGACTCTAATCAAAAGGCAGTCTGAAAGACTGTTTAAGGTGGAGGCTGAGATGCTTTTCTGTTATTGGTTAGGTGGCCTTGAGTAAGCCACTTTACATCTGAGTCTCAATGTTCAGATCTATAAAATGAGAAGTACCTGCAGTCGTTAAGGAATTAAATAAGATATTGATAGGAACATCAAGTACACATATGGTACTACCTTTGTTTTCATGTTTTAAAATTTGTTTTTTAATAAATTACATGTACTCTACCTCCAATACTTCTACTAACTTCCTACACACTCTTGGCAAACAAAAATGATCTATAATGTATATGCCTGTTTCCAGGAATTGACCTTAGAAATGCATTTGCCCTCTTCCAACCCACATCAGGCAGCATTAATTAGGTATTCCTATCATTTCACATGTGCTCCTACCATACTAGACATTCATTTCTTTCAAGTCACATGTCTCACACAAAAGATGAGACACAATTATTGCCCATCGCATTCTTTTCTGCAATCTTCACAGCTTCTGGAAGTAAGATTCCTTCCATTTATCTCTTTAGCACAGTTTCTTTAACATAATTATTAGTTGAATAAATGCATATTGATCAATAAATTAATCACTATCTATTTCCTAGGATATAAATTAAGAGATTGGTACTCAGGCTTAGCATTTCAGAGCTACAACAGAACACAAATCAGCATGGTGTATTATAAGCACTTAACCAGGAATTGGTATGTCTGGGTTCAATTTTTAGTTCTGCTGTCTATTTCATGGAATTATGGGCAGATCTATTATGGGAAGATCTTCTAGCTTTTTTTTTTTAAAGATTTATTTATTTATAAATACTAAGAACTGGGGTACAGGTCACTGGTACAGGGGGTTAGAGGATTCACCAGTGACAGAGTAGGGAGCAGAACAGGTGAAGTGACTGAAATACACTGCTGATGGGAGCAGCGGGCAGACAGGAAAGGTCTGCTCCCTAGTCAGGGATCAAACTTGTGCTACAGTGGCTGAGGATAACTTCATAATGCTGGGACTTAACCCTTTGTGCCATGAGGGAGACCTAGACCTCCTAGCTCCTTTAGGTCCCAAATAGTTACCAAAAAATAATGGCATTGTACAGCATCAGAGTTTCTGAATAGTTTAAAGAATATGTAGACATTTACCCATCTTTATTTTTGTGATGGAAATAATTTTGATCCCAGATTTAGCTAGGAAAGAGCACCATGAAAAAATTGGTGTCTTCCTGGGAATTAGAGGGCAGAACAGCCATGCAGATATCACATATTTTTCAACCTGAAGAGCTACTATTTCAGTAGTGCTATATTCGTAACATTAAGTTGTTTCCTTTAAAAATGGTCACATTTGAAACATACATCTTGGAAAAGGTTATGAATGGAGCATGCATGTAAGTATAGTCTTCCCAGAAGTATGTAGTTTAGCATGAAATGTTTAATGTTTCCAAGAGAAACAGTTTCTCTCCTCTCCCCCCCCCCCCCCCCCCCCCCCCCCC
>JAGFMF010011458.1:5632435-5645328 GCA_019455555.1 Galemys pyrenaicus | reverse complement strand
TCTCTCTCTCTCTCTCTCTCTCTCTCTCTCTCTCTCTCTCTCTCTCTATCTGTCTGTCTGTCTGTCTGTCTGTCTGTCTGTCTGTCTGTCTGTCTGTCTGTCTGTCGTCTGTCTGTCTGTCTGCCGTCTGTCTGTCTGTCTGTCTGCCGTCTGTCTGTCTGTCTGTCTTCCTCCCTTAACAGAATGCCAGAAAGGGATTGTGCCCCATTTTGAACATGAGATGACTGCAGAGTTTATTACTGGCTACATACAAGGCTTCACTTTCAGATGCTAAAACTTACTCTATAACTTCCCTACTGGGAGGAAAGTCACTGACTTTCAGATCAGTTAATTCATTCCATATATTTTACCAGATACCTGCCATGCCTCGGGCTTTGTGCTAGGCACTAGGGGGCACAGACAAGAATGTATCACTGACTGTCCCTCTATACCCTCAGACTACATTTCCAGATCTCATCATTTGGAAAATCTTCTGTCTTACCCTTTTAAACATTTTCAGGCTGGTGAGAGTAGAAATGTTTCAAGGCAATTATTACAATTGAAAAATACTATAAAAAATCAGACATTTAAGTGAAACTATAAATTTAATTAAATTTAGAGTGACAGAGATCCTACAGTTTACATCATTATCAAGGTGATGCACATGAGAATTACCTACTATACTTTTGTTGTAATACAGAATTCCAGGCCCCAAGCCCCAGAACTTTGAACACTGTGCACATGTAGTTTGGCCCACAATGATGTGTTATATTTTTAAATGCTTATATGGAGGGTTTTTTAAGATATTTATTTATTTATGCATACAAAGGCAAAAATAAATATTTATGCATACAAGAGCTAGGGTATAGGCCAGAGGTGTGGGGAGTAAGAGGATTCACCAGGGACAGAGTGGGGAATGGAACAGGCAGATCGACTGAAATATACTGTTGAGAGGAGCAGTAGGCAAGGCAGGAGAGGTCTACTGTGCCATGTAGGTCCCTTCCGTGGCAGGGATTGAACTCACACTGCAGTGGCTGCAGAAGCCCCACAGTGCTCAACTTCTTGTGCCAGCAGGGAGGCCCTCATCTGTGTTTTTTTAAAGATGGAAGTGGACAATAAATCAAGCTTTCTAAGCAGTATGCTCTCATTTTGACTCACAGTGTACTTAGTCCTAGCATCCTCTGCTAGAGTTGTCTTTTTAATATTGTTTCAATTTGTTTAAATGCCTCTATTTAATGTTTAGACTAGATTAATAGTTAAGGACCACATCATTGTGATAGTCCAGCAGCTCCAAATGTTTAAATTAGCAATCCCTTCTTTTTTTAAAAAAAAAAAAAAGATTTATTTATTTATGCATACAAGCACTGGGGTACAGGCCAGAGGTGTGTGGAGGAGGTGAGAGGATTCACCACAGAGAGCAGGGAGCAGAACAGGCAGATCAACAGAAGTACACTGCTGAGGGGAGCAGTGGGCGAGGCAGGAGAGTTCTGCTGCGCCATGTGGGTTCCCTCCCTGGCCGGCAGCAGGGATTGAACTATTGCTGCAGTGGCTGTGGTTTGCTTCATAGTGCGTTGCTTAACCCACTGCGCCACCAGGGAGGCCCATGCAATCCTTTCTTTATACAGTGAATGAATTAGCTATAATTGTCACAACTTGATCAAGGCAACACATTCAATTAGAATAATTTTAAGAATTATTCTGGCAGGGAGAAATACAAATAGTGGATGATTTAACTCATATGTAAACTACTAAAGAAACAAAACAAAGCAACACACAAAACTAGACCAAAATAAACCCTAGAGTTGACTGACGAGATGAAGCTGCCACAGGGTAAGATAAGGGTAAGGAGCAAAGGGGAGAGGGAACCAAAAAAACTATGGTGGATTATTATAGGTACCTTGGGAGGTATGATATGGTAACATATCTAAACAGGTGTGTAGCTACAATAGAGTATTGTAAACCAATGTTACTGCAACAAAAAGTAAACACTTTGATTCTTTTTTTTAAGATTTATTTATTTATGCATACAAGCACTGGGGTACAGGCCAGAGGTGTGGGGGTGCGGTGAGAGGATTCACCACAGAGAGCAGGGAGCAGAACAGGCAGATCAACTGAAGTACACTGCTGAGGGGAGCAGCGGGCACAGCAGGAGAGGTCTGCTGCGCCATGTGGGTCCCCTCCCTGGCCGGCAGCAGGGATTGAACTATTGCTGCAGTGGCTGTGGTTTGCTTCATAATGCATTGGCTTAACCCACTGCACCACCAGGGAGGCCCATACACTTTGATTTTTAAAGGAAACATTTTGCTCTCATACAGATCCTTAAGTTCACTGGAATTCACATGTTGATCTAGGTTTTATTTATAGAAAAACATACCATGTAGGAATATTTGCATAGTGAGTTCCTCCTTAGGTTTAACCAGGAATCCATTATATTAGCAAACTCACAGCTGTGGGGCTGTGTGGGTGCAAAGAAGCTGAAAATTAGAAACTTGAGTGGCTTTCGATACCAAATTCCACACCAAACATAGGCAATCTAGAACTGAAGAAAAAAAAAATACTAAGTTGAAGGTAAATTAGCTTTCACTTTTTCTCATTTCAGCAGCCCCTGTTTGGAAAGATGTCCAAGTGTAAACCTGTGAAATTTAAAGAACTGAGCTTTTTAGAAGAAACTCTTGTAAAGTATCTGGGATAGTAAATATCTTTCATGTATCACCTCTTTTCTGTTCCTCCCCTATGCTTGTGGAAATACATTCCATTTTTATCTCAGTTGAACAATTAAACTAGCTTAGGAATGAATTACCCCATGAAATGCTCAAAACCAACTCCCCAATTTAACTTCTACATTTCCACCACATAAATATTTTTGCACTGTTTATATGCTTGTGTCACTTGTGCAAAATCTTTCAACAGAGCTGCACTAATTTAAGAACAGACTTGAAATCTGTAGCATTCATTAGTGATGTTGCCTCATGTCTAGTTCTCAGATCTTCTCCAGATACGTGGAATTTCTCAGTCCATTTCACACTTCCATGAGTTTATACTACAGGTTTTATACTGTGGTTGTGGCTTGTGATTGATTATGACCAGGCAACCTCAGCTCAGCCATCACTAGCTTTCTCAGCTCCTCATGCTATGTTAGCTGTCCCTTCTGGGGCTTTCAGAAACCTATGCATGTACTGAAGGACAGGATATTTCAGCACCCAATATCAGTATGAGAGTGTGATACGAACCTTGAGCTTCTACATAACTTTTCTGATGGATTTGAAGTGAACACAGTGTGGCGCCCAACCCTTGTGCCCCCAGGAAGGCCCCTCTTTCCTTGGCATTTTTAATGCTACCCTTCTCTTTGAAATGCCCTTTCTCTGGGCCTCTATGGTGGCCGAGTGGTTAAGTCTCAACACTCACAGCTGCATCCTAAGTTCGATCCCCGCCAGGGAGCTAACCCACGTGGTGCAGCAGATCCCTCCTGTCTTGTCCAATGCTCCCCTCAGCAGTGTGTTTCTGCTCCCCACTCTGTCTCTGATGAACCCTCTAACCCCAACCCCACCTCTGGCATATACCCCCGTCCTTCTACACAAAAACAAGTAAATGAATTTGAAAAAAAGAAATGTTCTTTCTCTCTGAGCTTACTGACCAATGACTACTTATAGAAACATTAATTAACTACATATTAACCATTAAAAATGCTCATGTATCTCTCATGTTCAATTCTTAGGGATCCATTCATTGTCATGATATGGATACAGGAAATCCTTGAATAACAAAGATATTTATAGAAGCTAGTTATAATACAACAATTTAAAAATAACAAAAGAGTAATAGTGAAGTTAAAGAATTGACCATCTTTGGTATAGAAAGCTGGAAATTATTAGAATCTTGTCTATTAAATTGTCAAACATTACAAGGGAAAATATAAAGGAAGATGCATGGATACGTTAATTTAAAGAGAACAAAATACAGAAATATTTAAAAAATAATTCACAAAATAAAATGAAACACTGAAAAAAATGCAGCAAGCGTTGCCTCTGGATCTTTTCACACAGTGACTGGTTTTATTTTCCTTTTAGACTTTCCACCAAATTTTCTATAGTATACTTTTATTGTCTTTACAGTGATCAAAAAGAAATGAGATATAGTTATGAAACTAAAACACAGAGCGATAGTGTCTTAGATAATCTGTTACTGTAGAGCCAGAACATTCAAATTAGTATTACATTGGCTTTTGTGACCTAGAATCTAGAAGATTTTAATGTTACCTATTGATATATATCTATGTAATAATTATATATGTATTTCCATCCATCCTCTTTGTAGTATTCTTTCTGGGTCTTTCATAGTCAGTGACCAGACCATTTCTTAAAACAATAATGATTTTCTTGGAATGATGAATGAACACATTCTTGGAATGTGTTCTTATAATGTAGTTAGGATGTGCCATAGCCTAGTGAAAAGTGTGAGAACTCTGGAATTAGGAAAGCAAAAGTACAAATGCCTTTGCTATTTATTCCAGTCCCTTTACAAATTTGTTTCATTTCATAGTGTTAGGGAGTTTATCAACTAAAAATGGAGGTAATGTATTAGACTTCATAGTATTAGAGAGAACAAAGCAAACACATGTAAAGAACACCTGACATAGATGAGATATTATATCAATCAATGCAAGTTAATAACCACTTGCTCATTGACTCCACTGTATGTTTAAGGTCCAATGTGTATTTTCCATAAGAGGGCCCTAAAGAGAAGTTCTACAATATTCCAGATTCTGATCCTTGTAGTACATGTGATATTATTCTTGTTCCTTTCATTTTGTTTTATGCACCCTTCTAAAAATAGCTATGGGGGCAAATGAATGTATTGAATGAGTTTTTCTTCTGCATTTGGAATGATAGTAAAGTATTAAGAGGTAGCTATCAGAATTGCACAAAGTAAGAGATGTATATTGGTAAAAATGGAAATTTGAATATTATAGGAACTATTTTAGTAAAAATTCGAAAACCTTGAAATAATAAACACTATGCCCATCTTTCCCTTTTAACCACATAAATATCTGGAAGGAGAGAAGGGAAAATAGAAATGCTCATTTTAATATTAGGAAAAATGATTCTAATTGATATCCAGGGGGCACTAACCACCGATCTGGTGGTGATGATGCTCTGTGAGTGACAGAAGTCAAAGAGTAACCATGAAACTGGTAGAGGCGACAACCAGAAATGAGTGTTGTCTCTTGGCTAAACCCTATTCCCACTGCTTACAAGTATTGACTCATTTAATAAATTTCTATAAGTTATATGTCACTAGGGCCTCCCTAGTGGCGCAGTGGGTTAAGCAATTCACTATGAAGCAAACTGCAGCCACTGCACCATGAGTTTAATCCCTGACACTGGCCAGGGAGGGGACCCACATGGCATGGCAGACCTCTGCTGCTGTGCCCGCTGCTCCCCTCAGCAGTGTGCCTGTTCTGCTCCCTGCTCTCTGTGGTGAATCCTCTCACTCGCCCACACACCCCTGGCCTATACCCCAGTGCTTGTATGCATAAATAAATCTTTAAAAAAAAAAAGCATATGTCATTGTATTTCCAGTGTGCCAATGACTTCAGCACAAAAAACTTGAGTGAAATACTCAAGGCTACCCAGCTGATAAGTAATGGTACCAAGGCATTTTGATCTTAGTGCTTATGATATGTTGCCTCTTCATCAAAAATTAGGATTAGAACAAAAAAATCCAGGAGACTCTAAGAATATCAAGGTAAAATGCAACTGCAAATTATTGGATGTGAAGTATGCCCTCTGGAGTCACACTACACAGGACTGAAATCAGGAGGTTACTTTGTAGATAGGGGCAAATGGGATTGTTTTCTCATCTGTAAAATGGCAGTACCTACTACATAACCATAATGTGAAGATTAGATCATAAACTCCACACTGAAGGCTAAAAAAAATTAAATGATCAATAATTACAGAAAGGATTCTCATCATAAACTATGTAACACATGCAAGTAACCTGAGGTTAAGAGCAGTGTAGTTATTGCTTTATTTTTCATTCATATCCAAGTATATACACAGTAGTATATGCAAAATAAAATGGTGTTAGAATTTCTTCAACTGGAAAAGAGTTTCCCCTAGGAATGACTTCAGAATAAAAGTGTTGCCATTGAAGAATGCTCACTTTAGGTGGTGTGAAGCGGCATGAAGACAAGCAACCAAATATTGGCCCCTGGAAGGAGGCAATAATGCAAGTCTTAACTAAGGCAGAGAAGTCTAGTAGTCTTAGCACTGTCTTACGTCCTTTTGCATTTCTTCTCTCAAAGCAGTTACTTATTATAGCTGTTTACCTTTCATTCCTGACACTGCTAATTGTAGAGACTAACTAGCATATTGCCAGCAAGCAAACAGACTCTTTCTCTGAATTTAACGAACAGTGAAAATGGCACACATAAACGTATTAGCACAATCTAGAATGAGAAGCGCTCTGAATTCTGTACACAACACTGCATTTGGAGGTACAGAAGCACTTGGAATGCCTTCCCAACACAGCAACAGACATACTCATTAAAAACTTTCCAGATAAAGGGACTATAAGTTGATTTTTTAAAAAAGAGATGTTTGGAAGACCTGGTAGGCAGAGGAAAAAAATATGATTTTGAGGAGGAGGAAAGTTCTGGAATCTGGTGTCGTCTTCAAGTCTGTGTGGATTTAGTGTTAAAATTCACAATGGAAAAACACCAGAGGCAAGATATGAGACTGAGGAGGAGTGCAGACAGTCCAGATCAGAAAGAATTAAAAATAATCTGTACCAAAGGAAAGAAGGAAACCACAAGAAACTTTCTGAAACTGTCCCTACTCAAGTACTACCCTTCCAGATCTTGGTTGTGTATACAAGAAAAATATCCAGAGAAGTTGTTTTTTAAAACAAAATTATAAATGATCTGATTCCAATGATCCTCTTTGAAATACAATGCCTGATGAGATTTTTTTAAGAAACACTGTTAATTTAATACTAGCTAGCTATACATATCCCCCCTGGGTGTTTTGAAAATTTGTCTCTCCCTCTGTACACCCACAATGAATTCTTTTTAAAACTAACAAAATTAATGTGCTTTTAAAAATAGTTCCTATTTGCTATCCATTAGATTCCTTTTACAATTTTCTCTCTAATACAGGTGAATTCTTTTTCTTACCAAGTTTCCCATAAGAAAAACCTTGACTTCTCTCCCCCCACCCCCTTCTTTCTCACAGCCCTTTGACTTATCTAAGCTTTTAAGTTTCAATCGAACTGGGCTCAAATGCTATCTCTGCAAATAGCTTGACCTTGCCAATCACTCTTCTTCCTTTTGGATAACATGTGACACCTTCTCACACCTCCTCTCAGTCTGCCTTTGACAGTCTCACCAGGGGTTTCCCTGGGACTTTGTTCCTCAACCTAGAAAGTTCCCTGGTCTGCACTTCTTGCATTTCCCTGGGTGAAAAGCACTCTGTGCTACCTGACTATATTAAGAATGAAATGATCTCCACTTGAAGAGACATATTGATGGCATGACATTAAAATGAATACAGATGGTGGAGGTGAGACTTCAAAGGTAGAGTCCAATTGGCATACCTCCTTGACAATGTAGGTTACAGAATCAAAACAAGATTAGAAACCACATTTCTATTCTGGGAGCTGTAACTGACCTTAACCGGCTTATTAATGCACGCGTTTTATTAAAGCAACTGGATTTTCACTTAGGGGCACATAGAAAGTTTATTTATGCTTTTTTTCTGAGGCAAAGCATACTTGTGTACACCTTAAGATAGGAAGGATGGTGGGAAAGGAAGGAAATTAATATTAATACCTATCTGTGAAATTTAATATTATGACTTAGTAGAATGTAAGCATCGTGTAGAGGGACATTTTTGTTCACTGCATTATTTCCACTTCCTGAATCTTGGCCTTAGAGTGGTCTTTAATAATTATATGTTGAGTAAATAGATAAAAATTCACAGAAATTAAATCTAGATATATAAATTACCTAAAATATGTTTCCTTTATATGAAGAAATGGTAGTCATTGTATTTACCAGAACTAAAATAATAATAATCACTACTTCTACTTTGGACTTAATGCTTTTACTAACAATAATAGAAAAGATTATTAATTAGAGTATGTGTAGAATCACTGGTAGAATGTAAGCAGAAAGCAAACAGTATTATCTTATATGGAAGCTCTATCTTGGCAATTTAAGTTAAATTTTGTGGCTGATTTTCAGTTCTGAGCAGGAACAGCTGAATCAAGGTAGTTAGAACTTTTACAGAAAAACCCATCCAAGTTTAGGATGGTAAAACAACCTTCACTTTGTAAATAGGACTTATAAGTCTATCTGAATCACACACAAGGACATTACATTATTTCATGTCGAGCAATAGGTTACTGTTTGACATTCAGATTTATAAAGTGATTTTAAGAACCTTAGCATTTAAACCAATTTTGGAAGAGGACACCTTATCCAAGATTCCATTCTAGTTAAAGAACCAGCTCTATTACATTCCGAGAAATAGAAATATATAACATCTCCTTGAATATCTCCAGAGACAGAAGACTGACAATATTATAAAGCTGCCTGTTATTTCACTATCTGAGTATAAAGATGACTCTGAAAGCTGAAATGCCTTCTTAAAAATTCATCTCATTATTTCTATCTCCTCTCTTCTAAAAAAGGCCACTCTCTTTTTAACCTCTCGAAAGTAAACACATTCCGTTTCCACAGTATTTAAATGGAAGTGATTTTGGTGTCTTTACCAAGCACACTCAACCTTCTCTTCTGCATTCTAGGTTGCCCTGCACCAGTGAGTCAGTGAAATGTCAGTCCTTGGATGCTCCACTCTTGCTCCTCTCTAAATTTTTGAATACCTAGCAGCAAAGTTTTTTTTTTTTTTTCTAAGATTTGATTTTTCTGTGTATACAAGAGCTGGGGTATAGGCCAGAGGCAGAGGGGTGAGAGGATTCACCAGAAGCAGAGTGGGGAACAGAGCAGGCAGATTGACTGAAATACACTGCTGAGAGTAGCAGTGGAAGAGGCAGGAGAGATCTGCTGCGCCATGTGGGTTCCCTCCCTGGCTGGGGATGGAACTCACACTGCAGTGGCTGCAGAAAGACACCCCACAGTGAGGCACACAACCCCTCGAGTCACCAGGGAGGCCCGAAGTTTTTTGATAAAACACAAATTTTAGGGCCCTCCCTGGTGGCGCAGTGGGTTAAGCAACACACTATGAAGCAAACTGCAGCCACTGCAGCACGAGTTCGATCCCTACTGCTGGCCAGGGAGAGGACCCACATGGCACAGCAGACCTCTCCCGCTGTGCCCGCTGCTCCCCTCAGTGTGCTTCTGTTGATCTGCCTGTTCTGCTCTCTGCTCTCTGTGGTGAATCCTCTCACCCCCCCTCACCTCTGGCCTGTACCCCAGTGCTTGTATGCATAAATAAGTAGATCTTTAAAAACAACAACAAAAACCACACAAATTTTATCATGGTAACTCCCTGCTAAAATTCCCAGTAGCAAAAGGATATTTTTTCCAAAAACCACCAAAATCTTTTCATCATCCTGAAAAAAATCTCCATTCCTTTCACACACTTTACCTTTCTCTTTCGGCCCCATTTTGTAGCATGGGTACCTTCTAGTCTCACTAGGTGGCTGTGCCTCACATGCATCAAAACTTCTGACCTAGTATTTTGCACACACTGTTCCCACTATCTCCATTTTTCTCTTCTGTTTTCATGTTGTACATGATCTCCTTTAAAGCCTTAGCTTCACAACTCCCTGACACCAGCAAATAAACTGTTGTGATACTGCATTATAGTGTTTCCAATTAATCCTTAATCCTGAATAAGTACTTAAAATACTACTAATACTTAGCTAATTTCGGGTGTCATTCTTTGCTTAATATCCCTTTCACTTACTGGACAATAACTCCCATAACGTAAGAAATACATATACTGTGTTCCTCAGAGCATCCTCATTAAGACACACATTTCCTGACACATAGTAAAAACTCATGACTGTTAGTGAATTGAATAAATCAAAGTTAATATTTTCCTCTTAAAAGAATATCCAAGTCATTACTTAGGGGGCAGAATAGACTAATGCTTAAGATTTCAGGTTGGGGCTGAAGTTATAATAGCTGTGTGATTTTGAGAGGTTAAACTTTCAATCTTCAGTCCCATTGATGTAGAATAGGGATAATAATCACGTTTCCTTCCTAGGCAGAGTATGGCAATTAGAAAAATTACATGTAAATCTATGAGCACACTTTCTAGCACAAAGTAAGCCGTGGTGTGTTATGGCTATTGGTCTTGCGAGATTTCTGTTTGAGCTGATAAATATTAAGTACTATTATTTAAATGGTTGTTTGGATGAATCGATGCTAATCACAATGTGCCAATGCCTAGGTGAAAGTTCAAACTACAAGTCAGAGATTTATATTTCATTGTGTTTTCTCCAGAAGTGTCTCTGTGATAACATGAAACAGCTCTAATGAATGAACATGGGTGAGCCTCAGTTTCCTTAAATATAACAAAAGAAACCAGAGCAGAACCTCTCTACCCCCTCTCTCAGCACTCAACTGTTATGGGTCAAATATGCTTTGTAGACAAGACCTTCAATTCTGTAATACTATTTGAGGCACGTTTGGAGTATCTGCTAGTTTCACAATCGCCCTAAGGCTCTGTTTATGCAGGCAAATTGAAGAGGAGACATGAGGCTATTATAGAGCCAAATCTGGGAAAAGGGGACTCATTTGACCTGAACTGTCTCCTCCAATACCTCTCCCATGATGATCGTTCAACAGCTCATTTGACAGTATAGACAAAGCCTGAGGAAGGTTGGAGGGCAAATACAGATTGAGATAGTGAAACCTGCAAAATACATCTGCACTGCAAACTGTTTGATGATAGGGGATTGGATGCTAGCTGAGAGCATCATATTTTGATGTCATATTTTTTAATTTGCTTAACTTTACTTAGTTGGCAGGTTCTGCCCATAGTTTCATTACACAATCAAAATGAAGCTTGCAAGAACAGCCCCAAATTTGTGTGTGAATGGCATAGAAATGGAAAGTACCTCTGAAATCCATTTTTTTAATGTCATGTTGCATACAAATGAGAAATGATTTCATGAATTAACAAACTGTAAGAATAGGAATGAGAGGACTGATATTTAAAAGAGGGTCTTTCAAAGAATGGGCTTTACATTAGTTACCAACAAATTCTACTTTTTCAGACTCTCAAGTTATCTTGGCATCCTTATAATCCTTGAGGTATATCGCTCTTCTTATAATTTGCCATCTTTACACTGCTTTCCCTGTCTGCATCACTTTCCTATCATACCCACTTTTTTTTTTCTGGACAATTACCATTTAACATTTAAGTTTTAGTTAAACTGTAATTCCTCAAAATAGGTCTTTTCTAATCCTTGCATGTGTTCCAGCAACCCTCTTCTTATCTCATTTCAATCTGTAATTATATCCCCAAAAAACCACAATTATAATTTATAGTGAGATATTTACTTACAGCTACATTTTTAATTTTTCTTTCTTCCCATTAGACTAGAGATACTGTGAACACAACAATTATTTCTGCTTTGTTCAAAGCAAGATTCCTAACAAAGCACAGACCAGGTACTCATCTCTCTGGCTTCTGAAGTTCCAGGTCATATGTTATCTGCAAAGCCAAGTGTGACTCACTAATCAATAAAAACATTCTTTGAAAGCATGACCTGGGGAGGTGACACTTCTGACCTATTTTTGTGTTTTCTGATCTGAAGGAGATGTTGAATGGAATGATTCCTCATGCTCTTTTTTTCACAGAGGCAGATAAGTCATCACCTTCCAATTTGTAAAGAACTATTTTTGGTCTAAAAAAGATCACCTTTCTTTATCATTATCAATTTTGAACTGGTTCAGGCCCCTCACTAACAATAAATGTAATCTGCTCCTCTTAGAAAAAATGCATAAAAGTATATTAGGCATTCTGTTTTGGAAAATTAGGAAATGTGTTTCCTTAACTTGATTCTGTCCCCAAATGACTATTGGCATCAATCACCAGGTATCTCAGGTGCTTAGGTAAAATGTGGTGCAGTCACGTGTAAAAAGAACAGTGATTAACAAAGACACTGATTCTTGTGCTGAATTTCCGAGTCTCAAATTGTTCTGTAACTGGAGCAATCAGGTAAGAGAGAAAGAGAACACGTGAGGAGAGTTCTCGTCGATGGTGACAGGGCCCTGGGAGGTTGCTCATGGCAGCGCCATGTCTCCAGGGGAGAAAGCTGGGGTTGCTTCTCACGGTGGACAATATCTGAATTTGATAAATTGCAAAATGAGTGTGAGCGGGGTGCTTTCTAACTTTTGCGTGTCAGCTCTCTCTTTGAGATTAAAATGTCCACTTGGTCTGTCACGTTCTTGTTTATTTAACCATCTATCTTTCCTAAAATATCTTTAAAAACGCAGGTAAATCATACCCTGAAGTAATGTGACAGCAAAGACAAATTATACATACCTGAATATTCAAAGCTTTTCTGATGAGGCAAGTTACAGGAGAAAAATGTAAACTTGTTTATTCTTTTGACGATATCAAAATGGCAGTTTATGCAAATTAAGTGAATGTGATTCCCAAATGTAAAGCTACAGACTTTTTTTTATGATTCTAACTACTTTTTAATGAAGAGAAGAGATTTTTTTTAAACAAAAATTCTTTCCTTAATTTAGGTGTGGTAAGAAACACAGAAATAGGGGGCCTCCCTGGTGGCGCAGTAGGTTAAGCAACACACTATGAAGCAAACCGCAGCCACTGCAGCACGAGTTCGATCCCTGCCGCCGGCCAGGGAGGGGACCCACATGGCGCGGCAGACCTCTCCTGCTGTGCCCGCTGCTCCCCTCAGCAGTGTAC
>JAGFMF010011458.1:5604596-5626535 GCA_019455555.1 Galemys pyrenaicus | reverse complement strand
GGGAACACGAGGGACTGAGGTGATGGTGCACTGGTGAGATGGTGATGGGGAATACATGGGGATTACAATTAATGGCAAGTATATATAAATTTTAAAATAGTTTAATAAAAAAACAACTATAAAAAAGAAAAAAATAAATAAGATGATATATAAGGAAAAAAAACATACGTGTTAAAAGAAGAGTAGCTGAAAATACAGTAGATAAACCTCATGTATATTCATTATAGTGCACGAGTGTGTGCTGGGGGAGTGGCTGGATAGGATGGGCAAACAGGAAAAATCAGTTGCTTAGATGAGATTAGGGACTTACTCAGAGAAGAGATGACTGAATTGTTTCCTGCAGACTAGAAGTCTCTAGATCAAGGTGTTTTAACTTCATACTTACATCTTTTTTCTTTTTTTTTTTCTCTTTGCAAGCCTTTATTGCAGTAGCCTTACTGGGCACTGAAAAATGTTTTGTAATATTGCTGTCTTTAACTGCCAGATGCCATCACACCCCAAGTTAAATTAAATGTCTCCAGATATTTTCAAATGACCCTGGTGAGCAAATTCACCCTTCTGTGAGAACCAGAGGTCTAAGACCATTACTCAAACTCAACTCCATTGCATCATCTTGAAGCTTGTTAAATGTCTTTATAGAATTTTAGGCTACCAGAGGGTGTGGGGGGAGGGGCGTAAAGCTGAGAGCAGTGTCTGAGGGATGATGGCGGAGGATTATGTGTGCACTGGTGGTGGGTGTAGTATGTTAACATCTGAAGAGGTAGACCTATACCGCTGGATCATATATAGTGCTGGAAACCAATGCTACCTCAATAATAGAAAAATAATATAACATAATACAAAACAGCTTTGGGCCCCACTCTCGAATTACTGAGTCTGAATCTGCATTTTAGTAAGTTTCTATACTAATCTGAATGCCAAATGATTTTGAGAAACACTTCTCTAGACAGTAGAGGCACCCTAAAAATGGGAATAACACATACACATTGGCAAGAAGACATGAAAAACATTGATATAGAAAAGAACTTCAAGTAGGGCCCTCCCTGGTGGTGCAGTGGGTTGGGCAACGCACTATGAGGCAAACCAAAGCCACTGCAGCACGAGTTCGAACCCTGCCGCTGGCTGGGGAGGGGACCCACATGGCGCAGCACACCTCTCCTGCTGTGCCCGCTGCTCCCCTCAGCAGTGTGTTTCAGTTAGTCTGCCTGTTCTACTCCCCACTCTGTCTGGTGGATTCTCTGACCCCCTCCCCCTGCCGCGCCTCTGGACTGCACCCCAGTGCTTGTATGCATGGATAAATAAATCTTTAAAATAAAAAAAAAGAACTTCAAGTGGCCAGAGGACAGAACAAGTATCAGAAACATGAGCAGAGAATGAAGCAAGAGCCAGAAGAAAACTCACCTTGACAAAAGCATCAAGACAGTTTCTTGATGTTTTTCTGGGGAAAGGAAATCAATGAAGAGTTTTAATCAGAGAAAGACTCAGGTCAGATATACATTTAAAAATATAATTTTATGTTGTGTAGGTCTACTGTCACTTAAATTGAATAATTATATTATGGAGTGGATGATCTGTGTATTTACTTTGTATCACACTTCAAATTAGCAACGGCTAGCTTTCTGGTTAATCTGAAAATATGACCTTTTCTTTAAATCAAATTGGAACAATAACTACACAAGCAATTGTCAGGGAAAAAATGCAGAGTAACATTCAATATTTCCTTAAGAAGCAAATCATGTGTAATGGCTGGAGAGACATTAGGTTAAGATTAAATCTTTATATCACATTTAGATGGGTTTCCTGCTGTTCTGGAAATTAATTTGAGTTAATCATGATCTTTCCACCTTTTGTCATCCTTTTCTCCACAGCTGAATTAGTCCATGGCACAGCAGCCTTACAAACTGGAAGGCATGATTTTCGAGTTTGGCCTGGGGATAGGGAGTCAAAAGCTGGCAGAAGACGGATGCTTTGCAGAAAGTGACAAATTTAGTTTCTTGGAGAAAGTTGCTGACTGCAATGTTTCAATTGGAGCAGCTTATCTGCCCTTCCAGATGTTGAAATAATGACATATGCTTAGAGAAAACTTGACAAGAACAAGAAAAGAGCCTGCTGAAGAGTCCAACCTGTTTGTATGTGGGAAAAGAAAAGTGATACTTATTTGGACCCATATTCTGATGAGGTGTGTACACATATCTTTGTAGCCACAACCTTCTATGCCTGTGTAATAATCCACTTTAGGAAAATAGAGAATTTTATGCTGTTGGAGATACAGACAACACAGAACTATGGTCCTTTCCATAAAGGGTTAATAAATCATTATATTACTTTAAGTAACATGAAACAACTTCTGGGTACCTATACTGAATGGCAAAAGACCAGTTTATGGTGACTGTGTGTGTACAACTGCATGTCTGTAGCTGTGACAGAGGGGTGAGTTTCCTCATAATATTTCCAGCATTTAAGACTGACTGTGTTAAAAAATCATAACTTTGTTCCTAGACATCTAAATGAGTTATACAATTAAATATTAGTAAACAACAAGAGTAAATCTTTCCTTAGCAGGTTGAAAGTTTGTGAAGTTGCATAAATCTCAAGATGCTGATCTTGGTAATAGTTTAAAGAATGAATAGGTGGTAGATCAGAGGGTGAATAAAAAGGTTACTAGCAGTTTGATTTATTCAGAATAACATATAATTACATAGTGTTTCAAATGTCAATAGCATTCTAGAATGAGTGTCAAAAAAAAAACACACTGTTTTGTAATATATCTGCTTTGGTATTTTTATGTCTTTTTCTCTTAGACTTTCTTTAAAAGGAATCATCAATCTCTTGTGAGACAAACTTGTTCTTACCAGAGGAAAACTACACAGTTGTAAAATACGGTTTGCAAGATGAGAGAAACGTTTCTCCAAACATTTCACTTTTCCTAAGAGATATCTTTGCATCTTACTTGGACTGCTGAAAGAGCATTTTCAGAGAATCTTTTGCGGCAACTTTTCATACATGGCTTAGAAACACTTGCTATTGTGAAACTGTAGCTGTATTGAGTTAAAATCTAACTGTTTACTGTGCTTTCCGAGGCATCTCAAGTAAATCACTCTCACTGAATCTAAAGCTACAATCTAGCTACATTAACTAACATACTAACATGGAGAATTCAGAAAGAATGATAAAAACTTTGATTTTATTATCAGATTTTGGTTGAAACAGAAAATCCTATACTTGCTTAACAGGGTTTTTAATGTGACACTCTCATATTGCTCTAAGTACATAGAAATGAGCCACAGAGGGGAGAGAACATTTATAATCATCTGTTTACACTCATTCCTAGAGTGAATGATTGACAAAACCAAGTCAGAATCCCAGAACTTTTATAAGAAATGTTCGGCCACTGACACTATTATTTCTTAAATCCTTAATTTGGCATTTAGGAAAAATATAATCTTTGAGTCTTCTGAAATGTCCATGAAGTGAATAGCAAAAATGAAAAAAAATTGTTGTTTTTCTCCCTAATGTGAAAACACCTGAGAACATGCTTGTGTACTCTTTTAACTATCCATTATGTTGATCACTAGAGAGATACATACTGTGTATTTGAAGATACATGTTGATTATATACTGATTATACTAGTTATGCAAACTGACACAGTTAAAAAGTACAGTCTCTTGGGCCTCCCTGGTGGCCATGGGGCTGAACATTGCACTGTGGAGCTTCCGCAGCCACTGTAGTGGGAGTTCGATCCCTAGCCAGGGAGGGGGCCCACATGGTGCAGCAGACCTCTCCTTCCTCTCCCACTGCTCCCCTCAGCAGGGTATTTCAGTCAGTCTGCTTGTTCTGCTCCCCACTTAGTCTCTCACCAGAGAGACCTCTCACCCCTCTCACCTCTCGCCTCTGGCCTGTACCCCAGCTCCTGTAAGCATAAGTTAAAAAATCTTTAAAAAATATATAGTTTTTGATGAATATTCCTGTTACAGGATTTGAACTCCAGACTGCTTTTATTAATTAATAAATCACATTTTCAATCTCTATTTATATTATACTATACTTCTTTTACTATAATTGGATATTCCTTGGCCAAAATGCATTTTTAATAGTAAATAATATGTAACATAAAATACATTATTTTATTTGTATATTGCAGCTTAATACTGCATATTGTGATAAAACATATATAGAGTGTTTTCATTTTGCAAAATGAATATTATATCCATTGAATTATCAGCTTCCTTTTACTCCCTAGTCCAGTTTATGGCAAACACCATCCTACTTTCTGTTTCAAATAATCTATTTCAGTAGTTCAATCTAGCAATTTCACTCCTAGGAATTTACCCAATGGACACAAAAACATTCATTCAAAAGGACACCCTTTTGTTTACTGCAGCACTTTTTACAATAGGTAACCTATGGAAACAACTCAAAAGCCCAAAAATAAATGACTGGATCAAGAAGTCATTTATTCCACACTCAAACACATACATACATACACATACACACATATATGCATATATATATACACATACATATATATGTATGTATGTATGTATACACACATACACCATGAAATATTAGTCAGAAATCAAAAAAGATAAACTCATGCCATTCACAGCAACATGGATGGAGCTGGAAGGGATTATGCTCAGTGAAATAAACCAGAAATAAAAATAAAAATAAATAAAAAAAAATAGGATGGTTTCACTTATAGAAGGAAAGTAGAGGAAACAAATAAGGGATCAAGGGGAAAATAATTACAATAAATTAAAAATCAAAATCAACAGGCAACTATAAATCAGAGGCATCCTTCAGGAGAGGAAGAGGGAGCCTAATAAAATGGGCGGGATGGGACATGGGTAAATTGGTGGTGGGAATTTCACAGGGACTACAGCTGAGAGGAGACAGCATACATTGTACAAACATGAAGAATGATGTAAAACATATATAAAATAAAGAGTCTATTTCAGATGTCTTATACAAATAGAATCATACAGTTTTTATCTTCCTGTGGTTGGTTAGCAAAATATTGTCCAAGTTCATCAACTGAAGGTAGGAGACAGATGTTCTTCCTCTTAAAGGTATACAAAATGAATATATATTTTCACAATGAATTCGTATATATAATGAATACAATAAATACATGAATGTAGGCATATAGCATGTTTTATTCCTCTGTTCATCTGTTGGTGGACATTTAGATTGTTTCCACCTCTTGACTATTGTGACTAATGCAGCAATAAATATGGATATGCACAAAACTCTTCTAAGTATTGGTTTCAATTCTTTTGGATTGAATAGGGGGACTCCATGATGATATGGCATTTCTTTTTTTCTTTTAGTAATCTCATACTGTTTCCATAGGTGCTATGCCATTTTATATCCCAACCAATAGTACACAACATCTTCGCCAACACTGGCTATGTTCTACTTTGTTTTGATAATGGCCATCCTAATCCTAAAATGTGAGAGTATTTGATTTGCATAACCCTTAAGATTAGTGATGCTGAATATCTTTTCATGTGCTTATTGGCCATTTGTATATCTCCTTTGGAGTAATAGCATTAAAGTGCTTAACCTGTTTTTAAAATCAGGTGATCTTTCTGTTGTTGAGTTTATTTTTTTCTGATACGTGGTTTGCAAATATTTTTACACTCATTAGCTCCTTAATTTAGTGTTTTGTACTTCATGAAGTATGACCATAATTTTTTCTTGAGCTTTTATGAGTTTCTTAGTGATTTTTCAATATGATATCACTTGATTTTAAGTGTGTAACATTTGTTTTAATACAAGTATTCGCTCTGAAATGGGGAGGGGGTAGGGGAGGAGGCTGCTCTGACTGAGACAGGGGTCAGAGGCCCCAAAAAAGACCCTAAAGGCCAAAAGGCCACAAACCAAAATCCAGGGTTATAGCAACAGGGGCTATAGCCTATCAGAGGACAGTGCCCGATACAGGTCACTATCTATGGGTTCTCACCTGCACGCACAATTGCAAGGGACCTCAGGTTACAGGAACAACAGGCATGGGGTTTATTTACAAACAGGGGGAAATGAGAACACTTACGTATCCACAAGAGGCTGGCTGCTTCATCTGGAGAGCATCAGTGTTGGCAGTCACCAGTCACCAGTTCTAGGCAGCACTGTCCAGTAGCAATGGACACTACGGGCCTGCAGAGGTGGTGTTCCAGTGAACACCCAGTGTTACAGCTCTTGTGAGTTGTTGGTTTATACTACCAACAGACAGCTCTTTGAGACACCAGGCCCAGGGCCTTTGGTGCTCCTTCTAGTCAGTGCCACAGCCAGGACCGAGTCCCAGTCTCTCTCTCCTCAGAGGGCAGTGGCTGGAGGCTTCCCTCCTTCCTTCGAAGGCTGGAACGGTCTTCTCCTCATCCTCTGCAGGAGCTCTTCTTCCTCTGCTGCTGCTTCTCCGTCTGCTCCTCCAGGTCGCTCTGAATCCCCGTCAGCTCTTTCTTCAAAATGTCTCCCAACGAACTCCCTAAATGTCTCCCAATGAATCCCTCTCTCCCTTCCACCAGGGCTTATATTCACTTCTTCAGGTGCCCCCCACCCACAGTCTGATTGGTCCATTTTGCCACACCTGATTGGTCCATTTTGAGTGCACCTGATTGGTCCATTTTGGCTGCACCTGATTGGTCCATCTTGGCCTGTTCCAGAACCCAGGAAGTGCAATTCACAAGACGGGCTTGGCCATCACTAACTTGTGCTGATAGGTGGAGTCCTGGTGTCAATCAACCCAAGGCTCACACCCGACTGGTCCATTCCATGATCCAGGCAGAACACTGCTACATAAAAGATTTCTGAGGAAGGACTGCCACACTAATTGGAGGGGAGCCAGAGACCACTCCTCCTGCTGGCTGCCACTGGATAACAGCTCTACCACATTTACTTGTACCAACAATATACATGTTTTCACACATGGTCTCTCATGCTTTTTTTAATAAGTACTTCCTAATCTGTATTGAATTCCAAAAGAAATACCACCTTTCAGAAACTATCATACTGCCTTAATTATAATAAACTATTTAATGTACTCAACAATACTGCAATACTAAGGACAGTATTATTACTCTCACTATGGTGATGAGACTTCAAATACTAACAGAACAGTCCCTGGTCAGAACTATGATAAGAGAATGGGCTCCGAACTTAGTTACTTGGACAAATTCTGTGAGCTTTACCACTCTACAGTCTTTATTTTGATATCTCCATCACTTACCTACTTTAATTGGCTGGCTGAATCTATTACCTACTGGAGGGATTATAGATATGTAAGTTTAAAAACTATTAAAAATCAAAGATTATTTAGTTAACATATTCTGGTTGATGATTTACCAACATTTTGTAAATATCTAATTAATCAAATTGTCTTTTGCATGGAAAAGAGGGTATTATTTTCATTAGAAATCTGGTTTGGGATAATTTGTCTCCTTTTATAAGGAAGTAGATGGCCAGATTTGCCAAATTGTGTTTCATGAGACCTAATTAAAATCAGGTGAGAGTAAAGGCATACATTACCAAGTTCTTAATAAAATGGAGATCAGATGGGAATAATTAGAGAGAGTGATAACCTTCATTAGATTCCTTGGAGAATTCAAGAAACTATGGGTAACGTTCATGGATATTCCAGAAAAGATAAAATTTGCAGTCCTTTATAAGTCACTAACATATTCCAAATATAGGAGTACACAAAATATGAATTCTTTACTTATCTCTGTTACTCACTGATGAGTTACAATTAAGTGAATTTCTCTATTTACAGAGGACAAAATTTGGAGGGAAATATGTTATAGACAGAATTCTGGGGTGGTTATGGCCCTAGGTCTTGGGGAGATTCCTATATCAAAGTGATTGGACGCTAGACAGAGAAGACAGACTGCAAATCTGCATACTCTCCCCAAAAATGATGCTGGGAACTGTGGATATATGTTAATAACAATTTACAGAGAAGGTCTAGGAGACAGCAAAAGCCAAGCTTTTCGGTTTAGAAAAGTGACAAGTGTCTCGAACTTAATATGATAAATCCTCCACACAAAGTCACCCGCATGTTGGATATTGATATTCCTCTCCTCTTGAGCAAAACCTGCTGGGGTTAGGTCATAACATTTATCATCCAGTGTCAGTCTGATTTCATATCCAGAGATGCCAAGTCCAGCAGACACAGATTTGCTGTAAGAATTTGAGATAGTATACTGCTTCACTTGCTCTCAGATTTTCTCATCTTTAAACGAAAAAGGTTGGTGCAACTGAATATTATTTAGCAATAAAAAGGAAACAAAATGCTTAAATATGTTACAACATGGGTGAATCTTAAAAGTCACTACCAGGGCCTCCCTGATAGCATAGGGGTTATGTCTCAGCGCTATCAAACTATCACCAGCCACTGCAGCACAAGTTCAGTCCCTGGCCACGGAGCTGACCCACATGGCACAGCAGACCTCTCCTGCCTTGCCCACTGCTCCCCTCAGCAGTGTATTTCAGTAGATCTCCCTGTTCTGTTCCCCACTCTGTCTCTGGTGAATCATCTCACCTCCTGTGACTCTGGCCTGTACCCCAGTTCTTTTTTTTAAAGATGTATTTATGTATACAAGAGCTGGGGTGCATTTGTTGTTGTTGGTTTTTTCATATGTGCCATCCTCATCCTACCAAAAGCAATTTACAGATTCAATGCAATACCAATAAAAATCTCAATGAAATTCTTTAAGCAAATAGACCAGAATTTCATATTGATGAAATTCATATAGAGACACAAAAAATCCCGATTAAAGCTCTTTTGACAAAAAAGAGGGAGAATGGAGGTATCACGCTCCCAGACTTCAAACTCTATTACTACAAAACAATAGTAATTAAAACAGCATGGTTCTGGAACAAAGACACACAGACCAATGGAACCATATAGAAGGCACAGAAGTAAAACCACACAACTATGGACAACTGATCTTTGACAAAGGAGGAAAGACTCTGCAATAGAACAAGGACAGCTTATTCAATAAATGGTGCTGGCAAAACTGGTCCACCATATGCAAAAATATGAAATTGGATCACTATCTCACACCACATACAAAAATCAACTCAATATGGATAAAAGACCTAAATATAAGAACCGAAACCATAAAATATATAGAAGAAAACATAGGTAAAATGTTACAAGACATACATCTCAGTAACGCCTTTAAGGATGCATTTCCCAAAGCAATAAAAATGAAAGAGAAGATAAACAGCTGGGACTACATCAAATAAGAAAGCTTCTTTACAGCAAAGGAAACATTAAACAAAACAAAGAGACACCCTACTGACTGGGAAAAAAATCTTTGCTCTCCACACATCGGACAAGGGTCTGATCACAAAGATATACAAAGAACTCATAAGACTCAAGAAAAACAAAGTAAAAAACCCAATCAAAAAATGGGCAGAAGAGCTTGAAAGACACTTCTCCAAAGAGGACAAGCACATGGCCAAAGGCACATGAGAAAATGCTCACATCCCTCATAATCAGGGAAATGCAAACTAAAACCACAACAAGTTTGTATTTATCTTAAAAGTCATTTTTAGGGCCTCCCTGGTGGCACAGTGGGATGAGTGCCACACTGTGATGCATTCCCAGCACAGCAGCATGAGTTTGATCCCCAGCCAGGGTGGGGACCCATATAACAGAGCAGACCTCTCCTACCTGCTAGCTGCTCCCCTCAGCAGTGTATTTCAATCGATCTGCCTGTTCTGTTCCCCATTCTGTCTCTGGCGAATCCTCTCACCTTTCATACCTCTAGCCTGTACCCCAGGTCTTGCATGCATAAATAAGTGAATCTTAAAAAACAAAAGTCAAGGGCCTCCCTGGTGGCACAGTGGGTTAAGCACTGCACTATGAAGCAAATCGCAGCCACTGCAACATGAGTTCGATCCCTGCTGCCGGCCAGGGAGGAGACCCACATGGCGCAATAGACCTCTCCTGCTGTGCCCGCTGCTCCCCTCAGTAGTGTACTTCTGTTAATCTGCCTGTTCTGCTCCCCACTCTCTGTGGTGAATCCTTTCACCCCCCCCCCCACACCTCTGGCCTGTACCCTAGCTCTTGTATGCATAAATAAATCTTTAAAAAAAAAAGTCAAGTAACTTTTCTCCATCTCAACAGTGTGATGAGAATTCACAATATATAATCTGGTGACTACACTGGTGTCTTAAATATTTTACTTCTCTTTTTTCCCATTTATTCCACTTGGTACTCCCAAAGCAAAGTTATCTTCCTATAGCCAACATCATGCTACAGAATTTACAAAAATAGTGCATAAAGACAAAACAAACAAACTTCTTTCAGAATCGTCTATTATAAAAATTTTAGATTCTTAGGTTTGCAAATGCAATTTTGTAATAATTTGATTCTAGCACTTGATTCTAATTTTTTTTTCTTTCTCTACTCCCATCTACTCTGCTCAGTTCTACCCACAGGTCATCAGTTTCAATCATATCTGGCTTTTATTTTTTTTTATGATTATGCTGTTTTTTTTCTTTTTATTGATGTGGTGTATTACATTGATTGAATTTTGGATATTGAGACATTTTTGTGCCCCTGTTATAAATTCCATTTGGTTATGCTGTATAATCTTTTTACTGCATTGTTGAATTTGGCTTGCTAAGATTTAACTGAAGATTTTTTGAATCTGAGTTAGGGAGAGTTGTCTGTATTTTCTTTTTTTGTGCTGTCTCCTTTTAGCTTTGGTATTAGCGTAACATTGGCCTCATAAACTGTGTTTGGAAGCATTCTTACCCTCTCAATTTTTTGAAATAATCTGATCAGGAAAAGTAATAATTCACCTTTTTAAACCTCCTATGATATGTAAGTGCCAAGTTTTTAACTCAAATGACTTTCCCCTGTTAACCCCTGAAGCTTCCCAACAACCATTCAGTAACCTGCCTGTTTTCCTTCCTATTCAAGTTCACATGCTTATTCTTTCTTGAACCCTTATCTGTATCTCTATTTCTTAGGGATTTGAAGCCTACTTTTGCTTCTAAGCAGTGGAAATGCAAACCTGTCTCAGTCCTTCCAGTACTGACTATATAACCAAAATTAAAGCTAACATTACATAATAGATTTCATTTAGAGTTTGTAACTGTACCCACTCCTCCAAAATCACCAGGAGTTTTGTAATAGTGTAACCCAATGAAAAGGGAGGTTGCAGGTTCTTGTCCCTCCCAAGGAAGGCTAGAGCTGAGTGGTGAGGAGAGACTAGAAAAGACAGGGGAAAAGTGTTGGGAAGAAGGAAGGAAGGAAGAAGACAACTTAGAAAAGGCACATGGGTCAAAGAAAGAGATGAAAAAGAAGCTACACTTGTTTTTCCACCTTGGCATTATACTAGAGACTTGGGGGACATGGAAGGAGACACTTGAAAGAGAACTGGGTGAGAGACCAATGGGGAGGCTGACAATGGCAAATGTTATCTTGATTTGTATTCTATTATTTTTCTTCCAGACTTGCCTGGTCCCTTCTGCCCCTTTCCTGTGGGTCCCTACCAGAACATATGGCAGAACCCATTTAGAGCAGGCTGTTTTGGGGGTCTCAGGAGGTTTATCATTCTTCCTGCACACAGTCTGAGTAACTGGCTACTTACAAGTGAATATTCAATACCATTATAACTGAATATTATTAAAGTGTATATTCAATACTATTAAAAGTATTTTTCAATTATTAAAATTACTTCTTACAAGTCAAATTCTAGAAATAAAGTTGAAACTGGATGTCAGAGCTGATCAGTGTAAGTCTATCTTTGTGTTTTCCAACATCATAAATATAGTTTATAAATCATGTACTACACCAAGGATTATAAGAAGTTTTTTAAATGGATATTCAGTGTGATTTGTGGAAAGACACTTCAGAAGTATATATCTTGCAGTGGAACTGTTCTTATGAAAGATTATTGCCCTTCAAATATATATACCATTCTGTCTTTTTAACAGAGTTTTTTCTTCAACAGTTTTCTAATAATTGTAACTCGAGAATATACATTATGTAATTACTATAGACAATTTAATACTGCTGCTGGAACTAGAGTTTTTTGGAACCTGATTTATAATTTAAGGAGTCACTGGAACTTTTAACAGTCAGGAAGTCTACAAATTATGAGCAACAGTTACTGGAAAAAGTCTAAGGGATAATGTGGTAGGATGTTGTAGCTTCACATAATAAAACAGGTTATTAGATTTCCTAAAATAAGTAATCCCCAAAGAATGGCCGTGTATTGCTAACTTCATGAGTCACCCTGAAGACCCACTTCTATTTAGAGTATGAATCTCTTGGATTAGAAGATTTGCATTTAAATGGCCTATTTCCCCCTTGCAGCTACAGGTTTCTGCATAGAATAATACTCCTCTTTCTTTGTGCAACACACACAGAAAAAGGGTCCTAATAAATCGACCGTTGTGATGATCCAAGAGTTTATCAAAGGACTTTTAAGCTATTCTAAAAGACCCTTTGAAACAGGTTTTCCTGGATCTCCTTTTGAGAGTTTGAAATTATATTTAGGATAATTAGCTATTTCCCTACAGGCCATCTTTATAAACTTGAAAAAAAATGACATCCATTTTCCTTAGTAAATTTAAGAAAAACACTTGAAACCTTACCACTAATTTCAATAGCAAAATGGGCAATAGATTGACACTTATAAAGTCTTTTTCTAATAGCTGTGCCTTAGTGCAGGGTCTTTGGAAATATAAATAAGGAACTAAAGGGAATACAACCCAGAAATTTGGTGTAGAATTTTCATCTAGGATTGTAGAAATTGTCACTGCAGTTGGTTATTATCTCTCAGATTACTGTGGCTTAATATCCTAATTTTAGAAATGACTTGACCAATCTGCATAAAGAATCGTGGCTAGAGTAATTCAAAGGGCAGGCAAATTCTGTGGTATGCTGTAGATACTTTATCAGTATCAAATGCTTTAAAGACCCTTCAGAGACTTAGTCCAAAATGCTATGGATTATAAGAGGTAAACATGGTAGAAATGTCAAGAAACAAATGAATTAAAGTCTCTATATAAGAATAAAAGTATCTATATATTAAGTGTAATCCCCCCCTCCAAAATTCCAATGACACTTTTCACAAAAATAGGGGAAAAATTATAAAATTTGCATGAAACTGTTATCAACCTATTGTTCTTTCCCCTAACCTACAAATTCAGCTTCAAACAGTACAGTGCTGATAAAGATTTACATAATGCATATTTTAAATAAGAATAAAGTATACAACTTTATTTGAATAGAAAAGTTCTCTACATATTTAGAAAATTGAAGACACAGGTTTAATTCACAATAGAATATCAACTATAAAGAATAAAATAGTTCCCGTTTATATAATTTAACTTTTTTTTTTAAAGTTATGAAACTCACTTCTTTTGACTTTGCTGTCAACCTCTAGGTGAAATGTTTCAAAAGTTTGCATCCTGATTTTCCCATTAAAATGCAAATCAGTTTTCTTAGTGACAAATATTAAATTAAAACCCTAATAAAAAGTGGAGACATGCCTTAATGGCTACAAATTTAAATTCAATCCTATGTTAAGATCTGAGTTATGGAGTTCTATCAGAAAGTAGAATAAAGTTAAGCAGAAGTGGTTTCTCTCATTATCTCATTACGGATAATGTGGTATTAACTGTTCCAAGAAGTATTTTTAACAAGGAACAAGTCTCTGAGGGACCCAGGTTGCTAGCTTTCTGTACCTACTTGATCCTATGATACTTTCCAAGGGATTGGTGAGTTCTCTCTCAACAGTCCTTCTCTCTGTTATTGACCCCACAATGGAGTTCCCCTGGTGATCTTTGATCTCTTACTTCTGATAGGGGGGTTTGGGTGGGGGAAACTATTCTTGCCTGCTGATCATGGGGTTCCTAAAGTCCCAGGTCAGACTCACAACAACCATGACTGCTCTCCCTTTCTGAAAAATCCCTTCAGGGAAATTCACAGTGTTCCTGAGTGTCCCATCCTAGTGCCATGAATAGCCAGCCCCCAGCCCTTTGTCCCAGCTGGGGTATCTATTCTTCTGGCCGGATGAACCTTTGCCTTTTCCCTTTTCCATGCATCAAGGCACTAACTTCAGTGCAAGACATCTGGGGGAAATCCTGGGATTCTGTCAGGAAACTTCTGAATCATCTTTTGAACAAATATATTTTTTATAGTTGTTTTCAAGGAAAAGGTGACCCCAATCTCTCATTTCTGTCTCGGTGTGGGTAAAGTTCAGTCAGTGAGGATTTAACTGATGACCAAAAGAATGGGTGCCAGTACTACAAAAATTCCACTTCTACCAAACCTGACAACCAAAAGAGAATGAACTTTAAACAATGTGCTAATGAGTTTGATGACAGGGATCATAATAGATCAACATGCAAAAGTATGAGAATCCACTGATATCTGTAATGAGAACTTTGTCATGAGAGTGATTAAAATGTTTCATTGAAACACTTGTCAAAGCTGAACTGCCAATAGTAAAATATCAGTAGTTGTTACCATGAAAGATTTTAAAATCAGAGTCATTAACCACAGTGATTTTTGAAAGAACTATAGGCGATGTTGTTACAAAAGCACATCAGTTTAGAAGGATATTTAGACTGAAGAAGAAAAAAAGAGATAGTGACTAATGATTGAAAAGTTCAAGCTCCAAAATATTGACTTCAAACTTTTAAGTAGATGAACTCTACTGAGAAGATGTACAGAAAGAACCATTGACTGGAAACCAAAAGCTCAACACATTCTTTTCATTGGAAAAGTTGAACTCAGTTCATATTGAATTCACAGGAGCTTCATGGGAGTTCAGATTAGCACCATAGGGGGCAAAGAGGATCCAATTGTGGCCTTTTAATGCTCTCTGTGTTCAGTGCCTCAGAAATCAGTGGGAATGCTCAGTGTGGAGAAACTCAATAGGAACAATGAATAAGGAGAGTGCATCTGTATCTTTTTAAGCCCTATGTGGCAGACTGAACTCCCATAAAATGAAAGAGCTAATTTGTCATTTGGAACTCATTATAAGAAAGGACTGTATAAGCAGATTAACAATTTACAGTTTGTAATCTATCAATAACTCCAAAAGTGTTCATTTTATAACCCTATTTTGAAATAGGTAACCCACAATATGAAACCCAATTGTTCTTTTCCTAATTTTGAAACAGTATGCAACTTACACCCTTTACCTCAGTTCTGTCCTTGCAAAATAATACCTACTTCATAAGAGTCTTGAGTATCACTGTAACAGCCTAATTTTAGTGCCTTTACCGGAAACCAGAATGAAAGTTCAACAAAAGCAACATGCTTTCCTTTTAGATTCAATATAGGCAAGTTTGAATATAGTTTGAATATAGGCAAACTTAAATGTGATGATACATTTAAAATCACTAGGACAAAGTAAGTTAAAATGTGAGCTATGTGGCTATTTTTCTAATGTATACAATTTTAAAGAAAAATAGCCATATTGTTATCACTATTGTATTGTTAAAGATTAAAAAAACAGTAACATGAATATATCCTAGAATAGTTGATTTGATGTCACTGAAATTTTCAATGTGTGCATGAAAGTTTCAGTATTTTAGGAAAGATTCAAGGTCCATATTGCTTTTGCAAACATCCAGACTCTTTTTCTGATCCTCATATTTTGAGAACCTATAGTCTTATGGTTATCAATTAATTCACATGATGAATGTGAATGGTTTTTTGGTTGGCTGAGAGGGCCAATGACATCAGCCTGGTTTACACAGAAAGCAAGACTGGGAAAAATATTACAGTGGGAACACTGTATTGGTAATGTTTAGTACCAGGACAATAATGGTGATAAGAAAGAAAATGGAGTCAAGGAAAGATGTTATGTTGTTGACTTTCTGGACCGAAAATATATGGCTTTTACTGAGGCTTTACCTCACCAAAAGCAATTCTTGGACTCCAGCAAAGTGTTGGAGAACTCAACTCAATTCTGATACTATAATCTCAGAGACAGACTCAGATTCCACAGGTTAAGGACTCAGTGACCCAAGACACATGCTATTGTTGAGTGCACATTGATAGGTAGCATCACATAATCATAGCATCCTGAGGCCACAGTTCAAGGTTCAATTCAGCCAACAAAGACTGTCAAGTCATCCAGATATGCTCAGTAAAGGGTACAGGGAATGACTGATAGGAAATTAAAACAAATCCTATGCAGGTATTGATTAGTTCAAAGATGTGGCATTCAGATTACATTGTGTTAAGAAGTTGCTTTAAACTCACCAATAAGTCAATAATTGTCTCACTCTTCTAAAATAAAGAACTTAGACCTTAAAATAAATGATCGGTATATATATGTGTGTGTATACAGGAAAGAAAAACAGCAGCTTGGGGTGAAGGGAAAGAAAACTAAAAAAATCCCTCTTTTTTAGTGCTTCCCCACTAAACTTACAAGCTTTTTTGGACAGGAGTCATTAATTTATTTTGTCTTCTTGATTTAAAGAAATCATGATCACAAAAAATATTTCTATATTTGTTTGTTATATAATGGCTCACAAATTCCTCACATGTATGTTAAGGCTTGAATGTTCTTCATTTGCTACTGCAATGAAATAGATACCATTTTCATTTCACTGATGACTCAGGTGGTGAATCAAAACCTTTCATGAATGTAAACAAAGGGCCATGATTCAAACTAATGTTGATGGGAGTTCATTGACTTGTCAGCAGATGACTATTTCAAACTCAGTGTCCTAGCATTGTCACATTATTTATGCCCATAAATATATTTCAGTGTACACAGTGGAAACTTAAAAGAAAATGTTCAGTGGTTTTTGAGGGAAAAAAATATCTAACATTTTTGAAGAAGCCATGTCTTCATCAATGAATCCCTCCAAATGACAAAGAGGTTGATAGAGGGTAAAACTGCCCTATGTTCTCTAGCGTTCACTTTTCCTAGGCTTAATTACACATGAAATATGCAAATCACAACTTTCTGAATGTATACAGATTCCATGAACAAACACAAGTGCATTTTCAAGAGCGACTTTAATTTTCCTTCTTTTCATCCTAATTGACAACATTCATAGGAGGAGCACAGTTTGAGTAGTAAAAAAGTCAGGAAAATTAAATACAGAAACAGTTTGAACTGTATAATATGTCTCCTCTTTCATTAAAAGAATGAAATATTGTCAGTGCCCTTTATGGTTTTAATTAAGTATGTCAGTATAATACTTAATTGAGAGAAATATGCAAATGACTGTTTCTTCATAAGGCCAAAGCAAAATAAACACAGCATTATACAAGTACCCATCTCATTATATGTCTGTTCAGAAGGTGTATGCAGATTAAGTTATTATATGTATTTGTTTTCACCTAGAAAGTTATACCCAAAGTTTTTTATGCTTGGGAATCTGTATCAAAAATACTATCCAAAGGGGAAGAAAATACTAACAACTTTGCAATTATTTTTTTCAACATTATCATGCAATGTTCTTCTTGGAGCAAATGAATAGCACTAATTTGGTGGCCAGCACATTGCATGCTTGTGTCCTGACTGCTCTAGAAAATGACTATGAGGAATGCATGAAGCTGCTTGATAATCTCTCCTCGAGAACCAGTTTGAGTGTGACTGATATAAATTTGTAAAAGTGAAAAAATAATGTCTTTTGAGAAGTTACACACAAGAAAGTGTGTGGGATACTGAAAAAAATTTGAGAACTGGAAAGAACCTTGTTAATTTCTGCTTTAAAGATCCATGAATCTAAACCATCACAGGGAGATACGTGTTATGGACTCTATTATCCATTCTACTGCTGCTCTCAATATCCTATGGCCCACTCAAAACACATTGCTGAGTATTCTGGAGTATCTGTATTCCTCTGCTTTTATCTTGTGCATATGCAATAGTCTGAGATCTCCCTTCTCTATTTTTTCACATTTCACTCTTCTTTTCCATCTAAGTCGAATAACCTTACTTCCTGAATAACCAGTGCTCCCTGACTCTCTCAGAGAAAATGTGTGCCTCACCTTTTATGGCTTCTTTAGCTTTTCCACTCATCCAAATTATAATAGTTATCAGACACTCCCATGAATTTGTCCTCAACTCTTCCCACTCACTGCAAACGTGTGATTTCTTCACTACTCTGTGCCTATTGTTATTTGCCTTTTTATGCTCTATCTACTGTTCCATGGAAAATTAATAGACATTTAATAAATATTGGCAGTTTAAAGTTCTGTAACATCTTTATGGCTAGGAATCTAAACGATATTTTAAATAAATATTATAATGGGTATTATTTGAAGGAAATATTCAAGTGTTCAATGAATAATAGGTTCAAAATGATTAGAATGATTTCATAAATTATGAAAAGAACTAAAGAAGTATGCTAAGACTTTGATTTTTTTTAAGAGTTGATGGCAATTTAAAACTATCCCAACCAATGTATCCACACTTACCCAAACTTTTCCTCATCAGCGAAGATCATTCTGAAATGATGCATCACATGATTTTGATGAAGATCAACTGAAAGAGAAGTAGAAATGATCTGGTTGTAAAACAGGTTTATCTATAACTCCTACAAAGATAAGACCCCATATAGTAGCAAATGTAAGTAATTGGTTATGAATATTTTTTCCTGTTTAAGTCATAGGAATGTCTATTCCATTACTTTCAGAATAAGACAAATACTAAATTTTGAAATTGAAATACTTTCTGGAACTCAGAAGAAGTTCTCCTCACCTGTATGCCTCGGTGTATGTTCTCTTTCAACCTCAGCTGCTTTTAACTTCTTCACTGTGTAAGCCCTTATCTATCAAGGCACTATGCTCATCACTTTTCTTTTTCAAGCTTTCTCTAATTTAAATATTAAAATAAATGCTTCTAATCTATACCCAAATAATACACTCTGTACTCTGTCTTTTCACTCATTTGCTTGCAATTAATAATAATAAGATCAAAAGCCAATTCAATCAATCTCTGGAGACTACAAATGTAAACTAAGACTGTCTTCATATTTGAAACTGAGCATTACGGGCAATAGCACCCATGGTTTCGGTCCTGCTAGAGTTGAGTTTACTTTAAGAATTCCTTTCACATTACACAGTTGTGTTTATCTTCCCTACTAAATTCTGAACTCTACTCTGGAACAGATCTTGCACCTTTCATTTTACACTGGCACCTAGGAATTTGGAAAGGTGGTACTCAAAAAATTTCTTACGGACTGGGTACCCAGAAACCCTGTAATTGTTTAATCTCATTCCCAGTCCATTGATCAGTAAATATTTAGTAAACTTTTCAATTCTCAGAGGCCCATATAAACTTGGAAATACATGTTGTATATTGCAATATATTCTGCATAAAATCAGAGCTCACTAAATGTTATTTTGTGGCTGAAGGACAGTAGACATATGAATACTCATAATAACCAATGAGATTGTTATGTGTCATTGTCTACGTCTGGGCATCTCTCAGGAATATTTGATCACAATTTAGTTTTAATGACATCAGTTCCATGAATTTAGTTTTAATGATGTCAGGTCCCACCTTTTCAGTGTCAGGGTGTGAACATTAACATGACTAGTACCATATCCAACTGCAGCTTCCACTAACTCAATTTATATTAACAATTCTTCCTGTAATTTCTCTCTTGTCCCAGTAATTAATAATAATAAGATCAAAAGCCAATTCAATCAATCTCTGGAGATTGATTGAAGTTGCCTCCCAGTAAGTCCTTAATGGGCAAAGGTGACAGTCTATACTTGTTTTGAAAGCCACAGGAACATCCATTCTAACGGTTATAATGAGAGCTGAGAAAGCAAGAGGTTGAACCGCTACTGGCTACTGCTACATGAAAGCCTTCTGAAGGAAAGATAGTCTTTTATGGCTCACTAGTTCAGTTACTTCCTAGTGGAAGCCAAATGTTTGACACCAGAGAGAGGAGGCAAGACAGAGAGAAATTGAAAGGAGACCTAAAAAGCAAGTCATACAGAATGTAAAATGTAAAAGCTGACACAATATAAGTACAGGTATTTTAACTTGCCAATCTGTTAAGGAATTATAATCATCTTGCCATTTAATTCTCTATCTTCTTTTCAGAATAGTATCTTAGAATAATTTATATCTATTATTGAAACTAACAAAGTTTGCAGGTTCTAGGTGACCTAAAAATAAATATTGTATAACCTAAAGTAAGTAAAGGATGTAGTTTTCTTCATTCTATAGATGAAGAAATAGGCTTAAGAGACACGACTGATATCAGATACATTCCATGGCAGACCTAACTCCCATTTTCTTTTCCTTTTATGCCTTGCTAACTCCACATTAAAAAAGGTTGAAAAAGCTTAATATACAACATCCTACCCCTCTTTGTACCCAGAGGTGTGAATATATTTTTTTAGTTTGGTTATGATGAACAGTATGGATTCTGGACTAAATTCTTGAGTTTAAATCCTGTCTCATCCCCTTACTAGCTGTGGGAGTTTGGGAATGAAATGACCTCTCTGTACCTCAGTGCCTTCTGTTGAAGAGATAACTACCTCAGATGGTTACAGTGAGGTAGATATTTAAATGAGTAATTATATAAAGCATTTTAGGATAGTGTATGGCACAGAGTACATGCTTTTTATGTAGGAGCTATTATTATTACTTTCATTGCCTTTGTTAATCTTGGCAAACAACAGAGAATTGGAAATCTGCTGTGACATTAAGAAAGCTTTTACTTTCCTAATAAAATCAAAAGTTGTAGCTGGCACTACACAGCCTCCCTAATGCCAGCAGTGAATCTGAAAATACCTGCAGCTGGAACAGATGGGATGGACATTATGGAAATATAAGTATTGGGGGAAAGTTCAAGAGAATTGGAAAGAGACAAAATTTGAATCCAAAGCAATAGTCACCTATCTCCCTGTAGGTATTTAAGCCTCTATAATTAAGTTTTACATTAACTGAAAACTAAAGCATTCTTTCTTGATATGCTAGTGGAGCTGATCTGACAGCTAAGTTGTATTACTGCCAGAATTATGTGAAATTTTCTCCACTTAACAATGTGATCAAAGAGATGAACCAAATTTTATGAGGTGTTTCAAATATAGCTTTCTGGAAAACTTAGATCTTCTTAGGTCAGAAGGCTTTATCCAAGTTAGCATTATATATTATCACACATTTTGATTATGACATTAAGGTAATTGTCCAGGTTACATGCTGTGAGAACAAAGGAAGACCTTGGCAATTTTAGAGACAGACTTTGTTGCTATGGATGATTTTATGTTGGTGATGCCATTTTTTTTCCCACTCTGAACGTGTATATACTTAGTACTTGCAGTAGGCACCTTCCAAGATGGCCTCAGGTAGTGTTTGCTACCTAGTTTTCACAACTTCGTATAGTTTCCTCTCAAATGGTCTTAACGCTAGTATGTGTGAGCAATAGCACACAGCAGTTTCTAAAATAGGGCACCTTCTGCTTTGTATATTTTCTTGCTAACCAACTCGCTTAGATCACTCACTCTGGGCAAAGCAAGTTGCCATGCCATGAGGACACTTGGGTTTCCAGAGAAGCTCATGTGGTGAGGAACAGAGGTCTGTGGCCAAAAGCCAGTGAGGAACTGAGACCTGCCAACAACCACATAAATGAGCTTGGCAGTTAACCCTGAGAGTATTATAGTTCCAGCCAACAGCTTAACTATGACCTCCTGAGAGACTCTAGATCAGAATGATTAGCAACGACACTCCTAGATTCTCACCCACACTGACTGTGTGAGATAAAAGAGGATAGTTGTGTTAAGTAATGAAAGCTCAGGGTTGGTTTTGTTTTTTTTAGGCAATAAAAAATTAGTGCACGGGCCTCCCCTGGTGGCGCAGTGGGTTAAGCAACGCACTACTAAGCAAATCGCAGCCACTGCAGCACGAGTTCGATCCCTGCTGCTGGCCAGGGGGGGGACCCACATGGTGCGGCAGACCTCTCCTGCTGTGCCCGCTGCT
>JAGFMF010011458.1:5590472-5604236 GCA_019455555.1 Galemys pyrenaicus | reverse complement strand
TCCCTGCTCTGTCTGTGGTGAATCCTCTCACCCCCCACACCTCTGGCCTGTACCCCAGTGCTTGTACGCATAAATAAATAAATCTTTAAAAAAAAAAAAAAGAATAGATTATCTATAATGGAAGTCCATGAACTTGAAGGGACAAACACTCTGATATATTTATTATATGAGAAAATGGGGGTCATATGACTAGATATAGGTTGATAGCATCATTCAATGTGTCTACACCTATACGACAAAGAGGTTGGAGGACTTTTCTTTCCTAACTGTGGATTCCTTCTCTTTAAGCAGAGACCAGTAAATACTACCTTTTAGAGATGCTAGAAAGGAAAATAACAAGACAAATGCAAAATATCAAGGATTTCTGCTGGAATGTATTCAGCACCTTATATATGCATCCTTCTTTTTTTAAAAAAATTAAGAAACTTAAATACATTTTAGCGAATATATGCTTATTTTGACATTTTTTCTAAAATATGCATTTTATTATCTATTTTTATAATAATTTATTATATTAAAAGGGCACCATAATAATCACATATTATATATTCTATATAGCCATACTATAAAGGCAATTAATTTTCATTCATATATTGAATGTTAGGGACCTACTCAAGTAAAACATAGTTGTAGTTTAATCTAACAGTGATGAATTACTGGAGTGAATTCATGCAAACAGGGAAATTGAAATTAAATTCATCACACCAAGGAAAACACTTCCTACCCATGTAAATTAGCAGCTTTTCCGCTAAAATCAATTTGTTTTGGTAAATTATGCAAAAATCCTCAAAGGGCTTAGGTAAGTAATTTATAATACTCTTGGCTGTTTCATAATGTTAGGAAATAAAATGTATTCACACAATATTAGATGACATAAGCTGAGAGCTTTAGTGACAATTTTTGTTTATTACAATTAATCTAACTTGACTACACTGTCAGAACACCCACATTATATGGGGCATATAATTTTTATGCCAGTGCTTAGAAGATGATGCATTAAAAAAAAATAGGAACCAAACTTCTCTCTCTTTTTAGAGTAATGATTATTTCCTGAAACACATTAAGGCAAAGGTCAGTAATTTCAAAGAAAGATGCCTTGAATTCTGTAGTATTAAGAAGGAAATAGCCTTCCTAAGCCAGCATGAGAAAATAATTTTGTACAAGGTTGTTGGGGAGTTTCTGGTGTGATTCAAAGAGAAAGTATTTAGCAAAAACATTTTAAGTTGGGATATCATCAAATCTAATATGACCTGTATCACAGAGAAGTGCTTAGTATCTGTAATACTTCATCTCTCTTACCCTATATCCAGTTGTTTATTTACCTGAATTATTCCACTTCACATGTTTGCTACCCTCTATTCTTCTATATGAGGTCAGTTTTAGAAACTCGTATTTTATCCAGACTACTGAAATAGCCTTCCAATGGTCTCCTATATCTCATCTTATTATTCCAAATCCCTTTCCCAATTTGTAGGCAAAAATTATCTTATTAAATACTGCACTTCATGTCACTTCCACTGCATGTGGTTGTATTATGACTTCTTTTGAGCATAGTATAAATACTAAGTGTATAGTATATGATAGAATACCTTTTGTATCATCATATAGCATTACTTCTCCAATTTCAATCCTTCCTCTAAACTCTTCATTGCTGCCACATAAAATTCCATGCTTCTCTAAAATATCTCAGTAATTTTTCAAAGGACATCATTAGTATTACCTCATCCACAAAACATTACACCTCTCTTTTAAGATAATTAAAATTTAGAAGACTTCTATGTTATAAATCTTCTAAAATTATAATCTTGTTTTCTTCTTCTTTTTCACTTGTATGTAAACTACACAAAATCTAATACCATGCCTACCTGTTTGATTAGCCAGGCTATGTGTGTGAAGATGTGTGTTTGTGTGTGCACACAGACATTTCAAATAAAATAAGTTCTTTCCTACTACCTGCTTCATGTGGATTTCTAATCTGCTTTGTTTTATCGCCCATCACCAAGGTTTACATATTCTATTGCATCTGACTCTGCGGTATTTTTCACATCATTTGAGAGCTCTAACTCTACTTCATTACTTTTTCTCTTGGTAAGATTATATATATATATTGCATATTCATAATTATAAAATGCAAAAAAAAATATTAACATTGAAAGGAACCACTGAAATCATTTTAGTGTATTTACAGACTCAGATTATTCTACCCATGCTATGTTGAACCTTTGGCAATAGATGGGGTACAATCTATTGCTGTATATATGAGGAATCACATGTGTTTAAAATAAATGTCACCTGGCCTCCCCGTGGCACAGTGGGTTAAGCTCGGCACTGTGATGCATGAGCGGCACAGCAGCGTGAGTTCGATCCCCGGTCAGGGAGGTGACCCACAGGGCGCAGAAGACCGCTGCTGCCTCGCCCTCTGCTCTCCTCAGCAGTGTACTTCAGTACATCTGCCTGTTTTGCTCCCCATTCTGTCTCTGGGGAATCCTCTCGTCTCCCACGCCACTGGCCTGTACCCCTGCTCTTGTATGCATAAATAAAAAAAAATAAGTAAAATAGCCACTTATGAATAACTCAAAGGCTTCACATTACACTGGCATCCTTCTCCATACGATCCTTGTAAAGATGCAGAGATTGAATTTGGCCAAGATTCCTTCCCCTCTACTCAAGTTTTCAGTGTCAGGGATCTAAGCTGAAGTTATAGGTCAACCCACAGCAACCCCACACATCAAATTTTGTGTTTTTTCTATTCTGTCATGTAAGCACAATCTACATATGGATTTGACTTTACATATATATGTTATTTAAAAAGTTAATGGGGATTTCATAAATAAAATTGAATCATGCTATAATAGAGGATCATTTTATTTCAAAGAATGTACTGGCACATCTGCATGTATCCAAGTGTCTTTTTCTGAGAATTGGAATCATCGATATATATTTATAATGGGTGTTGTATATAAATATATATTTATACACACACAGTTTACAAGATTGAAACATTAAAAAAACAATGCTTTGAATTCAAGGAAACTTGATTCAAAAATCAAGCATTCAGGATATTTTTTATTTGTGGGAATTTTTGTTGTTGCTTGTATGTGTTTTCTGGTGAATTTACTGGATAATTAATAATTTTCTTTCTTAACCTTGCCATTTGTTACTGAGGTTATTTTAAGATGTTTAAGATCTTAAATGTTTAATGTTTAAACATTCCTTCTTTCAAAGTAAGTACACCTGACTAATTCAAAGTAGTAAATTATATCTCACCAAACGAATATATGTTTGAGTGTGAGTGTACTTGTATCTGTATGTATATATGTGTGTGTGTTAAACTGGGTTACTCCATGTAAAATTGCATTTTAAACATTAAAAAAGAAAACAACAACTGGTTTCAATTTGAAGTTTCCCTTAAATAATACTATTTAGCTTTGTAAAGTTCATTGACAATAAGTAGTATATCTAATGTGTATGATGAAAAAAATAAAAGCCCTGATATTATCCAAAAGTCTATAATATTAAGAACTAAGTATTTTCTGTATGTAAGCGGCATGGGAAATTTTCTAAAATGCAAACCCATGGTTTTATTACACACTTCTGGCTTTCTCAGCTTCTCTCATTAATCTTGCAGTAAATGATGTTAATACAGAAGTTACAGGGTGTGTCAGAGCCTGCTTATTCTCTGTTTGTGGTCCCCACTGGGTGTGAGGTTGTAGCAATTAAGGTGGTGTGTATGCTGTTTTGAGGCACCACAAAGATAGATTAACTAGGTTGCAAATGGTCTCAATGACATTGCCAACAGAGCCTTTGATGGGCCTGATCCAAAATGATTGAGTCCAAGGATACTGATGGAAAGTTGATCTCAAAAGAAGGGAACTGACTAGGAGTAGTAAAAGGGAAGCATCTGTTGCCTGTTAAAATGAACAAGCCATGGCTATCATAGCCAGAGGAAGAAACTCCTTCTTCCTATTAAAATAAACTTTATGAAGAACACTAAAATATTAGCATGCAGGTGATAAAAGGTTTCATCTTACAAGCTAATTTAAAAGGATAACTAAGACACTTAATAAAAGTGTAACCAGTAATGATTCCTACTGAATACTCTTAGGGCAATAAGTTTATAGGGTCACATGAATGTTAGTCCAGTGGAAATAATCCCTTCAAAGGACTAGATGATTATTAACTATTATAGATATAATTTATTTTACTCACAACTACTTTTGTGATCCTTAGCTCATTACAAAAGTGAAGTGATACATTTAAAGGAAAAAGAAAATTTTTAAATAAAGATAGATAGTGGGCCTTGGAAGGGTTCATGTTTCCTCACTCAAACCTGAAGTGATAGCCTGGTTTTGGAGAACACACCTGTTTTTTAACTTATGCTTGAGTGTTCCCTAGTAGTCTAGGGGTTAAGTGTCAGCACTAGTATGACTATGGCCTGAGTCTGATCCCCAGCCAGGGAGCTGACCCACATGGCACAGCAGACCTCTCCTATCTTGCCGGCTGCTCCCCTCAGCAGTGTATTTCAGTGGATCTACCTGTTCTGCTCCCCACTCTGTCTCTGGTGAATTTTCTCATCCCCCACACCTCTGGCCTACACCTCAGTTCTTCTATGCAAAAAATAAATGAATAAAATAAAAAAAAATAAACTTACACTTGAGAAACCTAAAAAGTCAGTGTGATAATTGAAAAGTTCTATAGTTTGAAACATCAGGGAATGATGTGGGAAGTAAGTGTATGTTCACAGATCTTCCACAAATTGTTTTTCTAGTTCTTGTGCAGGAAAATTTCAAAGAATCAGGAGAAATTAAAAACAAACAAACAAATTGTTGAGAGGGATAGAGAATCCCTAAAAGAAAAAATTCATTTGGACTGAGCTGCAAGTATCATAGGTGAAGAAGCTGACTTAAAGTAGCCCCTAGTATCTTCTCTGATCATTAAACATTAGAAGCTCTTAGTGGAGGTGGTTTACGAAAGAACTGAAAAAAGTATTTCCAGAAGAAACATAGTCAGTGCTAAATTCTTCTCAAGGCAGATTGTGGCTATATAAATTTACAATGAGCTAACAAAGTTAACTTTCCTTCTCCTTCAACCACTACTTATGTCTATGCCATTCTGCCTTACACAAATCCACACTGAGATCTTGCTGTGATTAAAAATTAATAGATAGACAGCTAGAAGCCTAGAAGTGGGCAGTGGGAAAAAAGAGCAAGGACATAGAAAAGCAAGTCCAACCCTTAGTCAAAATTAGGCTGCATCAGAGTTGGGACAGTAGAGTTGATACCAGTGATGATGAAGGTCTGGTTTTGTATTAATAATTGTAACTCAACAGTCTATTTTTCTGTATGAAAGCTTATTTATTTCTCACAACAATCTTCTAAGGTTGATGTTACTATGAAGATAAACAAATTCAAGCTCAGAAAGCCATTCAAAACTTCAATCTGGGCCTCCTTGGTGGCGCAGTGGGTTCAGCGCCACACTGTGAATTATCCATGGCACTGCAGTGCAAGTTCGATCCCTGGCCACAGAGGGGACTCACATGGCGCAGCAGACCTGTCCTGCCTCGCCACTGCTACCCTCAGCAGTGTATTTCAGTTGATCTGTCTGGTTTGCTCCCCAATCTGTTCTGGTGAATCCTCTCACCTCCCACGAATCTGACCTGCACCCCAGCTCTTGTATGCATAAATAAATATATCTTTAAAAAAAACCCTTTAATCTTGAATTTCTTGATTTCAAAACCCAGGTTATTACCGTACTAGACACCGAAAACACAATGGCAGTGTCCAAAATAATCAACAAAGACAAGAACAATCAGTGCGATAACTGAAAAGCTTCTAACACTCAAATAAAGATGTATAATATAACTAAATTCTCAGTTACCTTACAAATTTGTTATACCCATTTGACTCAGAAACACAGGTACAAATCCTATGGTTAACTGACACACTGCAGGGTAAATGAGGATGCTCAGGCTTTTGTGCCATTGGCCAATGTGGCTGTCACCCGCAGCCTTGAATGCAGGAGGCAATTAGGACTGTGGGCTCAGGGCATGTGTGCCTGATGGTGGACACCTGGAGTACCATGTGGACATACATAAGTGGGCATGCCTGAGCCTGGAGGCTGAGTATGTAAGGGCAACATCACAGAAGATGGTGTACAATAGAGAGAAGCAGAGAGTGGTGGAGAAACCACAAGACAATGCCAGAGAGCCCAGAGAGAGTAAAGGTTCTGGAGCTAGAAAGCCTGTCAGCCTCCTGGCCTCCAGGATCCTTTGCATCTCCTGTACCACTGCAGGGTAAATGAGGATGCTCAGGCTTTTGTGCCATTGGCCAATGTGGTTGTCACCCACAGCCTTGAATGCAGGAGGCAACTAGAACAAATGGCGTAGAAAAATCATGAAAAGCTTGCAAAAGTCACTGAGGGCTCCAGGACTCTCCTTTACCTGTCTGCCTGAATCAATAGAGTCTTTGCCCTGTGATTGCTAACAGAACTCACAGCTACTGCTACAGAATCTAAAGCGACAAGATGGCTTTGTGATTTGAGGATGGACAGATAAACATGAGACTTCAAACAGGAAAGGAACTAACTCCAAGGAATGGGTTTAATAGAGCAGCAAGTAGACCAGAGATTTTTTGCTAGTCTTGTTGTAGAAGAAGAAACAGTAAAAGAAAATCTCTAGTTTGAGGGGTATAGTTCCGGGTGGTAATTCTGATTTAGTGGAAGAAAAAATGATCACAGAAAAGGATAAATGTAAGTATTTTTTTGATCCAATAATGCTTTATTATCTGAATTGTTCAGTACAGCATGTACATGTGCTTTAATTGTTTTTAAAATTCATTTTCCCTCTAATTGAATAGGAAAAATATGAACTTTTACATCAGTATATAGAAGGTCAAGTTTGCATCAGTATATAGTAGATCAAATTACCAACAGTTATTTGTTGTCCATCTACTATATTCTAAGCATTGTGCTATGTCATGCTATTATAAGAATGTTGTATAACATGTCTTAGGTTTACAATTTCATATGAAGACATGCATTTATTGGTCTCTGGAAATGTAAGTATTTTTTAATGTTTTTTCTTAACCCTTTAAATTATTTGGCAGTTTAAAGAAAAATTAACAATGACGAAAACTATACTACATAAAAAACAAGTATGCTATTCTAAATGTACTAAATTATACTCAAAGGACATCATATAAATTTAAATAGACTGAGAATAAATGCATATATGTGTGTTAGTATGTTCAATAGTACTTGTTTTGAGGAAGTCAATAGACAGTCTTTTTTATTCCAGTCAACCTTGAGTTGACAAGGGAGTTTGTGTGTACACATGTACATGTAAATCACCTATATAATTTCCAAAATAATTAAAAGTGTATATACTATTTACTTCAGTTTTGAGTCATGCATATAAATAAGTCCGATGTAATGCATAGATATTTCTTATCTTCATAAATTAATATATAATGTTTATATGTACATATATGTGCATCCTAGCATGTTTAGATAAAATGGAATATTAATGAATTATAAATTAGTAAGTTATAATTGTAAACACCAAAAAAGAGAGTTAGAATGTATTTTGAATACCCTGAGAGTACAAACTTAATCTATTGAATGGTGTGATGCGGTTAAAGTCATCACTAGAGGGAAATTTATATTTTTAAAAATTCAGGGAAAAAACTCAAAACACTACTTTAAACTTTCTATTTTAAAAACTAGAAAAAGGCCATATAATTACATCAAAATAAGAATAGGAAAAGAAATAATTTGGATAGGAGTAAAATTCCATGTAATAGAACAATTACAATATAGAAAATCAAAGCTGAAAACTGATTTTTGAAAAGATTGACTGAAGTGATAAACATAGCTATACCCTCTTAATACGGAGGAGAAAATTACAATATATTACTCATTTTTTTGATAATTCATTGTTGAATTCTATCAAAGTTTTAATGAGAGAAAAAATGAATGAAAAATTTCCTAATCAATGTATGTAGAAAAAGCACCTTAGAAGATTCAACACTCATTTATGACAAAACTTACAGAAAGTGAGAAATAGAGTGAATAGAATAGACTACACTTTGTCTAAATATATAACAGGAAATGATTAGTAATTCAATATCATAATTAACAGTAAATTTTGATAACTTTTCTTCCACTAGCAACAGCAAGACAAGGTCGTTTTTCCTCACTGCTATTTATTGCAATGTTGGCTAGAATCCAAGTTGCAGGGTCAATATAAAAAATCTGAGATATAAATTCTAACCCAAGACAGAAAAATAATGTTTAAGCTATAATTACAATAGCATTAAAGCAAAAAACTCTGAGCAATAATTTTCATGCAATAGGTGCAAAAATAGTATTGTATAAATCTTTGCAATTAAAGGAATTAAAGAAATTTTTGCAGAGATATTAGAGCCAAGTAATTTGCTTTCTATCATGTTCATATTTTAAGAGAGTCAATATTAAGATACCAATTCACTGAAAATTTGATGAATTGAACACTATCCCAATCAAAACTTCAGAAGTTTGGTTAATTTCCCAAATTATGTCTATTGTGGTAAAATGGGTTTACATTTTTTCATTTGCACCAGGAGTTGTAGATCCAGACTTCTACAGATGCATACTTCCACATCCAAACCACCATGTTCCACAAGATCCATTCTCTACTCACTCTCATCCTGAAGCTCTCCTCCCCTACTAACCTCAATTTTGCCATCAGAGGTTTAAGAGTTTATTATTTGTTTGGTTTTAACTGAATCTTTGCTGTGATTTTCTATCTTCCACCTAAAAGTGAGACCATCTTGTACTTGTCTTTTTCCTTCTGAATTATTTCCCTTAGTATTATTCTCTTCAGTTCCACCCATGTTGCTGCAAATGGGAATAATTCATGATATTTTTTTTAATAGTTGAGTAGGACTCCAGGTTGTGTTTTTAGTATGCATATATCTGGTGATAAGTGATGGTGAACATTTTTTCATGTGTCTGTTGGCCATGTGTACATCCTTTAAAAAAAAAGTCCATTTAGTTCTTCTGCACATTTTTTGATATGGTTCTTTGTTTTCTTTTAGTTGAATTGTGTTTTTTTATAGTTTCTTTTTTATATTAACATTTTTTATTTATATATATCTGACATCAGTTGTAACCCCCATGTATTCCCCATCACCATCTCACCAGCGCACCATCACCTCAGTCCCCCGTGCTCCCATCTTCCCTCAACCCTCCTCCTCTCCCCTCCCCATCAAGTGTCCCCAATTTGAATTGTATGAATTCTTTATGCACTTTGGATATTACTCCTTGTATATAAAAATATTTGCAGATGATGTGACAATATACACAGGAAATCCTATAGACTGCACTTTAAAACTATTAGAAACAATAAATCAATAAAGTGGCTAAAAATCAACATACAAAATTTGTTAAATTCCTATATACCTAATTTTTATATTTCTAAATAGTGAGCTACAAGAAAAAAAATTAAAAATCTGATCTATAGCATCATCAAAACATATTAAATGCCCAGGAATAAACCACACAAAGGACGTGAAAGACTGATTCAATGAAAATTGTAAGATATTGTTAAAAGAAATAGGAGGAACAAGAAATTGGAAAAAATATTCTATGCTCATGGATTCGAATTAGCATTGGTAAAATGACAATTTTACCAAAAATAGAGATTCAATGCAATCCCTATCAAAATATCAATGAAATTCTTCACACACATAAAGAAAATATTATTGAAATTTACTGTATGTGGAATTACAAAAGACCCTGAATATCCAAAGCAATCTGGACAAAAAAAGAAGAACAGAATGTTACACTCCCAGACTTTAAACTATACTACAAGGCTACAGTGATTAAAACAGAACAGTATTGTAATAAAGACACACAGCACAAAGGAATAGAATTGATAGCCCAGAAATAAGCTCATGTACATATGAACAGTTAATATATGACAAAGGAGTCAAGAGTATACAATGGAAAGAAAGTTCCCAGCAAGAAATTGTGCTGGAGAAACTAGACTTCTACATGCAGAAAAATGAAACTATATCACTCACCCCACGCAAAAATTAATTCAAAATGGAATAAAGATGTTAATGTTAGACTGGAAACTATAAAACACAGAAGAAAACATAAGCAAAACATACCATGACACTGGCTTCAGGGATATCTTTGGCAATTCAACTCCAAAAGCAAGGGAAAAAAAAATCAAAAGTAAAAGAACGGAGGTACATCAAGCTAAAAAGGCTTCTGCACAGTGATATAAACTATCATTAAAAAAGGAAACCATAGTAGATGGGGAAAATATTTGTAGGTCAGACATCTTCAAGATTGTTGTAATGTCAAAACTTCCTCTCTAGCTCCAACTTCTATGAAATAAAATCTATCATGCTGTGGTCTCACAAAAGGTTTTCTTTTTTCCCCAATCTTTTTTCATTGGTCTACTCCTGTCCCAACACTTTTTTTATTTGAGGTATCCTTTTTCCCTATGAAAATCCTGGGATATTTTATTTATTTTTACTTTTTAAATTTAATTTTTGGCATACAGTGTGGTCACCATCATTCTCTCATCACAAAAGCACCCATAGGGGCCTCCCTGGTGGCTCAGTGGGTTAATGGCACAGTGGGTTAAGCAACGCACTATGAAGCAAACTGCAGTCACTGCAGCACGAGTTCGATCCCTGCCTCTGGCCAGGGAGGGGACCCACATGGTGCAGCAGACCTCTTCTGCCTCGCCTGCTGCTCCCCTCAGCAGTGTGTTTCAGTCAGTCTGCCTGTTCTGCTCCCCGCTCTGTCTCTGGTGAATCCTCTCACCGCCCTGGACTCTGGCCTGTACCCCAGTTCTTACATGTATAAATAAATAAATCTTTAAAAAAAAACCCCAAAAACAAAAGCACCTATAGTTCATCACAATATTCCTTTGTGATCTTTCTGCACACATCTGTTTTCACCCCTCTCCCCATGGATGCCCTATATCTATAGTCAACTTTCAAGTTTGTCTTTATCTGACCCTTTATTAATTCTATATTCCACATACATGTGAAACCATCTGATATTTATCTTTTTGTATGACTTATTTCTCTTAGCATCAACCCTTCCAGTTCTATACATTTGTCACAAATGGTATGAGTTTGTTTTCTGATTGCTAAGTAGTATTCCATTGCATATATATATATATATATAACACATTTTCTTGATTCATTCATTCATTAGGATCATTTTGGTTGTTTCCTTATTTTAACTATACAGATAGTATTGCAATTAATACAGGAGTGAGATTTCCTTTCAAATTACTGTTCCTGTGTTCTTCGGATAAATTCCTAGAATTGGATAGCTGGGTCATATGCCAGAATCATTTCTATTGTTTTGAGGAATCTCCACACAGCTTTCCATAATGACTAGGATCAGTTTATATCATTCCCACCAGCAGTATAACAGGGTCCCTTTCTCTTTTCTCTCCATATGCTCACCTGCACGTGCAATTTCTGGTTTTTTTTTCTTGTTGTTGTTTTAATATGCACAATAATCACCGATGTGAGGTGGTATTTCAATGTGGTTTTGCTTTGCATTTCCCTAATAACAGGCAATGGTAAACATTTTTTCATATGTTGTTGGCCACTTGTTATTTCTTCTTATTGGAGAAGTGTCTATTTAGCTCTTCTGCCCATTTTTTTTTTTTGATTGGGTGTTTAATTTGTTTTTGTTGAGTTCTGTGAGCTCTTTGTAGATCTTTAAGAAGAGCCTCTTATCAAATATATGGTGTGCAAGTATTTTTTCCCATTCACTGGGATGTCTCTTTATTTCGTTTACTGTCTCTTTTGCTGTCCAGAAGTTTTTTTAGTTTGATATAGTCTCAGCTATTTACATACTCTTTTATTTTCCTTGCTTTTGGAGACATGTTCTCAAAATGTATTTCTAAAGTTTATGTCATAGAGTGTTCTGCCTATGTTTTTTTCTATATATCTTATGGTTTCAGATATTATTATCCATGTCTTTAATCCACTTTGAGTTGACTTTTGTGCATGGTGTGATAGTTGTCTATTTTCATTCTTTTGTGTGGCAGTTCTGAGACTTTTTAAAATCAAGTTTAAAGTTTAACCAGTCTGATGTTATCTACACTATTTTCAACTTTGAGCCTGTACCTCTAAAGCAGCACTTGTTTTCCCATTTCAATATTACAGTGAGATGTCCTATAGCTGATCTTATGCTAATGAATTCTGTGAGTACTTAGGACAATGAGATTTCCTGCTTACCTTATGCTTAGCAACTAACCCAGTTGGCAAATGGTAGCAGCTCAGGGCTTATTTGCAGAATTCATTTTCATTTTTGTATGCATGTGTATGTATTTATTAATTTATAAGTGCAATTTGTGAAGATACGATGTATTCTGGGTTCATTTAAAATGCTTCTTTGGAGCTGAAGTTGACTCATTAGCAATTCACCAGGGTACTAATTGCATGTGACACCACAGATGCATCGTGTCCTATTTTCTAAATCCCCAGGTGGAAATAGAGACAAGGGTTGCATCTAAAACAAACACAGAATACACAGACATTATTTTCCTGTGCTATAACTACTGGTCTGGACAGGTGAAGTAGAATTTCTATCTAAATTTTTTTTTTGCCATTTTCTTTGTGAATTTACCAGCCTTGATTTTTTCCTGCTTGCAGCTTAAAGCTTTTAAGTCTTATTTTGATTTAATTAATCTCTCTTTGTTCTGGTATTAATGACTTCTACCTTAATGTGAAGATAAAAGTAACTTTTTCAGAGAAAGTTTTGATGAGAAATCATCAAAATCATAGAAAAATAGATGATTCCTATGTTTCCTCATATTCTTACAATTAATTACCTTAACACCTTCAAGTATAACATCCTTTATGCTCCCTCTTCCTATAGTCCTTGTCCTAAATATCTGTCCACAGTAGTCCTTAATTTAAAGTTATCTCTTGTGTGTGCAGAATATAACCATGTAGTTTTTCAACTTACTAAATACTTTATTTTATTTTTTAAAGATCTATTTATTAATGCATAGAAGAACTGGGGTACAGGCCAGAGCTGTGGGGGCGGTGAGAGGATTCACCAGAGACAGGGTGGGGAGCAGAATAGGCAGATCTACAGAAATACATTGCTGAGGGGAGCAGGGGGTGAGACAGGAGAGTCTGCTGCACAATGTGGGTCCCCCCTCTGTCCAGGGATAGAACCCACTGCAGTGGCTGCAGAAGTCCCAGAGTGCGGCGCTCAACCCCTTGCACCACCAGGGAGGCCCAACTTACCAAATATTTTAAAAGAAAGGTCTAAGAATTTACCATTTCCCTTTCTCATATAATAAGTGGTGAAAGTCTCCCAGAAAAATAAAGTTTTTTCTCAGCGTTTGTACGTACTTAGCCAGATTTTTAATAATAAACAAGCTATGTAGATGTACATCCTGAGACTTTCCCTAAAACCTAAGATGTGGAACTCTCTTCTTTTTCACTTTTAGGACAAATTCAAATGATTTCAATCATCTCATATTCCCTCACTTTTCTTTTCCCATTTCATCCCTGATTCCATAGTTCCCTTAACACACTGTAGTCACAGTCCAAAACTAGGCTTTCACTGTAAGTGGCAGATGTCAATAGAACTGCTTCCTGGGCCTCCCTGGTGGCGCAGTGGGTTAAGCAGGCACTATGAAGCAAACCGCAGCCACTGCAACATGAGTTCGATCCCTGCTGCCGGCCAGGGAGGGGACCCACATGGTGCAGCAGACCTCTCCTGCTGTGC
>JAGFMF010011458.1:5537944-5583717 GCA_019455555.1 Galemys pyrenaicus | reverse complement strand
TATGTACCACAGCTTCCTGATCCACTCATCTGTTTTTGGGCATTTAGGTTGTTTCCAGGTCTTCCCTATTGTAAAGAGTGCTGCTATAAACATAGGGGGTGCAGGTATTCTTTTGAATCACTACACACCAGTAGATACTCATGGAAACACATGTAAAGATTCACTATTCCTAAGTATTCAGGTCACACAGTACTTATAAACTGAATGAATACACCCGCATGTCCAGCATTCAGATCAAGAAAGGGAGCCTTATAAGCATTCCTTTTTGTTCATTAAATATCAACTTTATCTCTACTGTGAATTTTAGCACTAAACAATCATATTACTTGTTTATGTATTTTATATAAATTAAATTATACAGTATTACTTGTTTGTATCCAAGGTTTTGCATTTAAGGTTACATCTGTGAGATTCATTTACATTGTTGAATGAGTATAATGGATAGTGTGATATAGCTAATACCCAGAAACCCTGCTGGAAATGAAGGACTTGTCCCAGCTGTGAGTGTTGAAAGCTCACAGCAGTTAGCTCCCTTCTGAAGATAACTCAGCCAAAGAAAGATACCCCCTAATGTCTCCAGGGTGGCAAATATCCAATAACCAATTGACATAGGAGTGTCTAAGGCCAACACTTTTGCTCCAAATCCAAGAATCCCTGATGGGCCACACTTTTTCTGAAAACTGCAATGTTGGTCAAAGAATCTGCTGTAACCGCCTGCAGGTCTGACTTCTCCTTCGGTCCAATAATGAGTCTTCCCTTTACTTTCCTCAAGTGCCAGTACAAGGGGCACCTCTAATAGCAACCTGTGAATATACAGGTATCTTTTGTCATCCTCACTGCTGTTACAGCATTTCACTGTGTACAGAAAACACAATCAATTGTATGCTTGTGCTACTTGTGATGGCTATATGATAGCTTCAAAGTTTGAAAGATAATAATAATAATTCTACTGTGAGCAATCTACTCTGTTTTATTAATCCTATTCAGGAATTTTTATTGTGTGACTAGTGTGGAATTGTTGGGCTTTTGATTCTCTGTATTTGCTATTCTTGAATATACCTATATAAAATACTGATACTGTGTTTTTAAACTACATACTTTTCCCTAGTCAAAGGAATGAGAAAGCCAACTTTTAAACTGGTATGAGTTGTGTCAGGTTGAAATATGTATTTGTGAAAGGTGGGAAAGAAATAATGTCCTTTACTTTGGAGATAAGAATGAATACCAGCCATGGAGAAGAGGATTAAGAAGAAGCACTTAGGTGCCTGGAGCTAAATTTTAGAGTGTGTCCAAATATGATCTAGCTCTTGAAAACTGTCAGGAAAAGCAACTGAAAGAACGAATATAAAAAAGAATATACTGACTGCACAGTAAGTCCATGGTGACACACAAGAAAATTGGCAGAATGATGGGAAGAACATCTTACACTGTATTTAATTCAGAAAGAACATCTTGAAGCAGTAGAGTGATGGGGATATATCCTTGTTCTATATCCCACGAAAGAGGCATAGTGTATTACTAGATAGGATTAAATAAAGGAAGAGGAAAAAGGAAACAAAACTAAATGCCACAAAAACTCTGCAGGACCATGTTCTGAGTTATGCTGGTGATTTTAACAAGATAATTCTAAGTGTGCAAAGCTCAATTTTGTATTGTGATTGAAACCGCATTATAGCTTTGTTTTACTGTGGACTTCTTCAAAATAAACCAAATGCTGTTCATATGAGTAAACTAACAAACATTTGGTGCATTTTTCTTCTCATTAATAACTATTTTCTTTAAAAAATCCCATGTAGATTAATTTGTTCTACAAAATTTAAGACTTTTATCTCTTATGGAGAGCTTACGCTAGTTGATAGAATGATAATCAGGACCCACATTGGTTATATTTGTTGGTAATGATCTCTGTGGTCTCTTGGAAATTGCTATTTGTTTGTTTGATCAATTAATTTTTAAGCTTAAAGAAAACAGATATTTTATCCTTTCAAAATAAGATTAAATTCAAAGTAGACAAATAGTCATTTGAAAGCACTGGAAATTCTGGTGACAATAAGGCTTTGTCTGTATTTTCTGAGGGAAAATGGTATTAGATTATTTCTCAGGACCCAACAGGTATTCAAGGCAGTCAGCTTTGGAGGATCTGAGTATGCCAGAAAACAGAATAGACTTATCCACCCCTTGAAAAGAAATTCATGATTTACCTTAATAATGAAAAACAATAAATTGTTAAATGGGCAACCTCTGGGCCTCCCTGGTGGCACAAGGGGTTAAGCAATGCACTATGAAGCAAACCACATACACTGCAGTACAAGTTCGATCCCTGTTGCCAGCTGGGGAGGTGACCCACATGGTGCAGCAGACCTTTCCTGCCTCGCCTGCTGCTCCCCTCAGTAGTGTATTTCAGTCAGTCTCCCAGTTCTGTTCCTCACTGTCTCTGGTGACTGCTCTCAACCCCTGCACCTCTGGCCTATAACCCAGTTCTTGTATGTATAAATAAATCTTAAAAAAAAAAAAACAAAAACAAAAAACAGGAATTGGGAGACAGGCATGTATATGGCAAGAATGCCATGTGAACATAAAGACGCCCATCAAACAAGCCAAAGAGAGAAGACTATAATAGGTTATTGCCTTATGGTTCTCAAAAGGAACCAGTACATTTACTATAATTTCTGACTTCCAGGTTTGATAGCTTGTAAGAAATAAATATAAGTTGTTTAATCAAACTAATGTGGTTCTTTGTCATAGCAGTTCTAGTAAACTAAGACACTGTCGTACACAAAATTGTTATTTCTAGATCACAAATAGTAATAGACAGGCCTCTCTGGTGGTGCACTGGGTTAAGCAACACACTATGAAGCGAACCGCAGCCACTGCAGCACGAGTTCGATCCCTGCTGCCGGCCAGGGAGGGGACCCACATGGCACAGCAGACCTCTCCTGCTGTGCCTGCTGCTCCCTCAGCAGTGTGTTTCAGTCAGTCTGCCTGTTCTGCTCCCCGCTCTCTGTGGTGAATCCTCTCACCATCCTTGCCTCTGGCCTGTCCCCAACTCTTGTATGCATAAATAAATCTTTTTTCTTTTTAAAGATTTATTTATTTATGCATACAAGAGCTGGGGAACAGGCCAGAGTCACAGGAGGTGAGAGGATTCACCAGACACAGAGTGGGGAGCAGAACAGGCAGATTGACTGAAACACACTGCTGAGGGGAGCAGCGGGCAAGGCAGGAGAGGTCTCCTATGCCATGTGGGTCCCCTCCCTGGCCAGCAGCAGGGATTGAACTCATGCTACAGTGGCTGCGGTTGGCTTCATAGTGCGTTGCTTAATCCACTGCGCCACCAGTGAGGCCCCATAAATAAATCTTAAAAAAAAAGAAAACAAATAGTAATAGACATAACGCATTTTTTAAAACTAGTTCATTCCTTTGGCCACTTATATTTGCTTAATCATTTAATAAATTAATGAAATGATTAAGTTAATATAAGTGAATGAACTAAAATTTTAAAATGCACGGTGAAGTTAAGTAACATAGGGGGCCTGAAATATAAGAAAGTCCATATTTTTAGAAAACTAAAGAAGTAATTGCATCTGGTATATACCTCTGAAAGAGAAGAGACAATATTTTTGCATTTAAAATATGTTGCATGCAATATTATAGGCTTTACAGATATATTTTCAATTAATTTGAATGTCAGACTTTCGAAGATATTGCTCCTCTTTTATAGAAGACATAACAAAAGCTTCAGGTAATTTAAAATAAATTACCAACATCAAGTAAATTGCAGTTTTCTTCCCAAATCTATTTTCCTAACTTTCTAACTTTCTTAAATTAAAGGAGAAGAGAGTTAATTGTAGGATCAGTTGAAGGATACTGGAATTTTAACAAGGCAATGGCAGTCATAATCTCATACAAAGACTCTAAGAAAAGGGACAGCTCCCTTTCATCATTAAAAATTGGAGGAGAAAATAGACGTAGATGATCAACATGAAAAATTCTATTGTCTTCTTTTTACCATTTTGCTAAGGACAATCAATTCTGACTGTTCATTAAGTTCCACAAAAGACAAAAATACCATTCTTATTTGTTTGTGATGACTACAATAGTCTACAATTTAACAAATGTTTTCAGGAAAAAATTAATTCCTCAGCAAGAGAGCATCATGTTTGGTTGTATAAAAACAGATTTTTATGTTTTGCTTCTTATATTTGTTAACTGATTCTTTACTTCAGAAAAAGTAGAATTTTAAAAAAGAGAAAGGTAGATGGAAGCATCTTACCTCCCCAAATATTTTGATTTAATGAGAAAAATGCAGTCAACTTTGAAAATGTGTTATTTAAATAAAGATATAATTTATTGGAAATAGTGACTATACTGACACTTTTTTTCCCCTGACATTTCTGATATATAGTTATAGTAAGAACACTGTTCACTTCCGAGCTATTTTGCTAACTATCTCTGGAAATTTTTTAACTACTTGGCCAAGTGGTTAGGGACATAGAAAAAAATAATAGATAATTTTTGGGAAATCTGTGGGACTAATCTGGACCTTGGATATATTGGGGGTAGAGTGGAGGTCTGAGTTACTGAAGCAACAGGAAATGAAAGAATGTTCATTGGACAGGGTGACCCTGCTCTGCAAAGAACATAGTCAGAGGCATCCTTTCATCTAGGAATGGACTTGGGATCCTAAATCTCCATGCATTAAGGAAATAAAATATTAAAAAGAGGATATGACTGACCCATTGTTTTGGTTATAAACTGATTTGATAATATGACAAAACCTGAAACACACAGCAATGATCTCAGTTCTAAAATTGTTGAACCTTTTGATATGTTGGAGGATTCAAATTGGACAGATTCCATTTAGATAGGATTATAGAGATGTCTTGAAACAATCAGAACACTATGAATTCCACTGTGGTTGAAAAAAATGGGGAGTATTAATTTAGTCTGTTATTCTAAGTAATCTCATCTAATTTATTTATCAATTTAGTAATACCAGCAAGACAATGAGCAATCATCAACTCTTGAGGTCTCATTTTCTGGGCAGTAGTCCCAATAAAAAGTCTAGCCCAGGGCAGCAAATCACTATGTTTATTTTCTCTTTGTTTGTGTGTTTGCTTCTTCCCAGACAAGCTATTTGCCCAGGAATTACTTTATTTTGTGGTTTATAGATAAGCATACATTTAATGAATTTAAATTAAAGGGTATTCAGTGAGTGGAAAAAAAACACAACTCATCAGAGGGTATATTTTAATGGAAACCACACAGAACGAGAGAGAGAGAGAGAGAGAGAGAGAGAGAGAGAGAGAGAGAGAGAGAGAGAGAGAGAGAGAGAGAGAGAGAAATAAGTGACACTTTANGAGAGAGAGAGAGAGAGAGAGAGAGAGAGAGAGAGAGAGAGAGAGAGAGAGAGAGAGAGAGAGAGAGAGAGAAATAAGTGACCCTTTACTGAATTACTTGATTGATTTGGTAGAATGTGGAACTCTGGAGATTTCAGTTTTGCTTATTACTTTGTTTTAACATTCTTTTTCTTTATTACGATTTTCTTGGTGGTGGTAATGCTTTCTTTTGCTTTAGCAGTTGGTATTTAGAGAACCTGCATCCCTGAAGGAAGGAGATAGAAACAGTCTCTTAGAGACAGCAACAGAGCTAGGTAGAATTTTTCCCCTTTAGCTTGTGCATGCATTACAATTGCAGGCAGTTACTGATAGCTAGTGGCTGAGAGGTGTCCGATACTGGAGAAGACCCTGTTATACCTGTGCTAAGAAGGGAAACGTCATGATATATTAATAAAGTCTCCCATTTATGTAGGAGAGGAGAAAGAGACACATGCACTATATATTATATCCACCCAAATTATATGGTTTTATACCATTTGGGGGGACAAATGCATTTGCCCAAAGATTTCTGTTTGGCTAAATTATCTTACATTAAATTTTACATTTCTCTCTCTGATGTGTTTAGGCTGATAGAGCATTAGTTAAATGAGCTAATTATATTAAGGTAAGATAAAATTCATATAATTTTGCTCTAAGCTAAAACTCAATATTGAGTTATTCTGTTTGCTGTCTGGATTACAAATGCAGTAAAATAAAGAACTTCCAAACTTTGAGAGTTTGGATTTTACTTGTTATTTCGCCCTGGAACTAAATATTTTATCTGTCCCTTAACAGACCTTTGTAAAGTAATGGTTATATATTCCATCACTTCTAATGGCTAGTCCATCCAGAAGGGTTAAGGCGGGCCATTTTTGTTTATAACATACATAGGAGAGAAATATTAAGTTTCTTCTGTGAAACTGGACTCAAAATACTTAATGTTCCTTTCAACTATGAGGCTCTGTGAAAAAAACACATTTTCCAGGAGAGGGGACACTATTTGTATGTTGCTTGGTTTCTAAGCAATGATTTTTTTGCTGGATCGATCATCTTCACATACTAAGAATTTCATAAAATTTAATGCTTTCTTTCTTATAATTTCATATATTTTGTAAACTCCTGATATCAAGGCAGCAACTAATCCATTCTTTCTCTGAGTGTCTATGAAACTGACGTGCATGGAGTACAAAAGCAAATAAAAGTAGACATTATCTTTGCTTTTATGGTGCTTTAACTCTTGGTATAGAAAAGGTATTCATGAAAGGCCCATGTAGTGAATGCTGTTAGTATACTGACTAGATCACTTTTACTAGCAGATATAATGATTCCCGGCACTGTCCCTGGGCTTTGATTATTGGTCACATGTATGGCTTTCTCCATATTAGAGAGCTGCCTCAGGCCCTGGTGGAATCAATGAGTTTGAAAGTCTACAGCAACTTTCAGGCCTATTTTGGTCAACAACTTAAGACTGAGGCCTCCCTAGTGGCGCAAGGGGTCGAATGCTGCACTGTGGGGTTTCTGCAGCTACTGCAGCATAGGTTCAATGACCCACATGGCGCAGCAGACCTCTCCTGCCTTACCTGCTGCTCCTCTCAGCAGTGTATTTCACTTGACCTGCCTGTCCTGCTCCCCACTCTGTCTCTGGTGAATCCTTTCACCCCCTGTGCCTTTGACCTGTACCCCAGCTCTTGTATGCATAAATAAATTTTAAAAATCTTTAAAAAAAACACCCTTACCAACCATTATGGAAAGCAGTACGGTGGTTCCTCAATCTACTAAGAATGGAACTTCCATAGGGTCCAGCAATTCCACTCCTAGGAGTACACCCAAAAGACACAAATACTCTGATTCAAAAGAATACCTGCACCCCTATGTTCATAGCAGTACTACTTACAATAGGGAAGACCTGGAAACAACCTAAATGCCCAAAAACAGATGAGTGGATCGGGAAGCTGTGGTACATATACACGATGGAATACTATTCAGCAATCAAAAAAGAAAAACTAGATGCATTCATAGGAACATGGATGGAACTGGAAGGGATTATGCTCAGTGAAGTAAATCAGAAGGCAAAAGAAAAATACCAGATGGTTCCTCCCCTAGGAGGAATATAGGGAACCAAATAAGGATCAAGGAAAGGAATAAGAACAATAATAATAATAATAACAACAAGAAAGACACAAAACCAAAAATGAAAAGACAAGGACAAATTGGGGACACTTGGTGGGGAGAGGGGAGGAGGTTTGAGGGCAGATGGGAGCATGGGGGACTGAGGTGATGGTGCACTGGTGATATGGTGATGGGGATTACAATTGACGTAAAATATATATAAATTAAAAGGAAAAAAAAAAAACCTTAGGCTGACTGGAAGGGGATTACAAAACACTGACCCATTCTTATAAGGTAGGACTGTAATAGAAGTTGTATTCCAAAACCTTTAGAAGAAATAAAAGCTTGTGTCTATCTAAGTCAAGTTTTGCTTTTCCTTTACTTTCTCTTGAGTACCATTACCTCATTTCAATGTCTGTCAAAAACTACTTGAACAAAACCCATACCTGTCTCAGACAATCTGTAATTACAACTGTGATAATTTATGAAGTATGAACAAGTGTTTCTTTCAGAACATGTCAGAAGTAGAATGTGAACCATAAAGTACAAGGAAGACCTTCTTTAGGAACTGAAATATAAAGGATACATTTGAACTATGCAGATAACTGGTTTGGATGAGTTTCCCAGACACAAGAAAACCTATGTCAAACAATGGAAGTAAGAAGCATCATGGCCTATTTGTTTTTTTTCTTTTAAATTCAACTTCTTTAATTTTTACTTATTTATTAGGAAAGACAAAATTTTTCAATTGATACTATATATTCCAAAGTAAAAAAAATGAAGAGATACAATAAAACAAAAGCATTTATGGTAGATTAGAATATTGATGTGTTGAATCAATTGTTATACACAAAATAATATGTACTTTTTTTCCCTTTCATCATAGCAACACTTACTTTGTGCTTTTCTTTTTTTTTTAATATAATTTTTAAAATTTCATATATTTGACATCAATTGTAATCCCCATGTATTCCCCATCACCATCTCACCAGTGCACCATCACCTCAGTCCCCCGTGCTCCTGTCTGCCCTCCACCCTTTGATAAAGGAAAAGGGGGATGAGGTTGAATACCAGAGAATGATGAAAGGTGCAGTAAAGGGCAAGAGAAGATGGGAAGCAGATGAAACCTGGTCTCTCTAGGCCACAGCACAGTTTGGTTTTTAGTGTCACCATAATGAGAAGACATTGAGATTTTGGAGTAGGATAACATATTCAGAGGGGATTAAATGTATATTTAACAAGACAGGCTGAAATGTAGAAAACAAATGTATCTTCCCTAGTTTGTCTTTCTGCCTTGGTCTACTCCCCCATCAGACAGTCAATAGTTCCAGCATCAAATTGACCACACCGATTAACACTTCAGTCCTATATATCCATCCAGACTTCAGACCTGTGCCTTCTTTCTCTCCTTATTTTATTTTAGAGCTACATTCTACTGCCTTTTCCCCAACAAGTTATCCATATTGCCTAATGTCCCCTTTCTATTTTTATTTTCTAGGACAAAGATTAAATATTTTTTAAAACATTTGTCTATTTCAAAAGTGTCTTTAAATACTCCTGGTTTCAGGCAGCAGACAATGATTCAAAGGAGTTAAATTTGCCTGGGTATTGTAGAACACAATGTTGAGTAAATAGTATAACAATAAAGTTTCCTTAAAATTTAAGGGAATTTCACACTCACCAACTTCATACACAAACGGAAATCTGCCACTTGTCTTAGATTGTCAATATGTTACTAGACTGATGACTTAGGCAGGGGACGGACACTGTGATCTCTAGACTTACCCCTCCCCCAATATTTTCTTACTAATTACCTATCTATAAAATAGAGACATACAAAAAGAAAAAAGACAAACTGAGTGATATTTAAAATAAAAGATGTTGGAGCCTGCCTGGTGGCGCAGCAGGCTGAGCACCGCACTGTGAAGCACCCATGCCCAGCAGTGCCAGTTCAATCCCAGAGCAGGGAGGGGACTCACATGGTGCAGCAGACCTCTCCTTTCTCGCCCGCTTTTCCTACACTCAGCAGTGTTTTTCAGTGGATCTGCCTGTTCTGCTCCCCACTCTGTCTCTGGTGACTCCTCTCACCTCCCACACCTCTGGCCTGTACCCCAGCTCTTGTATGCATAAATGAATCTTTAAAAAAAGTAAAAATAAATAAATACAATAAAAGATGCTGTAGAACTAACATGCTAGTGCTGAATACAGCACAACGCATGCTCATGGTAAGGAAAGCTTTATAATATAGTTGCCTTCATAATCAAAGGCACAACACACTAGTATGTGATGGGGAGCACACCTATGGATCATCCACAATAACCTAGAGACTTGCCCAATGACCCCAATAGTTACACAAAAGAGCATATAATTGGTATGTATCAAGATTTATTCAGGCCTACTCCAGGGGCTTTTTTTTTTTTTTTTTGGCTAGGTCCTGGNCCTAGAGACTTGCCCAATGACCCCAAAAGTTACACAAAAGAGCATATAATTGGTATGTATCAAGATTTATTCAGGCCTACTCCAGGGGCTTTTTTTTTTTTTTTTTGGCTAGGTCCTGGTGATACAGATATAAGTTAGTTTCTCTAGTAATTCATAAACCAATAGCAGTATCTTTATTAAGTCTTCTAACTACATCAGAGAAGTATATATAGTGTTAAAACTGAGATACCTTTGCTTGAAATACAGTGAACTCAGTCTTTTTGTGGTTAAAAATACATAGGGTAGCTGATTATATTTGGAATATGCCACTCCCTATTACAGTCATAATTATTACTGTAGATAAAATGTCATCCTACTAATCTGGGAACACAAGATAGGGTTTACAGATATTTTAATAATAATAAAAAATAGATATAGACTACTTCAACTTCCCTCTCAAGAAGTATTAACTGCTTAGCTATTGTTAAATTATTCTCATTAATTACAGCCACTGGAACCATCTCCCGTAATCACATAAAACTAAAAATATCAAAATATCTATTTACCAACTAGATATTTACCTAATCGATCTCTATCTGCATCTCTCTAAATAAACCTAATAACGAATCTACACATTAATGCCATTATTTTCTGTGATAGGCACACACCTGCATATCTTTGTTACGTGGAATTTTCTCATGACTTTGCTATCTATTAATAACTACTATTTTTACCATCTGAATTTAAAAATACCATTTACCTTAAAAACTAAAAATAATATAGCAAGAATATAATTTTATGTACTAAAACTACTTTTTATTAAAATTATAAGAATCTTTGAAACTAAATTAAAGATTATTTTGAAATGCTTATTATCTGGAGAACTTGCACTAGCTAGCATTTTAACAGGTACTCATCAGCTAACGTGAATGGCAATAGTCAAATTTATGTCATTAATAATATTACTAATTGAATTAATAGAGCATTTCACCACTGAGTATATGTTTTTAATATTTTCTCATCCCCCTGTACCTTCTCTAGGAATAAATGTACCCACTAAGATACACATTTAAAAAATTTTGACATATCCTCCAAACTATAAAAACTGCTTCTTATCTCCTCTAGTAATACCCTAGTAGAAAAAAATATATATTTTAGAATATATCATTGGCAGAAAAGGCCGATGTAAGGAGACAGAAACAGTGTACTAAATTGTCAGCAAATATGGATTAATAAATATTTGCAATCTAGGGGCCTGGTGGCACAAGGGGTTAAGCATCACACTATGAAGCATCCGTAGTCACTGCAGCACAAGTTCAATCCCTGCCAGGGAGCTGCCCCACATGACACAGCAGACCTTTCCTGTCTTGCCCGTTGCTCCCCTCAGCAGTGCATGTCAGTAGATCTACCTTTTCTGTTCCTCACTGTCTCTGGTGAATCCTCGCACTCCCCACACCTCTGGCCTGTGCCCTGTTTCTTGCATGCATAAATAAATAAATCTTTAAAAAATTTTTTTGTTCAATCTAATTAGTTGCTTCCCCATTTATAATCCTCTTCCTCAGGGAGAACCAAATAGAGAAGGAAGATTTGAGGAAATAGTTACAAAAGACAACAAATGAAAAGTGTACAGTACAAAATAGAGACGTGGGGGTGCAAAGGGAGTCCCCCCAACTACCGTAAAAAACAACACATTCAGGATTGAATTTTTGGAACTTTCATGGACTGGTATAAACTGAGTGCCTTAAGGTTGATGCTAGAGTAGGGTCCTTCATGGAATGACAGAATTGACAAAAAATACTGTTAAATTTCCTTCAAATTATACATAATTCTGTTTTGTGCTCCTAAGTCCAGAAGGTGAGCTCTATACAAAATAATGGCTCCAGTAGGTACATGAAGTAACATGCCGCAAATGTGAGGGGAAACGTGGGTGATATATCTTATCATGAAATTTTCTAGTCCAGTTCCCTCAGCAGGTAGACTGTTCAGACATTTCAAATGTAATTTCTTACTTTCCCTTGATGCATATCATTCCCTGTGTTCGCACTCTAAGAGGCCAAAATGACAATGATATACCTAAGGGGAGGTAATTGAACATCTCATCCCTGTCAGTCTAATATGGGATTTTTGAATTATTTTTTTTCCTGGTGGTCTATTATAATGATATCAGTAACTGTCGATAATCCATTAGCATGTGAGCACTTGAGTTAAAGCCATAATTACCTGTCATTCTCACACTAACATCACACTGGTTAGCATCTTTTTCCGGTGACACTTCCGTCTGGTAAAGGTAGAAAGAAAATAAACTGTAGTCAAAGTGAGACTAGACTGAAATTCATGTCTTAGTATTTGGGATGTTGATACACTAAAGAATTTGAATATGGAAGCATGCTTTTGAAATTTAAAATTTACTTTGCTTTTTTTTTTTTAAAGAATGAATTCAGCTTAAAAGGTACTACAGGTTAATCCTATAACACAGATAAAGATCTCTGCTAAATCAGAATCTCTGACTTCCTGCATACAAGTATTGTGATAAAGTAGTCTGCTAGTTGAAATGAGATAAAATTCACACCAGGAAGTCTAGATAATTCTTTATATGTAATAGGTATTCCAATCATTTCCCTACTTTGTTATGAACTTTTATGTTTAAATTAACAATAAAGTTTGAGTGATATACTTGGGGAAGTACTGGATGTGTAATTAATTGAGTGGGGAATAAGTTTCATGTCCAATTATCAATGTGTCCCAGAAAAATCACCTAATTCTTCTGCATTTCCTCTTGTAGATAATGGGGGAAAATATGTGTATATACACCCTATATATACACATATATGCACATAGATATATATATATATCAATTTCACAATTAAAATTTCAAATAAAATGTTGGAAATCTCCTCCATAATCTAAGGGACTGCTATTAAGCATAGAAACCACAGTAAGGCATAGAAGACCAGTATTTTATGCTCTACCTTGAGAAATATTTGACAATAGAGACTAAAGTCGTTGTCTTTTAGCAAGAAAGTGGTTTTCCCAGTAGAACTGGATGCAAAAGTTTTACATGTTTCCATTTAACATCAAGGGGATACATTAATCCCCTGTCTGCATTACTACAGGAATAAGATATATATTGAAACTCCATAAATGTAAGGTGATCTTAGAGCAGAAAAAAATTTGTGAAATCATGTATGTAAAAGATACAATTTTAGTTAGTAAAAAATGGTGCTAGACAAACCTAGGCATGCATTTTAAATGAACTGGTTAGATTCTTTTAAGTTAAATCCCCTGGATAATTTTAGACAACAGGGAACTGAGCCACCTGCTGAAGATACCTGGAAATATGCAAATCACTCCAGTTTAAATATTCAAGGCAGGACTGAAGCAAGAAAGAATAGGGTCTTTAGAGACATTCAGATCTAGGCCTGGAGTCTAGATCTATAATTCAATAAATGTGTGAACTGGGACAACTAAATGATCACTCTGAGCCAGGCAGGGAAAACAAAGATCACTCCAGCCTGTTTCTTCATTTATAAAATGAGTGTCTAGTTTCATCAAACATACCAGAGCTTATGGGTCTCATCTTTTCATTCTTTCATTCAAAAACAATAGTCATCCCAGCAGAAACTCACATTTTTTGAAAACCTATGCTAAAAATCTGGGACGCTAAGAACGATATAATTTCTCTACCTCTGCCCTAAGATAGCATATGAGTTGAAAAACAGCAAGCAAACAGATGAACTAAATAAAAAACAAATTTTTGGACTGTAAAATCCAAAATGGTCACCAACAGGTGAATGAGGAGAGGGATGGGTAAATAGGAAAAGGGGGACAGTGTTATAGTGAAGGCCAGAGTTGAACTTTTAGCAGTGATCTTAAATGTAGTATGTGCACATTTTGATACTCATTGATGAAATTGACACTATAATGAAAATTGCATCAATAAAAAATGAAATTAAAAAAACATGATCTTTAATTTCAGTTTTCTAATTACAGATGAAACATTGCATCTTTTCAATGTTAAGTTTTAATTTTCAAAAAATCACAATTTATGCTTTCAATTTGAAAAAAATCTACAGAAATAGAATAAAAATTAAATTTCCCCACTCATATGGAGCAAAAATCATTAAAATTTTCAAGAAAATTTCTTCTGTGAAAAATGAGTCATAGCCTAGTGTGCACACATGTATTTTTATTTATATTACTAGTATTGCCTAGTGCATGCTGTTTTGTCCCTTGCTTTATGATATAAAATATTTGGGAAAATAACTTTCTTTATCAGGACATATAATCAGCAATTAATTATTTTTAGACTGTAGTGATCAGCTGTCTTAATTTAGATATTTTAAAATAGTGGAAGCCAAGAAGAATATGTTTTAGTCAAGCAAATAGGACTGGAAACCCTAGTGTTAACCTGGATTTGTTCAGATTGTATGGGTAGAATCTTTTTTTAAGATTGATTGATTGGTTGAATGACTGAATTATTAAAGAACTGGAGTATAGGCCAGAGGTGTGGGGGGTAAGAGGAGTCACCAGAGACAGAGTGGGGAGCAGAACAGGTGAATCTACTGAAACACACTGTTGAGAGTGAGAAATTAGAGGTCTGCTGCGCCATGTGGGTCCCCTCCCTAGTTGGAGATTGAACTCACACTGCAGTGGCTGAAGAAGCTCCAAAAGTACAGCACTCAACCCCTTGTGCCACCAGGCAGGTCCACAGATTGTTTTGATGGGAAGTGAAATACTGTTCCAATAGGTCTACAAATTTTGCTATTTTAATACTTTTGGATCTCTAGTGATGTCATTAGAATATTCCAAATAATCTAATTTTAATAAGTATTTTCTATATTAATATACAATATGAATACACTCATACAAGTTATAAATAATTTTTATAAAGATATCTAATCCACCACTCCTCCTCCTGGTTCTACCCAACAATGTGCAAATAATAACCTATAAGAAGAGTATAAAATTACCCTTCTGAATAAAATGAATTAAAATGAAACTCTTACATAATCTATTTAGTTAATTATGGCAGAGTGAAGGCAAAGTATTATGGAGCTATTTGTCTTAGAAAATCCTATTTATGAAACCCTACTTTTGAATTTTTTCACAAGATTAAAAACACCAATAATCTTTCATCAGTCCTTAGAAGAATGACTAAGAGTAATTCTATTTGTTATTCTTTGTCTCCGTGGCACAGGAGCTACATGAATATAAATATGTGTATATATATGCGTATCTGTATATCTGCACATACATACATACAAATACATACATACACACCTTTTTTCTTTGCTGGAAATAGCATTTGCATATGATGATTAGGTGTCAACAACACCCGGAAAGAAGCAACACATAAAGCTCCTTTCTAAGTAACCAGATGTCCTGCTTCCTGTAATTTCTCACCCAATATTCCATAGGCACACAGTTCAGTTCTGCTCTGCACAGTGAGCTAGGGGTTCATTCAGACAGAGCGACTCAGCCTATTAGAGAGGAGGAACAGAGATCATAGCCAAATCTGTTGCACAAGTGAATCCCTTTAAACTGACTGGTCAAAATTTGCCCTGCTTCTTCTACAAATTTTTAGTCTTAGGTGCAGATTTGTTAACAGCACGGAAGATCTTTCACTTTCTTACTGTGTGTGGTTCGCAGTGTTTTCTAGTAACTATTTTCATTCTGAGTCATTTGCTATAGATCCTTAAATCATGCCAAGCTCTTCCATACCTCTGTTCCTCTACAGCAGGTTATTTATTCTATGCAAATTTCCTTAACCCATCCTTATCATGTCTAAATCTTGTCTCTGTATTTTCCCCAACTAATCACAAAAATTGGCTATCAGTGCAAACGTTATAGTTTTTAATGACCTAATGTTGCGTTATTGTTTATTTCTATTGATAAATACAACACAACTCCTTTGAGTAGCTAACATAACCAGGCACTAGCTAATTTCTGCAAATATGATACCCTCATTCACTTTGTATGTATTGATTACCTACTAGGTGCCAAAACATTTCTTGATTCTGAAGATATAATAGAGAACACAGACATGAAAAAAGGCCAACAGGTACATGAGAAAATACCCAACATACCTCATAATCAGGGAAATGCAAATTAAAACTACATTGAGATACCACCTCATACCAGTAAGAATGGCACATATCAAAAAAAAACAACAAATGTTGGTGAGGATGTGGAGAAAAAGGAACTCTAGTACATTGCTGGTGGGAATGCGAGTTAATCCAAGCTCTGTGAAAAGCTGAATGGAGGTTCCTAAGTCTACTAAAAATAGAGCTACCATATGACCCAATAATACTGCTCCTAGGGATCTACCCAAAGGACACAAAACACTGTTCAAAAGAGTACCTGTGCCCCTATGTTTATTGCAGCACTATTTATAATTGGTAAGACGTGGAAACAACCCAAATCTCCAAAAATAGATGACGGGATCAAGAGATGTGGTACATATACACAATGGAATATAATTCAGCAATGAAAAAAAGATAAACTAGAGACATTTGTAGAAACATGGATGGAGCTAGAAGGAATTATACTCAGTGAAATAACTCAAAAGGCAAGAGGACAATATCGGATGGTTTCACTAATAGGAGGAACAAACAAACAAAAAACAGGGTTCAAGGAAAAGAACAACAATAAAAAACATACAAGAACCAAAAGACAAAGAGAATTCAAAGCCATCGTGAGGGTGGGGGGGCAGCGATTGGGATGAGGGTAGAAAGAGAACAAGGGAATGGGGTGACCATGCACTGGGGAAATGGTGGTGGGATCTCCATGGGGACTACAACTGATATCAAATATGTATAAATAAATTTAATAAAAAAAGAAAAAATAATAGAGAACACAGAAAAGGCCCCTTACTGTTATGAAGTAAAACTTTTCACAGGGAAATTTAATGGTTTATAAGAAAATATAAGATATAAAAGCAGAAAATAATGCATACAGTAAAAAAAGAGCTAAGTGGCCTTTATTTCTACCTTAAAGATATCACATTCTAATGGGAGAAATATATCTATAAATATTAAACTAATTTCAAGAAATATTCATTAGAATACGACTATAATATTATAAAGAAATGCATATTAAAAATATATTGACTAGTTGTACAATAACAGGAGTATGTTTAAGATTAAATTTAAAAAATGTGAAGTAGCTGACTAGGTGGAAATAAGAGGGTGTTCCAGTCAGTGGGACCAATATAAAAAAAGAGCATAAAAATATTACCTAGCATGGAATGAGACACTAAAAGCACAACTGAATTAAGAGAATATTATTCATGAGGTTAGGTGTAGCAAATCTACAATGTATAAAATTTGTGGCAGAGTTGGCTTAGTTTTTATGATTTTTTTTTAACCAGCCCTAAAATGAATATCTAAGTTATTGAACATCTAACCTTGGGATTTAAAAACTTTTCTTTGCTATTTTCTATTTATAAACCCTCAACTCACCTTGAAGAATGTTGATTTTTGAACATACAACACTGTAGCTCAGGAACTTCACTTTAGAATTTCTCTTGATACAAGAAATTAATCACATACTTGTTGCTATCTAGGTATATACAAACATATAAACAAATCTAAATAAGCCATACTTCCCTATCTCTATCTCTGAAGCTAGACTGAATGCAGCTATCATTTAGAATGCTTAAAATGCATATCGTTCATTGTTCACTCCAACCTTATGTATCATTATTCAAATTTAACTAATGAGGAAACAGGCACAGTCATGATTACAGGAATTAGAGCTACTGTTTATTGAATAATTAGTATGTATCATCCTCCTTTCCAAGTACTTCATAAATATTATCTCATTTAACACATATCATAATCACATCAGCTAAATATTATTTTTTAAAGATTTTATGTATTTTTGCAAAGAACTGGGGTGCAGGGCAGAGATGAAGCATAGTGAGAGGATTCACCAGAGACAGAGTGGGGAGCAGATCAGGCAGACTGACTGAAATACACTGCTGAGGGGAGCAGCGGGCGAGGCAGGAGAGGTCTGCTGCGCCATGTGGGTCCCCTCCCTGGTCAGGGATTGAACTCAGGCCTTCATGCAGGTAGTACTGAGATTTCATCCCTAGGCCACCAGGAAGCCCTAGGGGCATTATTTTTATTTAGTTTATGAATGAGTGTGCTGAACACAAAACTGTCCCAAGGATGTAGAGTTAGCAAACAGTAGGGTACAGAGTCAAACCCAAGATACATAAACGGCTCCAAGAGTCATTCCTTTTTTTGCATAACCTGATACGTTCCTGAGCTTGGGAGAAGAAAAAAAATGGGAACACAATTGCATTTGTCTTCATATTAGTGCTAGATTTTATGTATATAAAGGGTCAGGGAATTCCTGCAGCATTCATGAGCAACAGAGCCCAGTCTTTGACGTCAGCCATAGAAAGTGCCAAAAGCTAACTGGCCCACACTGGACAGCTTCAGTTTCATAGACTTACCGTTTTCTTGGAATAATATCTGATTTTTGCTGTCATGACCTATTGGTATCTAAGAGATGCTGTCCTCTGAAATTCTATTTCTCTCTTTACCCGCAAGTCCTCCTATCCCCTTTCTATACTTTCATATCTCTGACATAAATCATCTGATTCAGAGAGCAGAAATATAGGAGATTAGAAAATGAAATTAAAATGTATCCAAGGACAGAAGATAACAGAGAAAAATAATGACAAAGACAGTTTTATTTGGCTTCTGTTTTGTGCTAACCCAGGAATAACTCTTGATCTAGTTTCTGTTGTCCTCCACATGATACATGAGTTTTCCTGAGAAAAAAACATGAAGCAAATCCTTTTTGGACCAAAGCCAGTAAAAAGGAGACTGAATTCTCTATTTACATCCACAATTATAATTAGAGCTAGTGGACTTTCTAATTAAACCAAGTGTAGCTGTTACCAAAGATGATCTTATATTTAATTATTATTTGTCTTCCTTCAGTCCATTTTATTATGTTCACTTACATCATATGAGACTTAACTTGAATTTACCATTCTACCACTTACTCTTCTACTCTTTTTTCATATATTTATCTTTTTAAAAAAGAGTTGCAAGCCAGAGATGTGGTGGGGAAGCTGTGTGTGAGAGGATTCACCAGAAACTGAGTGGGGAGCAGAACAGGCGGATGGACTGAAACACACTGCTGAGGGGAGCAGCGGGTAAGATAGGAGAGGTCTGCTGCACCATGTGGGTCCCCTCCCTGGCTGGCAGCAAGGATCGAACTCGTGCTGCAGTGGCTGCGGTCTGCTTCATAGTGCATTGCTTAACCCACTGTGCCATCAGGGAGGGTCCCAGCTTGGCAATTTGGAGTGGTGGGTGAGGAAGTCGATGCTACTAAAAGTCATTCCTGATATGTAGACACCCAACCCAACCACCTGGGTCACTTCTCAGTGCCAGGACAGCCACAGGTGGTACTGGCATTGTGTGCAATCTTTCTAAATGCTTCCTCGTCTGCCATCGCCTGCGTTTATTCTTGGTGTGAGGGGCCTTCCCCTCTGGCTATGATCATTTGCTTCCGGACATGCTGTTTTTCTACTTTTCAAGTACACCAACATTACTACACTTGCATAAAATGAATAATCAGCACTTTGAGGAGCCATTTTTTGCTCCTAAAATGAGTTTATTACGGGTTTATTTTTCATTGCCTATCAAACAGATGTTGCCTGCTCTCAGAGGGATTTTCTGTGCTTCCCAGTCACTCTCTCTGGGTGGATTGCCAGATGCTCCGCGCTCTGTGGAGCTGCTCATGAATGCCAGGGAGGTGAGTGGATCTGCCTCAGCAATAGGAAAGGAAATCAATGTGTTACTGAGCATGGTGGGACAGGGGGTGGCTGTTGCTTCAAAATGGAAAAATGCAAACAAGTACAGAACAGATGCAGACAAGTTCCAACTGCTGTGGAAGCAGCTTGAAGCAGTAGAAAGAGCATCAGATTTGGAACTAGACCGACCTGGGTTAAAATCCCAAATGTGCCACTTCAGTCTCTGTGAGTTCAATTCTTTGCATTCTCTTTAAAAATAAAGATTTTTAACACTCAAATGACAGAGCTTGTATATGAAGTAAATATAGTTGCAGTGTATAGAGATTATCAAGAAGCATTAGCTGATCCACCCTTAAACAATATTAGCCTGGATGATGGGACTGAGGTATTTTTAAAACACCCAACTTGTTAACAATGTTCTATATATCTGCAAGTAGGACTGTCTGTCTATGTCTGTATATATGCATGCATGCATGTATGTATCTTTATCTATCTATCTATCTATCTATCTATCTATCTATCTATCTATCTATCTCCTATAAATCAAATTGCCTTATTTTAAATGGCTACAATGTATGCATTCCCAAAATGATTAATACTTAAGTTACCTCAATTTTTGAATTTGTGTGAATACAGGGAATTCTTTCACACACACACACACACACACATACAGGCATACACAGACACACCAGGCACTACAACATTCTGATAATTACTTTAGGAGAAATGTCTAAAACTGAAGCTGCTGAGTCCAAAGTTTACACATTACACTTCATGTCATATTAGCCAATACAATATATCAAATTACAGAATAGAGAGGAGAAAAAATTAAAGTCAGTAATCTCAGTATCACTAAAGTCATCCGCCTTCCATTATTTATTTGACACAGTAATACCCACATGTATACACACACATATCCTGCATTCTGATAATACTGTTGTTGCTACTCTGAATTCTATACACATTATAAAAACTTCAAGGTATGCATGAGTCTTTCTTAAGGTAGTGACTGTCCTTGGGGTTGCTAATGGCCAGAGCTTCCTCCCTAAGAATCAGGGGGACCAGCGTAAACTGGGTTGAGCGGAACGTTAAAGAAATTAAAAGACTAGAGTGAAGAAGTCTAACACACCATTTTCAACTTTTACACTAGCCATATTCTGCTGGAAATCTGCTCTTCCGCCCAAGGAGCTGACTTGATTATCACTGAGGCGTCAACTCATTCTTTGATCAAAGAAACACTGCAGTCCAGCAATACCCCACGGGAGAAAGAAGTTTCACTGTGGAGCAAAGGTTTAAAATCCCCTATGAAAAAAGAGATTAAGCCACTGTATTTAGGGATGTTCATCTAATTTTTATGTGGATGAACATAAAAAAAATGGAAGTATTAAGAATAATAAGTCAATAAGCAAGCCACTCCACAAAGGAATGAGCCCCTCCCAAAGAGAAGATTCTATCAGTGCAGTTTCTGCACTGGCTCCAGACCGTTGTTCTTCTGCCCACCTATGACTATGCAGGTGCTTCTCTTCACCAGTTCTCTCCCCTGCAGGGCAGTAGCCTTCCTGCCTGCCCATGACCAGCACCATGCTGGGGCTTCCCTTCACTGACCTCCCTAAGTGAAGGCAGTGCCCCTCAAGGCCACCTGCCTACAACCACACAGGCCTCTCTCAGCAAACCCATCCCTTTCAGGGCAGCTCTTCCTGCCCGCTTATGTCTATGCAAGTGCCCTTCACTCTTCTGTCCCTTTCCCTAATAATCCTGCTCTTTAAAATAACTAACGTCTCTTCCTTGTGGAGAAATTCGCCTGGGAACTCGCCGCGTGCTGCTGAAAAAGGGGGCTGTGGTGAGACCTTCCCGAGAGTGAACCTAAGAACCCCACTTTCCAAACCTACTGACTCCAAAAATGACATCAGTAAGTGTTCACAATTATGAAACTGGAGGTAAAGTTCTTGAAGGACTCAATAGAAGTTAAAACATTATTCTGTGGACCCCGCTGGTGAAGCAGTGGGTTAAGTGCTTCACTGTGAAGTATCCACGGCACAGCAATGCAAGTTCAATTCCCTGCCTGGACCCACATGGCACAGCAGACCTCTCCTGCCTGGCCCGCTGCTCCCCTCAGCAGTGTGTTTTAATCGATCTGCCTGTTCTGCTCCCCACTCTTTCTCTGGTGAATCCTCTCACCTCTCACAACTCTGGCCTGTACCCCAGCTCTTGTATGCATAAATAAATAAATATTTAAAACAAACAACAACAACAAAACATTGCTCTGTTCATGCTCTATAACAATGAAAGCATTTATGGAACAAATATGCACTGACATCATGCACTCCTGGAACACATTTTATGTGCATTGGCTTTGAATGGAGTAACTTCAACAAAAGGTCGCATCTAAGTTTCAAATTTTCTTTTGGTTTAGAGATCCTGTCAGTTTTTGAGGGAGGCCAACACTTTCTTTTGGCACTCACATATTGTTGCAAATGAATTCAGAGTACAGTAAATATGGTGTGTGGATACAGCAGAGAAAAAAAATGAGTAAGTGCTCTTGTCTCCTCTAGGTATACATAGACTTGAAATTTTACTAAACAGTAAAAATCACAACATTAACAAAAACACAGAATTTCCCCCTCACTAGCTTCCTGGTACCACATTAAGTAAAAGTGCTAACATCTGTTTTCCATGTAGGTAGCTACCAGTTCCCATGTAGGGCAATTGGATCCCCACCAGGTAAACAATTCAGCTGCCTGGTATCTCTTTTTAAGTGCATCTTTATTCAAATTTTGATGATATGTCAAAGTAAATTTTTCTTACTTTCTATTCTTTAGGATTTATTACATTTCTTTTCTTTTTTTGAGGATCTGGGATGGAATAACAAGTACATATTATTTTTTCCCAAGATAGTTTTTCATTGATTCTTTATATGTAGAACAAAGCTTAAATTTTTCAGGTCAACAGAAATCCAGAATATATGCTTGACTTACTCTAATCTATAATATAATTTATAATGTAATTATAAATGACAACAATGTAATTATAAATGACAAGTTATGCCACACGTACATAATTTTATTGAAAATGGACGCATAATACTGTGTTTACTTCAGAATTTAATGAACATATAGTGTCCATAGGTTAATATTATCCCATACACAAATATTTTGTCTGTTACACCGCTGATTTCCCCCTGTGCTTTCTTATCTCATCTTACTCCCTTTTCAATATACTCACCAGTACTTTCATAATGTTTCTCAGTATTATCCATTCTTTCAGAAGATAGTTTATCAAATATTTGTTTTAAGGAATTCAGATAAGCAACTCTTAACCGGCACACAAGGCTCTATTTGACAGTGTGTCACCCAATAGGAGAGTTTTCCATGTGTTTTCTTAGTTCCATCTCACTGCCCTTGTTTGGGTCACCATTATCTCTAGCCTGAGGTCCCTACAGCAGGACAGAGATGTGCTAATTTTACCGTCTGAAGCAATTGGACTGCTGATTCTAGGGGTTTTGAAATTTCTTCCAAAGGAGAGAAATGTTCTTTCAGGGAGTTTGAATTTTAGAGAGTGAATCCAGAAAGTTGGAGGACTTGGCATTATCTAAGAAATTACAATTATAAAGTATTCAAATTGGCTTTCTCATTTCTAGTCTCAATTGCCCTCCCACAAGGTACACAATGGCTAAATTAAATTCCATGAAGCATGACTTTTGGTTCTCAATGGAATAACTTGGCTACAGGATAAACTGCAGCCCTAAGGCTCACTCTAAAGCTATTCATTATGTAAAGTTCTTCTGACCTTATCTCCCTTTTCTAAATATTATATGCAGTTAGAAAACTTGGCTAAATGATTTTCTACGACCATATGCAAAGTGATTTTCACTCGTCGATATTTGATTTTTTTTATGACAATGATCAGTTTATCCATTATGTATTTTTAAGTTCTCCCTTATTTTTGTACTTGATGGAAAACTGTGACCATGGTGTCATCCTTCATCTTTATGATCACATGCCTAACTGGAATAAGGAGGATGAAGAATGAACTAATATTGTCTATAAATTAGGTTCTATGGTTTGCACCATTTTAAGCCTCAAAATACTCATGCCATGGATTGGTGCAGGCCATGCTACCCATGTTGTCTGACGATGGTCCGGGTATGAGGGACACTCCTGAGATATCAACATGCTCCACAAGCTGGCCCCTGGCGGATTGCCATTGTTTTGGCAGCCATTACAGTTACCATTCTGTAGAAGGCATGATTAAGTGCTAACTGGAAATTCACCCACAGGGGGTGGTGGTGAAATTGGCTTTCCTGCTAAACAAAATAATTGGTTGCTATGCATTTTGATGATGAATTACTGATTGGCAAATAACATAACACAAAATTCTATAAAACCTATGATATCATAAGACCACCGATGCCAAAAAATTAAACAGTAGGAGTTGTGATCGAAGTGTGGTTGTTTATTAATAATAATGCAAAAGTTAGTTATTAAATAGTTTCCCAGACCTAAACATCTATTAAGGGAAACTAGTCCTGGGAATCAAGGAATGATCTATGTGGCTTGGCCCAATATGAAAGGCTCTGCGTTTCCTTGGCGATGAATAAGTCGTATAAGTCCCTCTTACCCTTCTCCCCTTTTCCCTGCTACTGTTTTACTTAAAACATAATAATATATAGAAAAACTCCCTAGTAACAAAAAACATTACTAATCAGTTTTAGGTTCAGGATATAGTGAGGTTGCTGGCTTCTTTTAAAGATTAAAATAGGACTTAGATTTGATTTAAGCTTAACTTTAGTATTCCCCTTTTATTGGGGGGGGGGGTCTGTAGTTCTTTAGGTACTGACTTTAGTTTGACCCTAGACCTTGTGGTTAGTACTTCATCTTATACTCAAAGTAAAAATAAAATCATTAGTTGTGATTACACAAAGTTGCTATGCCTACCTTGACATTGATGAATAAAATGAATAAACATAGAAAATAGGATACTAATAGAAACATGATTGCTTTATACATAGGCTTTACTTAGAAATTGTATAGGTCATAAATCTTAGCTAAAAGTCATAAGACCCCAAGCTGTTCTTAAAAAAAAATGTAATGACTGTTACTTTTCTGCTCTATGCCGATGTTGATGTAATCCTACTGCTTGCTTGTAATGTATAAAGACCTGCTGAAGCTCTCAGTACGATGACATTTGCACCCAGATCAAGTGTCAATTTGTCTCTTCAAATTTATCATTTGCCAACACTATCTCCTCCTGTGGGAACCTGGCCTTAGTTGGAGCTGGTCTCCGGCAATGGATGATTCATATATTATCTCCATTTTGTTGGATGGTATGGAAGTTTTAAGTGTTCAGTGAACTCAGAAACTGATCACATTTGCTTGAATTCATGTCTTTAACAATAGCCATAGTGGGGCCTCCCTGGTGGTGCAGTGGGTTAAGCAACGCACTATGAAGCCAACACAGCCACTGCCGCACAAGTTCGATCCCTGCCTCCAGCCAGGGAGGTGACCCACATGGTGTGGCAGACCTCTCCTGCTGTGCCCACTGCTTCCCTCAGCAGTGTGTTTCAGTCAGTCTGCCTGTTCTGCTCCCCGCTCTGTCTGTGATGAATCCTCTCACCCCCCACACCTCTGGCCTGTACCCCAGTGCTTGTATGCATAAATAAATAAATCTTAAAAAAAAAAACAACAGCCATAGTTCCAGTCACAATGGCTTGACTCAACTATGGCAAGTGCTCGACTAAATTATCTTTGCTTAAAAAAAAGCATAAGATTAAAATCTCAGTATTCTGCATATTTCTTCTCAACTATATCATGAGTAAAATTTCAAGTGTACACATTTACCCAATATATATGAAATCTGAAGGCGGCGAAAGAGATTACTTTCAGCATTTCATCATTTACATTAAAAGAACTTTCTCTACCACTGAGCCAACTTGGTTGTAGAAGGCAAAGGCAAATAATAAGATCAGACTTTTGCTAGAGTGGGGCTGCTTTCCTAATTGCAAATGTAAATGTTGCCAGGTGTTCAGCATCCTTGTTCTAATAAATAAATAATTAGAAAACATGATTAATATGAAGCCTCACTGCCTAGCTGTGCAGAGTGTTCTTGGAGAGCAATGTGGGGAATTGATTGGGAGAGCAGAACGTGTGCTTAATGGGAAGTTTCCAAGTGATCCTGGCAGAAAAGCATCACGTGCCTGTGCAGAGCAAGAGTATGCCATTTGGGGCCAGAACAGAATTATGAGTCTGGGACAGGGAAAATAAGGAGCCCCTGTGTCTACTTCAGGTGTGAGTTGAAAGAAGCAGCACCTGAAATCAGTAGTTTGATCTAGTTTGTTGGGGCCTGAGTCAAACCGGATTTGGTACCAACCTATCACAGCCAAGATATGCAGAATTTGGCAATTAGCTAGCTTCTCTTATCTTCTATTTCCTCAGTTTTCTAATGACTATAATAACACCTGTCTCAGTTGTACGCATTGAATGAAATGAGATTGTGAATATGCAAATGGTTAGATGAGAAGAAGCCTGTCCTTAATAGAAGTCATTTAGCCCTTATTTTCTTTATCTGCAAAATGGAAATGGAATGCAGAAAACAATATATATTTCCCTGTTGAAAAAAATAAATGTCAGCACACTAAGCTTTAAAAAAATTTCCCTCAAGGGACCTGACCGTTGGCACAAGGGGGTAAGCACTACACTACGAAGCATCCTCAGCCACTACTGTGCGAGGTCGATCCCCAGGTAGGGAGCTGACCGACATGACACAGCAGACCTTTCCTGTCTCCCCTGCTGCTCCCCTCAGCAGTGTATTTCAGTAGATCTGCCTGTTTGCTCCCCACTCTGTCTCTGGTGAATCATCTAACTGCACCCCTCCCCCCACCCCATGCCTCTTGTCTGTACCCCAGGTCTTTTATGCATAAATAAAATCTTAAAAAAATTAAAAATTCCTTCAATAATGAAATCTACACAATTATAACCAAGTAAGCCACAAACGTACTTGACCACAAGAACTTTAATTGTTATTTCTCTAAATAGATTTTGGGAAATATTGTCCTATTTTAGGGGAGGATGTGATGAATAAGATACTTTCCTGTAAATAAATAGCTATGACATTATACAGCACATAATAGGACCATTTTTTTCCCCTTTCTCCAATTAAAATGTGGGAAAGAAATCAAGATCCTTAGGAAAACAAAGAAACTACCAGTACAAAATTCAGCCAGCTCCCATTGGGCTTGATGATAACTTGTTGCATTTAAAATCCTACCTTTAGGGCCCCTGTTTTTGTGTTTGATTGTCACTTCCTGTGGGAGTAAGAATCAATTTTAAAATCAGGCCCCTCAAACTGACTAGGGGTTTTATCCCATCTGTAATGTGGAAGATGGCTTTAAAAAAAAAAAAAAAAAAGAAAAAGTGGGCCTCTCTGGTGGCGCTGCTGGTTGAGTGCCGCACTGTGAAGCATCTGCTGCACAGCAACCCCAGTTCGATCCCTGGCCAGGGAGGGGACACACATGGCTCAGCAGACCTCTCCTGTCTCGCCTGCTGCTGCCCTCAGCAGTGTGTTTCAGTCAGTCTGTCTGTTCTGTTCCCCACTCTTTCTCTGGTGGATCCTCTCACCTCCCTGGACTCTGGCCTATACTCCCAGCTCTTATATGCATAAATAATAAAGTCTTTAAAAAATAAAAGTGCCCAAATAATTTTCCCCATCCCTAACTATCTCACCCATCCCACATGTCCCTGTTGAGACACAAGGGGTGTGAACGGTCTGATCCTTCAGACCAGAAGAATTACTCCTCTAACCAAATGCATTACAACAAATAACGAGTCTTGTTATTTCAAATCACCCAGTTTTGGGGTAATTTTATTATATTGCAATAGATAACTAATGAAAGAAAAAACATGAATCCTAGGAAAGTTACTGGTTTATGACATCAAACATTTTCAGATTGAAATAGGTCAGGGTTTTACTGCATAATCACTGTATGTTCAATATTCTGTAACCAGACTCTCCCTTATTTAATTTAGTTATCATGAGGCTATTTTCAAACAACAGCTTAACTTGTATTTCCTCATGAGACCTCATTCCTATAACCAGAAGATATTCTTTGTTGGCTTCTTGTTACCAGGAGAAACACATCCCTTTCCTTCTAACAAATATCGTTATGTTTTGTCCCCATTCAGGATTTCTGTTGGGTTGGTTACTTGATTTAAATTGAAAGAATATATGTTATATAAACCATAAGGTATATAATAATAATTATATATGTATATAAGATTGTATTATTTATTGTTATACACACTATATAAATTATATACAGAAATTTTAAACCCTAGAAAAAATGTGATGCTCTAATGCTATACTCTACAGGAGTTTCTCATTCTCACACTTGTTTACAGTCAACTTCAAGCAACTTTTTTTTTTTAAAGATTTCATTTATGTTTGCATACAAGAACTGGGTACAGCCCTAGGCAGGGTGAGAGGATTAACCAGAGACAGAGTGGGGAGCAGAACAGGCCGATCCACTGAAGTACACTGCTAAGGGGAGCAACAGGCAAGGCAGGAGAGGTCTGCCAAGCCATGTGAACTCCCATCCTGGCCGGCGATCTAACTTGCCCACTCCAGTGGCTGTGGAAAGCCCACAGTGTGGCATTCAGCCCCTTGTATAACCAGGGAGGCCCAACTTATGGCAACTTTTTAAGTTAAAATTTGGATGTTCCTGACAGTTTATTGGCTTCATCAGCTTCCGCTCCAAGTAAGATCTCCCCATGCTTGTGTCGATTTGCTTGTCTCTCCAGATTTCCTGATAGTGATTTGTCCTGCAATCTCAACTGCCTGATGAGTTAGTTCACTCAGTGTTTATGTTGTTTAAGTACGTGATAAATAATTTCCAAGACAGTTTTCATGGAGCTCAAACCAGAAGCCTTGTCTAGCTTTGAAACATAGTTTTACTGTATATTAAGAAAACAGATTGATTTTCTAAAATTTGTAAGCCTACTGAATTTATCTCCCACTTCTTCTCCACTGATTTTTGTTAATGAATAGTTATTAATTTTATGGGGATTCCTTTGTATTAGGTGACTTGTTTTTCTCTTACTGCTATCAAGATTTTCTCTTTATCACATTAATGATTGAATATGTCTCTCCTGTAGGTATCTCTGAGTTTAATGTGTCTTGATTCTGCTGAGCTTTTAAACATGTAGATTAACTTTTAAATCAAATATATGAAGTATCTCAAAAATATCCTTCTGAATACTTCTGCTGCTACTTTCTTTTCTCTCCCTGTAATACTCCCATTACCTGCATCTTCAGTCACTTAATGATGTCCACAATTTCTGAGACTGATCAGTTTTCTTTTTTCCTCTGTATTATTTTCTTGTTCCTGATAGTAGTTTGAATTTTCTTTCCAGAATTTTAGGTCTGTTGCAAAGTTTTTAATTAAAAAGCTTCCAAATTTCCTGAGATAGCTGAATGTAAATGACATCTAAGAAAACCCTAATTTGGGGGTTTATTTCTTTAGGTATCTTGACAAGTTGTGGGTGCTCCATGAAACATGGTGTTCCAAACAGAGCTGCTGTTGCTACTGCTGCTACCACCACTGCTGCTACCACCAGGACTACCACCACCACCTGGGAGTAGTCGTATAGTAGCACAGCGGCAGTAGCAGTAACAGACCGGGTTCATGATGGGGCATGCTTTCAGTGCATGGACAGCTGTTTACCACTCAACCTTCACCTTTATCTCCTGCTTTTTATGAGCCTAGAGTTAACCAGAGGGTATATGTTTCTGGTTTTCTCAGGTCTTCTCTAAGCATGTCATTGACTTGGACATGAACATTGCCTTCTAAATGGAGATCTAGAGAAGGTAAGATTATTCAGGTACAAAATGAATGAGCCAAGGGACCTCCTTAGTGGTGCAAAGGGTTAAGTCACAGTACTATGAAGCATCCACAGCCACTGCAGCAAGAGTTCAATCCCTGGCCAGGGAGGTGACCCACACACGGTGTAGCAGACCTCCCCTGTCTCACCTGCTGCTCCCCTCAGCAGTGTATTTCAGTACATCTGCCTGTTCTGGTCCCCACTCTGTCTCTGGTGAGTCCTCTCACCCTCCATATATGACCTGTTCCCCAGTTCTTGTATGCATATAATAGTTATAAAAACAAAATGAATGAGCCAAGATTTAACTACAAACATTGTGACTGAAGAATGTAAATTTATAAATATAATCCAGAAGATAAGCATATTAATTTTCAAACATACTTATCTTGTTTAAATCAAAGCAAGGAATTAATAAGTTGCCAAAACCTGGAGATAATTTTCACTTCCTAATGTTCTGTGTGGGTGGAAAATCCACTCAAAAACCCAAATATAGTACTTTCTAAAGTATTCAGATTTTTTGAGTATTGAGAGAAGAATGGCAGTAAAAGTTTGAGCCAACAAATTTGAAATGCTTATATGCCCCTATCTCTTGGTCTCATAATCATCAAATTTGTTTTTAATTATTTTTCTTTTTTCTATTTAAAAAGATTAGAACTTGTAGCTTCTTGTTTTGTTGCTCAGTTTATGAAAGAGCCATTTTCTGATCTCTGGAGCCTTAGGAGAAAATCCCCTATTAAGTCGATGGCTGGGTTCAGTGTCTGGTTTTGACACCAGATACCTGTTGTGATTGATACCTGTAAGTGCAGAAGTTGCTGCATTTACTGTATATGAAAGGTGCCAGGAATTCTGAGCAATGTCATCAGCTTTTTCACAAGTTCATAACACTTGGAGAGTGGATACTAGATACTACGTTATACACACGCACACAAAATTTTGAGTTCTGTAATAACCTGAGAAATGCAGGACTCAACCTGATCATTGTTCTACCAGTCATATTGATGATTGTATTGCTGTAATGAACAAAATACAAAATGTCAAATTAGCATAGAATTTTGGTATTAAGTCCTTTCCCTGCCATTTAAAATGTTATATTCTTGGAATAAAGGTGTTGATGAGGCTTCCCTGGTGGTGCAAGGGGTTAAGCTCCACACTATAAAGCATCCACAAACACTGAAGTAAGAGTCCTATCCCAGCCAGGGAGGACCCACATGGAGCAGCAGACCTCTCCTGTCTTCCCCGCTGTTCCCCTCAGTAGTGTATTTCACTTGATCTGCCTGTTCTGCTCCCCACTCTGTCTCTGGTGAATCTTCTCACCCCTTGCACCTCTTGTCTGTACCCTAGTTCTTGTATGCATAAATAAATGAATCTTTAAAAAAAAATAAAGATGGTGATGATGAGGTGTATATGCTAATAGCAATAATGTTAATGGGAAAATAATAGTAGCTGTTGACACAGCTACTATCTTATTAGGCACACTATCTTGGAGTATGTATTTTAAGATCAATAAATCATTAATTTAGTATTAATATACCCTTTTATGCACAAGAAAACTATCTCCAAGAACTCCTTTATCAGACTTGCAGCTCGCAAATATTTATCATGGTCTGGAAAACAAGAGTTAGATAGTCTTGCTCTACTATGCTAGGTCACTCCCTACAGTTTTGTTATATTCTCCTATCTCCTGGGGATAATCCCATGTTATTCTCTCTGCTTGTTAAGCTCTTCCTCCATTTCCTTTCACCTTCTATTCCCATCAGCAATATAAACACTACCTCTAATAGGTATTTCAAGTACTATAGAACTGGGTTACCTGTTCCATTTACCTGTTAACTTTTCTAGGCTTGCCTACAAAATATAAATTCCTTAAAAGCATAGGTTATGACACCACCATAAATCCAGTGTATAACAAGTGGTGACCTACATGGACTTGGCAATTCCATTATCACTGTGGATTTACAATGGCAGCTGTTACAGAATAAACCTTGCTATAAACCAAGTGGTTGACACAGTCATCTCTAATTTAACTCTGTGAGGGAGGTGTAGTTTAAAAATACTTTATTACTATTACTTTCCTTATTAATATTATACTATTATTATTGGTACTAAATAAGTAAGTAGAAGCTCAGAGAGTTTAAGTGCCTAGTTCTCACAGTGCTTACAACTGAAAAAGTTAGATGAATTTTGTGACTATCACTTTGTCCCCTATTAAAGCAGCTTTGTGTCAAATGATTAAGCCATGATGCTCCTTAATTTTATGTTGCTGTTGTTGCCATTTGTCATTTTTTAGCTCTATGGTGGTTTTTATTAGGAGAAAAAAAGAGAATCTCTACTATCAAAAGAGGCTTTGTGAAAGCAGTCTAATCTTTCATCTCTCCTGGAGTCTCCTATATTTGCATAATTGTTTTGATTCTTTGTTTTCTATTGAATCTTGCTCTCACTCTTCCTAAAGTTCAAGAACAGGGGCAGATGCCCAAATGCACACTCCACTCAGGAGTGGCCCGTGGCCACCTTATTTCTCTGTAGCTTTTGTCGTGCTCATCTGTTCAGGAAGCCCGGCTTTACAAGGGCTCATTTGCTGGTTAATTGCATTCTCAGATCCTCTAAGAAGCTGGCACACCTGCTCTCCACTTCACTGTCTCTTTTGATCTCTCTAGAAATATCCAACTTTGATTATGTGAAAATCTTCTGTTACTGTAATACGTGCCTGGAAAGCAACTGAAAACCTCTGTTGTGACTGTTTTGACCTGAAAGTGGGGCTATTTTAGGCCTCGTGTATAGTGACAAGAAGAAAAACAGGGCTTTTGTCTCTGTATGTGATTCAGTTCAGAAGAAAGTGATTCACTTGATATTTGGCAGATGTTAAATAGATGAGAGTCACACAGTTAATACACCTTGAACACAATTTGTTAGTACTATTATTGAATTTATTTCAGAAAATGAAGTAACAGTAATTAATAACAGATTATCTATTTCCTGACTTCTTGTAACTTTTATATACATTTCTCCAATGATATTAATTCACCTTTGTGTTCTAACTATTCATGCTCCTGTCCTCTCACCATTTGCTTATCCCCCCACAAGCTTGGCTAGGCAAGTGTTCATTTTAGGGAAAATCCTGTATTCTTTTTTTTTTTTTTTTTTTTATCATTTCATGCACCTTCTACCCCTCCAATTACAGAGCCTGGAACAAAATGGAATCTCAGTAACTGAGGAACAAATGAAGAACTATGCATTTAGAAAGGATTAGGCATATACACATTTCATTCACTTGTTATTTCAACATAACATCTTCAGTATTTATTATGCAGAAGCACTGAGCTTAATAGCTAAAAATAGAGGTTTAGAATGATGAAATAAAAAGTCACTAAGACTTAAAAAGCCTGTACATTGGCATTACTTGAATTCTTCATTATTTATTTATATTCAGTTGTAGAAACAATGTTTCCACACATAATGTCTATTACCTTACAAATTACAATCTTTCAGTGGTAACCACTAGAACTGGTCGACTTTTCTGTGAGGAACATTATAATACTTGGCAATTATCCAAAGAAAGGTATCTTTTTCTTATAAGGTAAATCAGAGATGCGTTAACATCTGTGGAACTAAGAGAAAGTAAATGTTTGTGCGTTATTCTGAAAATATACCGTAACTTTTCTAACTTTCATTTTTCCCCCCTTCTTTTAGAAAACAGGGCCCAATGTATTCATCAAATTACAACATCCAAGAACTTAAAGGACTATGAGAAAGCAATGACTCCAATTCCTCTCTGATACCTGAATCCATGCCATACTTATATTTGGGTACTATAATGACAGACTCCCTTGTGATTCAGCTCCTACCTGTGCACACTATCAAAAAAACTTTGGTTTCTATTCTGTTGTTTCTACCCTTTATAACAACATATGAAGGAGAGATGGCTATTTTTATTTATTTATTTATTTTAAATGTATTTTTTGAGATGGCTATTTTATAAAATGTTGATTTCATGGTCAAGCTCTGAGCTACAAGATTATATTTTTAGCCTAACTCACTTATGCTAAATTTCATTCAAGTTCTTTTAAAAAGAACATTTGGGGGGACTGGTAACAAAAATTATCTGGCTGGTGAAGAAAACTTATTTTATTCCGGTCCTCTATAGTTTACTGAAATAACTTAAATATCAATGGGTCATTTCTAATTTCAGAATAACATATTTCTTACAAGGTGACTATCCAAAGGCCATTAGGGAATAGTTATTTCTTTAACATTAAGTCTTATTTCCAACCCAGAGGTAATGCATCTTATTTCCCTTCTGGAACATGGATCCTCTCGTTCTTTCAGAGTCTCTAATTAGGCCATCTGTTTCAAAATTAGTCAACCATTGGGAATGGATCTTGTTTTGTTTGTGTTTGCTTGTCTGTTTGTTGTTTTATTTTTACCAATGACATTTTAAATATGGTTTCTTGCTTGTGCAAATTGAGATCATTTACTTCTCTTTCAAATGAAGAGAAAGATGCTATTCAATTACTATTCTCTAAAGCCATCAAGTAAAAAGAAATACAAATCTTCCTCATTTTTCATTCAAAGCTAAACTCTTTGTAAAATTATTGAGGATATTATATGGGAAAGAGAAGAAAGGGCATTAGAAAACTTACACATACCATCAAGTAGGAATTTTGACAGAATATAGTAAAGCTTACTAATTTTTGACTTAAAGTTTTACTTGTTTATAAGTAATATGACCTTTACTATATCTAAATGACAGAGAAGAGATGTTATTTTATAAAGAATTTTATATTTTTAATATTCCATGTATAACTGAAAGAGTTTGAGATTAGTATTCGTGAAGTTTGAGTGTTATGCTGCTCCATAATAATAGTCTGAACTATTAACCCTCAGTTTCTCTATAAAGAGGGTTAATGTTGGGTCTCCCCAGTGCCATAGGGGTTAAATCTCAGCACTGTTACAGCTATGGCCTGAGTTCAATCCCCTGCCAGGGAGCTAACCCATATATGGCACAGCAGAATTTCCTGTCTCACCCCCTGCTCCCCTCAGCAGTGTATTTCAGTAGATCTACCTGTCCTGCTCCCCCATCTGTCTCTGGTGAATCCTCTCACCCCTGCACCTCTGCCCAACACCTCAATTCTTCTACACATTAAATAAGTCTTTAAAAAATAAGGAGGGTTAATGTTTACCTTTTTGTTTTGTTTTACTTAATGTGCCTTACAATATTAACCCTTATAAAAGGGTTATTTTAGGAATTATATGAAACTCAGTTAAATAAAACACAACTTTTCAAGAATGGAATTTTATCAGTTAAAAATTAGTACAGTAACTCAAATTTCTTTCTTTTGTTTGCAAGAGAAAGCAACCTATAGATATGCACTGAAAATTCTTTTTCTTTTCTTTTTTTTTTACATCCTTGATTGTTTTTCATATTATAGGATTTCTCCCCCAGATGTGGTCACTGCATTTTCCTACCACCAGAGCGTGCATAATCCTCCACCATAATCCATTGTGCTTATTATCCTCTGTCCACGTTTCTGCACCATCTCTTTCCCTTCCTGGAGCCCGTAGATTAATTATAAAAAAAAGCATAACATTAATGACACATTTTGTAAAAAGCTACACAATATATATGTTTGGAACATTATAGAACATAAGGTGTGGAGGCTATGGATATTTGCCGTTTTCTTTTTAATATTTAATTTATAATTTTTATTTTTTTAAAGATTTATTTATTTATGCATACAAGAACTGGGATACAAACCAGAGGTGTGGGAGCAGTGAGAGGATTCACCAGAGACAGAGTGGGGAACAGAACAGGCAGAGCAACTGAAATACACCGCTGATGGGAGCAGTGGACGAGGCAGGAGAAGTCTGCTACGCCACGAAGGTCCCCTCCCTGGCCTGCGGCAGGGATCAAATTTGTGCTGCAGTGGCTGTGGTTTGCTTCATAGTGCATTGCTTAACCCACTGCGCAACCTGGAATGCCCCGATATTTAATTAAAAAAAAAATAGCATAGAAGACCTGAGACATATGTCAGAGGTGGGGTGGTGTTGAGAGGATTCTCAGAGACAGTGTCGGGAGCAGAACAGAGAGTTTTACAGAAATTCACTGCTAAGGGGAGCAGAGGGAAAGTCAGGAGAGGTCATGTGGGTTAGCTCCATGGCTGGGGATAGAACTCAGGCTGTAGGGGTGATATGGCTGAGACTCAACCCCTACGCCACCAGGGAGGCACTATTTCCCATTTTTATCTTCATGTTTCCCACCCAGATAATAAATATCCCCAAATCTGGTTGTTGTAACTGTACCTGTTCATTGTGATACCTGTACTGGCAATTACCTTAAAACATGAATTGGTCTAAATAATTGGGCTTATCTTTGCAGATGATATTAATGTCCAAGTTTGAAAAACACTGTTAACTATTAGTTCTTCACATACATAGGATGAGAAAGTTTATTATGCCTTGATTGCACTTATGCCACCTTTGTCAGTGATTTTCCTCTTTCTCACACATACTATAGGGCTTTCTATAATCACAGGTTCTCTATTTTGTTAGATGTGTGTATTTCTGACTCTTAAAAATTCCACTGGTTAAATATTTTAGCTAATTTGCATAGAGACTTTCATAAGCAGAGCCTAAAATGGAGATAAACTTATACCTACACATATACAGAAAAATAGATGTTCATAGAGATATAAATATTTAATTACACACAAAAGTAGACAGAGAACTCAAAGAAAATGCATGGATTTCTAACTCAGCTTTAGTAATTAAGGATATTTTGCCAATCCAATATATATTTTGCTTATTTTCAGAAAGAATATGCTTTCCTCATTTCTGGCCGCTCAAAACTTATTATTTCACAATGAAAAAAAAAGACTTAAAATGGCAGGAAATGTATCCTGGGTGTTATTAGGCTCTAACAAAAACTCACTTCATTAAAGGGCAAAGAGAATGTTGGAGTAACACAGCTTTATGTGTTTACTAAAATGTAAAGAATGCCTTGGAAAGGGAGAATTTACTAAATGTATATTGTACCTCAGAAATCTATCTTTAAATAAAACATTAAAGAAGAAAGAGTAGAGGAAGAGGGTGAATGGCATGAATATATGTATATGTATGTAAAAACACAATTTAATATTGTACATTTGAATACTGCCTAAACATGTTCCTGCTTAACATCTACTTGGACCACAAATTACTCCTGTAATTCCTGAGCAAGCATCTTGGCTCAGATATAACCTGCCTGCACTTAGCAATATCAGGGCTTCTGTTCCAGAGCTGCTTTGATAGGGTGTTATGATTATTTAGACACTTACTTGGTACTTAAGCACTCACTAACCTGGAAACTCAGAAAATTAAACAATCTGTGTGTCAATTTGAGACCAAAAAGAGAACTGTTTTTGAATAAACTTCCATTTAACAGTAGAACAATTTTTCCCCTTAAATATTTATTTCTGACATAGAAGAACTGTGGTATAGGCCAGAGGTGCAGGGGGTGAGAGAACTCACCAGAGACAGAGAGGGGAGCAGAGCCAGTGGATTCACTGAAATAAACTGCTGTGGAACAGCAAGCAAGACAGGAGAGGTCTGCTGCACCATGTGCATCAGCTCCCTGGTAGGGGACCAAACTCTCCTAGTGGTGATAGTGCTGACACGTAATCCCTAGGCCACCAGGGAGGCCCCAGGACAATTTTGAAGTACACACTATTCCTTCTCATTGCACCTCCAATTTCAGAGGAATGTGATCCCCAGTTGCCAACAGCAATAAACACTCCATAACATCCTTTCATGTTTGCCTTTTTCCTCTCCCCGCCTCATAATTTCCAGTGATTCACTCTCCTTTCTTGTCATACTTTCCCCATCAACTACCTTCACATAAGCCTTGACTCAGGTTTTTCATTCTAAGGGGTAACCTAGTCTATAGCAGAGAAGGTGGTTAAGAGATGATGTTACTATGCAAAGGGAACTATATCCTCAGATTCTTTTTGAGATTATATCCAATATTTAATCAATTCACATATGATTATGAGGTAAGATTATCATTCCTATTTCTCAAATTTAGAAATTGAAAGAGGATAATACTTCTCAAAGACCTCAGTTTATAAGTGACATGTCTTTCTGACTTTTAGTATTTTCCTGCAAAAATAAAATTGTTGTAGATGAAAGCAAATCTTCTACTCAGTCAATTATTCTTTTATGTATTTTTTCTGTTCCCTCATTATATTCATTTGGGTTATTTGAAGGATAGCTAAGTACTTTGCAAGTTTTAGAATTTGTTTAAAAATATTTATACATCTTTTAATCATTGTTCATTTTTTAACAACATTTGCTTTCTTTTCTCAGGTGTAGTCCCCCTAATTTTTTTCCTTGATCTCCTATATTCCCCCTATAAGTAAAACCATCTGGTATTTCTCTCAGTCAGTTATTCTTAACCTATCACATTTACCTGTCTCTTTTTTAAAAAGAATACAAAGTATTGATTTTTAAAAGTAGGTTAAAATGAACCACCCCCTACCCTCCACCTTCCAGTAAAGTACAACCATACACAGTCATCCTAGAGCTTCTCATAAAGGTGGGAGTAGTTCCTATATGTTTTTGCTCCCAGCAAATTCTGGATATAACTTGTTATAACTCTTGTTAGACTCCTACTTTAGCTTGGCCCTGAGTAAGATTATTAACATATATCAGCACACAGTCTGTCATCTTAAAGAATTTTTTAAAATCCCAATAATATGCAAGGTATTTCAAGCCTGAGAGAAGTTAAGTGATTTAGTGAAAGCTTGCATTACTAATAAGTTGCTGAGTGAGAAAGCAATGCCAAGTCGATCTGGCCCAACTCTGGTGCTCTTCCCAAGCTTTGAAAGTTTACTTAATTTGAATCAACTATGATACATTTGAAGCCAGCTGTTAGGAAAGCTATTCCTTTTTATTCTTATTCTAAAAATGTTATTTTTATCTGTGAGATGATTTAATTTTTATAACATGGAAATTTTGCAATATTACAGAAGGTAACTTGCAATAACAAGTTCCAAATTTTTGATATTTAAAATAAATTTAGTTCTCTGTATTTCTCTTGAAATTATCCTATTTCTTGTTTTTATTCATTAACATTCCAAAATGAAACTACTTATGATTCAAATAAAAATCTAATCATATCCAAATATACCCCTGCTTATGCCCCATAAAGAGAATAATAAGAACTGGAGTTTCTCTTTCGTTACTCAATAAGTGAATCACTTAACAACCTTCTCAATCTTCTATAGCACTTTGGATATTTTAAAGAACTTTTGTATAATATTTTGAGCCTCATAACAATCCTATGTTGTAGGCAATGTAAGGGTTATTATTTCCCATTTTAGAGATGAAGAAGTGGATATTCATATAACCTAAGGAATTTGTCAAAGAATAGAAATACATTCCAACCATGTAGTTTTATTCAGTTTACGCCAAATAGCACTGGTATAAATTACCTCAATACATTAAAAATTAGAAAGTTGGTCAGTTAATATATTGGCTAACTGGGACAGGCTTTGCATATCTTGACTATTTCATTTGCAAGGCAATTTTACTGACAAGATTAATGAGTACTTACCAATAAATACTAGATGTAAGAATTTGAATGACAGTGGGAATTTTAAAATGTAGATGTCCAGTATCCTAAAGGAAATGCTAATATGTGGAATTCACAAATACCTAATCAGATAAGTAGAAGATAGTCAATGATACTCAAAACCAGACAAGTCAGAGTAGTTAAATGAGGATACATCCCAGTATGACAGGAAAGGGGACAGTTCCAAATTTTTGCTTAAAGAAAATAAAAAGACTATCAGGATTTTAGCAAGGTAAACTAAATTCAATTCTATTAACATCATATGAATTATTATTAACACCATCATCAGAAACTGCACACTTATTTTGAACAAGGTAAATTATTAGTCATACCATTTGTATCACACCTAATTTTATATCAGAGCTTTAAATGCCTACAGTTATCTACACATTAAAATAATGTGTCTCAACACTGTCTGCAACATATATTCTGCACTTTCTATGTCAAAGATTCACTGAGGCAGGTAACTCTGTTAAGTCAGTGACTTATACTTAGGGCAACAGAAAGTAAGAATGATTATGGAACAATTTCAAGTTTATCCCCTTGCTAAGAAGCAAATTAAGACTCAAATTTATGTTTTTAACTAATGTGATTATGTTGCCACACCTAAAAACAAAAGCTGTACCAAATCTTATAGGCTGGATCTCCATAATCTGGGTATGCAATGAGTTAAATAACTAATTGTGTTGTCTAACATTAAATGAGATTACCAGATAATGCACCCAAGACAATGATATAAATTCCAGACTTATCTCACTCATTTTCACCTGCACCACCTGCAACAATATAGAAGGAACTAATGATTTCATCTCTTGCACTTGTCCGAAATGTGTTAGAATTAAGTATGACTGACGTTTTGGAGTAGAGAATCAGTATTTGAAATCTAGGAAACTGGGTGAACCAACTTCTAATGTTATAAATATGAACCTCATTTCACTAAACAATGTAAGAAATTAAAACCTGGACTATTTAGTCTCTTTTATATAATATTCATTAAGATGTAAGTGCCCATGATAGATTTATATCCCAGCATTTTTCATTATCCTTTCTTATGGTCATTCTTCATTCATTTTTCAATCTGTGTGACAGTACTTGCAGCTAAGATAATTTGAATTAAATTTTCAAACACGAACTTTCTGTGTTTGTGAATTGTTATGAACTTGTTTTATTATGATCAAGATATTTTCCATCCACTTTATTCCTTTATCCACTAATTTACTGAGTTTATCAAAAAAGCAATCAAGTTTCCTGGCATAATGTGTTCTTTATAAATTTAGCATGGCCCCAGAGAATGTAATCTGCTATTTATTAACAAAGCAGGCAGTGGAAGCAGAGTTGTCTTTTTTTTTTTTTAAACCATGCTTCTCCAGGGTACCTTTGCACAGACTGATTACTACTTTGAAAGAAGAATTCATACTCTTTTCTCTGTAAAGGGGTAGGGCCCCAGAGGCGAGGGCTGAGTTTCTTGAAAATCACATGGAAGTATCATTTTCTCTTATTGGAATGGTTTAAAAAGGACTGTGTCAATGACATGATATCAAGGGCCTTGAAGTGTCATGGACATGGCATCTGGAGATCTGCAAGCTGGTCAGAGTCCCAGCTCACAGCCGATCTTGCTGGAACTCTAGAGAGCCAGAAAGGTCCCGCCATCTGCCACGCATTTTAAGTACTAACCTTTTAATTGGCTTCATCGTCTTTTTTTCTTGGACCTCTTTAGCTCATTTTCCCTAGCAAAATCTCATTTTGTTAGAAGAATTTTTGAAATACTCCTTATTTTTGTCTTCATATTAGAATAGGGAAAGCCATAATTAAATGCAAACAGAGCATTCTGAAAACTGGTAAACCGAACAGGTTTACATACAAATGAAGGCAAATGGTGCATATAAAAGATTCTGTAAATATAAGCACTCTTTATTCGAATTTAGCCAGGATATAGACTATTTAGTTAAAATACAAAATATGGAGTTTCACTCTCATAGATTCAGATTCAGCAAGTAGTAGCATTTCTTTTTTTTTTTTTTTTAATCTCAAAGTAAATTTGATATAGATGACATTAAGGCACACTTTTAGGGAAGAAAATTTGTTTTGATGTATAATGAGTTAGAAAGAATAGTCAATATTAATAAATTCTAATTTTAGAATTATCAATTCTAAATATCATCTATTGTGTCTACTCAAACATACATATATATGTACTGATAATTTCCCCATTTACATTTATTAATGTAATATTAACATTTACAAAGGTCCTGGGGATTTTTGGGTGTGATATGCCTGAGAGTGTTGCACAACATTTCGTTATTATTCCTTTCCATGATGTTACACATTCCCAATGTAGTTTCAATGAAGAACAGTATTTATAATATTCCCCTGAGGCTGGGAAGAAGATTGATGAGTAATTATTTTCATGTCTACTAATGTCCTGAAATAACTTAACTCTTTACATTTCTGAACGGAGAAATTAATCTATTCTCTCAGTATGAAAGAAAACCTAGAACTATAGAATCATGAAATATTGGTCTCATAATACACTTTAGAGATAATTTAGTCATCTGTGCACATTTTCATAAAGAGATTATTTTCCTATATTCAAGAGCCCAAGTGTGGCAAAATAATCAATTAATGTCCAAGTTAAACATACAAACAAAAAAGCAAAACAAAACAAAATGATAGCCATGCCCTGTGACTTAGACAATCATTCTTTCAAAAGCAGAACATAGTTATATACCCATTCACATTAGGCAATGAACACATGAAACATTCTCAGTGACAGAGGACCTGGTGGGATGGTGGGACACACACACATATAAAAAAACTCAATACATGTAAGCAGGCTGGAGCATCCCATGATGGTGCAAGGGATTAAACACCACACTATGAAGCATCCACAGCCATTGCAGCACGAGCTTGATCCCCAGCCAGGGAGGTGACCCACATGGCCCAGCAGACGTCTCCTACCTGCCTGCTGCTCCCCCCCAGCAGTGTATTTCAGTAGATATGCCTGTTCTGTTTCCTATTCTGTCTCTGGTCAATCTGCTCACCCACCACACCTCTGGCCTGTACTCTAGTTCTTGTATGCATAAATAAATACATCTTAAAAAAAAAGTAAGAAGGCTGAAATTATACCCATTATCTTTTTCAATTAAAAAACATGTGATTAGAAATCAACTGCAAAAAGAAAAAAATGGAAAGCCTGCATATATGTGGCTATTAAACAACATGCTACTAAGCAATGCGTGGGTAACAGAGAAATAAAGAATATTTAGGAACAAATGAAAATAGAAATACTATATAGCAGAATTTTGGGGTCACAGAGAAAGCATTACTATGATGGAAGCTTATAGTAAGACTGGATCTTTGAAGAAATAATAAAAATCCCAATCTAACTGTACATGAAAAGAAACTAGAAAAAGAAGAATAAACAAAGCTCAAAGTTGCTAGAAGAAAACAATAAAAATAAAAAAAGGAAAGAAATGAAATAGGTAAAATGCACAGGATCAATGAAACAAAGAGCTATTTTCTTTTTAAAAAAATCAACAGAATTAACAAAACTCTGGCTTGTTATGAAAAGAGAGAAAACACAAATAAAATCAGGAATGAAAGGGGAGTAATTATGAGAGATACCACAGAAATACAAAGATTCACAAGAGACTACTAGAAACATATGATACCACCAAAATAGATAACTTGGAGGAGATGGTTAGAGTCTTTGAAATGGGTACCTTCCTAATGTTGAGTCATAAAGAAAAAAAAAATCTGAACAGCTCTATTACACATAAAGAAATCAAGACAATAATCAAAAACCTCCCCTTCCAAAAAACTTTAGGAATGGGGGTGCTCCATGGTGGCGCAGTGGGTTAAGCAATGCACTATGAAGCAAACTGCAGCCACTGCAGCAAGAGTTTGATCCCTGCCATTGGCCAGGAAGTGGACCCACATGGTGCAGCAGACCTCTCCTGCCTCGCCTGCTGCTGCCTTCGGCAGTGTGTTTCAGTCAGTCTTCCTATTCTGCTCCCCACTTTGTCTGGTCAATCTTCTCACCTCCTGCAACTCTGGCCTGTACACCAGCTCTTGTATGCATAAATAAATAAATCTTAGGAAAAAAACTTTAGGAATGGATGGTTTCATTGGTGAGCTTTAGCAAATACTCAGTGATCTAAAATATATCTTAAATTCTTTTTATTTTATTTTATTTTATTTATTTACGCATACAACAGCTGGCGTATAGGCCAGAGGCTTGGGGCAAAGGGCAGCGTGTGTGTGAGAGGATTCACCAGCGACAGAGTGGAGAGCAGAACAGGTAGAGTGATGGAAATACACTGATGAGGGGAGCGGCAGGCGAGGCAGGAGAGGTCTGCTGCACCATGTGGGTCTCCTCCCTGGCAGGAGACTGAACTCATGCTGCAGTGGCTGTGGAAGCCCCACAGTGCGGTTCTCAACCTCTGGCGCCACCAGGGATGTCCCCATCTCATATTCTTCAAAAAATATTAAAAAGGAGGAGATGCTGCCTAATTCCTTACAATACCAACGTAATTCTGATACCAAGGTTAGAGAAGGACAGCACAAAAAAAGGAAACTACAGCCAATATCTCTTATTAATATAGGTGCAAAAGTCCTCAACAAATTATTAGTTCACTGAATTCAATAATACATTAAAAAAAGATTATACACAGTGATTTAGTGGGACTTGTTCTGAAATGCAGGGCTGGTTCAACATATGCAGATCTGTCAATGAGATACATCAAGTCAAGAAAATGAAAGTAAAAAATCATTTGATTATCTCAGTAGATACAGAAAAAGTATTTGAAAAAATTCATTTTCTATTTATGATACTTTGAAGAAAATGGGGACAGAATGAATATACTATTTAGAATGAAAAGATAACAAAGGCTATATATGACCAATGCACAGCTAGCATCCTACTCCATGAACTAAAACTAAAGACTTATGCTCTACAATTAGAACCAAGACAGAATGTCTGAATGATCCAATGGTAGTGGATTAAACTGAACACATCAGCATGTAATCATGGGTAAGTTAATATAAATACAGATGGACACACATAGAAATATGTGTATATACATGGATTAGAATACACACATTGTTTTGCTTTCTTAGAGGAGAGAGCCATGAAGATAGTATTGCAACAAGAAAGAGCACATCCACTACCAGATCTTGATTTGTGAGTCATTCTCCAACAGGAACCAATGCTCATTTGGAGAAATGAGTGATTTTAGGATTAGAACAGGGAATATATAATCTGAGTTTGGAGTACCCAGATAAACAGGAGGTGCTCAAAAACTAAATAAAAAAACAACAAATAAAAAAGTACTGATAGGCATATCCAAAGCACAAAGAAGACATTTGAAACAGCTTCCAGTAGCTGAAGCTAGAATAATTTAAGCAACAACATAAGGTACAATTTAGGTTGTAATCCAAAGTATAAAATAAATCTCCCCGAGTCTAAACTGATACAAATTGTTGTGTGATTAAATCAATGGGCGGGCGGGAAGAAAACCGTTGTGTAGAAGAACCTTAAATCATTTATGGAAATACACCACTATGAAGGAGGGAGAGATAATTTCCCATGCTTTATGTGTGCTATAATTGTGACTTGTTTCCAATGAGGATGGTATGTATAATGGGAAAAAAACTCACACTGTCAGATAGTCAATGTCAACAAAGATATATAATAATAATAGTGTATACTTTTAATATTAAGTCATGAAAATGGCCTTTACCTGTCTTCTCTTACTTCTTAAAACTACTGGTATCAGTGCAAGCATGAAAAAAAATGTCAAATAAATTCCACTTGAGATATATTCTAAACAATACCTGAATAATCGGAAAAAGAACATCTAAGAAAATATTAGTCAAGAAAAAAATCCAATAGACATGACAACTAAATGAAATGTAGACTCTTAGATCCTAGAGCAGAAAAAGGCCTTCAATAAAAATTTGATAATAATAAACTAGGTAAATCTGAATCAATTATGGGTCTTAATTAATAATTCATCACTATTTGTTAATTTTTGACTAATGTGCTATACCAATGTAAAAAGAGAATACGGGGGAAATGATTATTAGGAACTGTTTGTACTGTGTTCAAAGTTTTCTGTAAATCTAGATCTATTTTAAAAGTGTATGAAAATGAACAGAAGTTATTTTATTCTATTATTTCTAGAATATTTATACCATAGCTTGCTGAAACTCGTTTTTCACCTTCTAGGACCTTTTGTCATTGGCATCTCCTCTTGCTTGTCTTTTTTCTGTGATTAATTTGACCTGCAAATACCCACTTGCAGGAATACAGCTAATTACAGTTTTTAGAAAGAGACTAGAGCTCAAAATTTATTCCTTAAGTACTTCACAATGGTTCTTGGCAGATCTGCCTGTAGAGAGAGGTGGGTGCATTTAAGTAGATAATCAAATGTAAATGTGCCTTAAGTGTGGCCTCCATCTCTAATGTGCTGCAATGGTTCTTTAAAATCTAAAGGAGGATCAAGGAAAGGAATAAGAACAAAAATAATAATAATAACAATAACAGCAATAAAGACACAGAAACCAAAAATGAGGAGACAAGGACAGACTGGGGACACCTGGTGGGGAGGGGAGGGGGA